>VSDK01002018.1:54401-107525 GCA_009767595.1 Symbiodinium kawagutii | reverse complement strand
CCCCCCCCCTGTGGTGTGGTGGTGGGGTCGGGTGAGTGAGGTAGTAGCATATAAGTAATGAATTGTTATTACATCACCAAGATTTGGAACATATAAATAACCTGTAAAGACTATAGATGTTTATGGGTAGTAAAAAAGTAGTATTTGGGGAGTATAAGTAATTATTGTAAAAATATCAAACAGTTTGATACAATTAGTATGTAAATGGAAAAATATATATATATATATACATAGATTGCATGTAGGTAAGTAGTAGATAGGTAGCATGTATGCAATATATCAATAATATATATATATATAGACAAGTAGTAATAGCGTAAATGGAAAAATATATATATATATACATAGATTGCATGTAGGTAAGTAGTAGATAGGTAGCATGTATGCAATATATCAATAATATATATAGATAAATCCCATACAAAGAAATATGTAGCAGATAAGCAAGTACGTAGATAGGTCAGTTCGGTGCACGGGTAGTAGATGAGTGTAATTAAAATACTACGTAGTAGTATGTACAATAGATAGTATGCACATATTTTTGCATTATAAAAGCTCCCTGATGCTGCAAATACGGTGCAATTGGGAAGCAAAAGCTCCGAAATGTTGCAAATAGCGTGCAATTGGGAGGCAAAAGCTGCCAAATGCTGCAAATAGCGTACGAATAGCCCTGACAGTGCGGAGAGCGATCCCAGAGGAGCTCCATGTGCACCAAATGCCACGCCTGCCACACAAAGTCAACATAGAGACGTGCAGAAGTCGATTTTTTGGCAACAGTCATAGGAAACACTCCGAACCAAATCCGAACCAAATCCGAACTAAACCGAGACCGTCTGGGACCCGTCCGTTCGACAAGGCTAGTTTCCCGATCAAGTCGACAACGTTTTTCACGAAAAAACCCATGGTTTCGTGACAAATCCAATGATCAAAAACGCATTTCGTGCGAGACTTCCTCCATGTTTTGAACTTCCAAGATCATCGACATGCTGAAAGTACCACACCTGTCACACAAAGTCAAGATCCAAGTCATCTGCAAGATGAGTTGAAACAGCCCTGACAGTGCGGAGAGCGATCCATGAGCAGCTCCATGTGCACCAAATGCCACGCCTGCCACGCAAAGTCAAGATCCAAATCATGTGCAGATTGACTTGAAACAGCCCTGACAGTGCGGAGAGCGATCCCAGAGGAGCTCCATGTGCACCAAATGCCACGCCTGCCACACAAAGTCAACATAGAGACGTGCAGAAGTCGATTTTTTGGCAACAGTCATAGGAAACACTCCGAACCAAATCCGAACTAAACCGAGACCGTCTGGGACCCGTCCGTTCGACAAGGCTAGTTTCCCGATCAAGTCGACAACGTTTTTCACGAAAAAACCCATGGTTTCGTGACAAATCCAATGATCAAAAACGCATTTCGTGCGAGACTTCCTCCATGTTTTGAACTTCAAACATCATCGACTTCTCAAAGTACCACACCTGTCACACAAAGTCAAGATCCAAGTCATCTGCAAGATGAGTTGAAACAGCCCTGACAGTGCGGAGAGCGATCCCAAAGGAACTCCAATCGCGCGAAATGCCACGCCTGTCACGCAAAGTCAAGATCCAAGACTTCTCCAAGATCAATTGAAACAGCCCTGACAGTGCGGAATGCGATCCCAGAGGAGCTCCATGTGTACCAAATGCCACGCCTGTCACGCAAAGTCAAGATCCAAGACCTCTCCAAGATCAGTTGAAACAGCCCTGACAGTGCGGAGAGCGATCCCAGAGGAGCTCCATGTGCACCAAATGCCACGCCTGCCACGCAAAGTCAAGATCCAAGTCATCTGCGAGATGAGCTGAAACAGCCCTGACAGTGCGGAGAGCGATCCATGAGCAGCTCCATGTGCACCAAATGCCACGCCTGCCACGCAAAGTCAAGATCGAAGTCATGTGCAGATTGAGTTGAAACAGCCCTGACAGTGCGGAGAGCGATCCCAGAGGAGCTCCATGTGCACCAAATGCCACGCCTGCCACACAAAGTCAACATAGAGACGTGCAGAAGTCGATTTTTTGGCAACAGTCATAGGAAACACTCCGAACCAAATCCGAACTAAACCGAGACCGTCTGGGACCCGTCCGTTCGACAAGGCTAGTTTCCCGATCAAGTCGACAACGTTTTTCACG
Organism: Symbiodinium kawagutii; assembly: GCA_009767595.1. Lineage (NCBI taxonomy): Eukaryota > Dinophyceae > Suessiales > Symbiodiniaceae > Symbiodinium > Symbiodinium kawagutii. Next base: position 105,360 of record VSDK01002018.1, on the reverse strand, counting down.
AAAAAACCCATGGTTTCGTGACAAATCCAATGATCAAAAACGCATTTCGTGCGAGACTTCCTCCATGTTTTGAACTTCAAACATCATCGACTTCTCAAAGTACCACACCTGTCACACAAAGTCAAGATCCAAGTCATCTGCAAGATGAGTTGAAACAGCCCTGACAGTGCGGAGAGCGATCCCAAAGGAACTCCAATCGCGCGAAATGCCACGCCTGTCACGCAAAGTCAAGATCCAAGACCTCTCCAAGATCAGTTGAAACAGCCCTGACAGTGCGGAGAGCGATCCCAGAGGAGCTCCATGTGCACCAAATGCCACGCCTGCCACGCAAAGTCAAGATCCAAGTCATCTGCGAGATGAGCTGAAACAGCCCTGACAGTGCGGAGAGCGATCCCAGAGGAGCTCCATGTGCACCAAATGCCACGCCTGCCACGCAAAGTCAAGATCCAAATCATGTGCAGATTGACTTGAAACAGCCCTGACAGTGCGGAGAGCGATCCATGAGCAGCTCCATGTGCACCAAATGCCACGCCTGCCACGCAAAGTCAAGATCCAAATCATGTGCAGATTGACTTGAAACAGCCCTGACAGTGCGGAGAGCGATCCCAGAGGAGCTCCATGTGCACCAAATGCCACGCCTGCCACACAAAGTCAACATAGAGACGTGCAGAAGTCGATTTTTTGGCAACAGTCATAGGAAACACTCCGAACCAAATCCGAACTAAACCGAGACCGTCTGGGACCCGTCCGTTCGACAAGGCTAGTTTCCCGATCAAGTCGACAACGTTTTTCACGAAAAAACCCATGGTTTCGTGACAAATCCAATGATCAAAAACGCATTTCGTGCGAGACTTCCTCCATGTTTTGAACTTCCAAGATCATCGACATGCTGAAAGTACCACACCTGTCACACAAAGTCAAGATCCAAGTCATCTGCAAGATGAGTTGAAACAGCCCTGACAGTGCGGAGAGCGATCCCAGAGGAGCTCCATGTGCACCAAATGCCACGCCTGCCACACAAAGTCAACATAGAGACGTGCAGAAGTCGATTTTTTGGCAACAGTCATAGGAAACACTCCGAACCAAATCCGAACTAAACCGAGACCGTCTGGGACCCGTCCGTTCGACAAGGCTAGTTTCCCGATCAAGTCGACAACGTTTTTCACGAAAAAACCCATGGTTTCGTGACAAATCCAATGATCAAAAACGCATTTCGTGCGAGACTTCCTCCATGTTTTGAACTTCCAAGATCATCGACATGCTGAAAGTACCACACCTGTCACACAAAGTCAAGATCCAAGTCATCTGCGAGATGAGCTGAAACAGCCCTGACAGTGCGGAGAGCGATCCCAGAGGAGCTCCATGTGCACCAAATGCCACGCCTGCCACGCAAAGTCAAGATCCAAATCATGTGCAGATTGACTTGAAACAGCCCTGACAGTGCGGAGAGCGATCCATGAGCAGCTCCATGTGCACCAAATGCCACGCCTGCCACGCAAAGTCAAGATCGAAGTCATGTGCAGATTGAGTTGAAACAGCCCTGACAGTGCGGAGAGCGATCCCAGAGGAGCTCCATGTGCACCAAATGCCACGCCTGCCACACAAAGTCAACATAGAGACGTGCAGAAGTCGATTTTTTGGCAACAGTCATAGGAAACACTCCGAACCAAATCCGAACTAAACCGAGACCGTCTGGGACCCGTCCGTTCGACAAGGCTAGTTTCCCGATCAAGTCGACAACGTTTTTCACGAAAAAACCCATGGTTTCGTGACAAATCCAATGATCAAAAACGCATTTCGTGCGAGACTTCCTCCATGTTTTGAACTTCCAAGATCATCGACATGCTGAAAGTACCACACCTGTCACACAAAGTCAAGATCCAAGTCATCTGCAAGATGAGTTGAAACAGCCCTGACAGTGCGGAGAGCGTCACGCAAAGTCAAGATCTATTCCTTTTGAGATCTATTTCTTTTGAGATCTATTCCTTTTGAGATCTATTTCTTTTGAGATGTATTTCTTTTGAGATCTATTCCTTTTGAGATCTATTTCTTTTGAGATCTATTTCTTTTGAGATCTTTTTCCTTTGAGATGTATTTTTTTGGAGATCTATTTCTTTTGAGATCTATTTCTTTTGAGATGTATTTCTTTTGAGATCTATTTCTTTTGAGATGTATTTCTTTTGAGATCTATTCCTTTTGAGATCTATTCCTTTTGAGATCTATTCCTTTTGAGATCTTTTTCCTTTGGAGATGTATTTCTTTTGAGATGTATTTCTTTTGATATCTATTCCTTTTGAGATCTTTTTCCTTTGGAGATGTATTTCTTTTGAGATGTATTTCTTTTGAGATCTATTCCTTTTGAGATCTATTCCTTTTGAGATCTATTCCTTTTGAGATCTTTTTCCTTTGGAGATGTATTTCTTTTGAGATGTATTTCTTTTGATATCTATTCCTTTTGAGATCTTTTTCCTTTGGAGATGTATTTCTTTTGAGATGTATTTCTTTTGAGATCTATTCCTTTTGAGATCTATTTCTTTTGAGATCTATTTCTTTTGAGATCTATTTCTTTTGAGATCTATTTCTTTTGAGATCTTTTTCCTTTGAGATGTATTTCTTTTGAGATCTATTCCTTTTGAGATCTATTTCTTTTGAGATCTATTTCTTTTGAGATGTATTTCTTTTGAGATCTATTCCTTTTGAGATCTATTTCTTTTGAGATCTATTTCTTTCCTTTGAGATTTCTTTTGAGATCTTTTTCCTTTGAGATGTATTTTTTTGGAGATCTATTTCTTTTGAGATCTATTTCTTTTGAGATGTATTTCTTTTGAGATCTATTCCTTTTGAGATCTTTTTCCTTTGGAGATGTATTTCTTTTGAGATGTATTTCTTTTGAGATCTATTTGTTTTGAGATCTATTTCTTTTGAGATGTATTTCTTTTGAGATCTATTCCTTTTGAGATCTATTTCTTTTGAGATCTTTTCAAATCTTCGTAACACGGAAGTTCCGCACTTCGTAACTAAACTTCCTTTGATTATATAAAACTTTAACCCGCCACAACAAATTTATCACCAGCCTGTTTGATTTTGTAGTATTCAAGCGTAATCTCTTTTGGTTGCTTTATCTTCCCCTCATTCAGCATTTTGAGATATTGCTGTTGCTTGTTTTCATAACTACCGGCAGGTCTGCCTATACCCTTCTTTTCAAAGGCCTTCTCCATTTTTTCCTTGTCTTCGTCATTAGTAGCATGTGCATTGATACTATCAAGTTTCTTGTCAATGGCTTCAAGTTTGGATATGACCACTTTTATTTGCTTCATGCATTTGGTCATCTTATCACAGCTTTTTGTTTCCTTTGTTTTTGTTTCATCATCATCCTGACTACTCATATATATCAATTATTTAGATATTTGTTTATATATTTATTTTTTTATTTATTTATGTGAAGTGCATTAAGTCTATTCTTTAAACATCTTTGTTCAGTCCATATCAGTTATGCTCATTTGGTTTTTGTTATTCCTTGGGGTTGTGGCACTTTGTGCCCCAGCACTTCGTGTATTCATCACATCACTTATCATTCTGTTGGTGCTCTCTGTTTTATTGTCTTCTGGTGTGACTTGCCTATTCCATGAAAAGCTGATGCTGTGGTCTTCACTGTCCAATTTAATATCCCCGTTGTCATCCCTACTGACATTCATGGTTTTATCATTCTTACTGATTTTGAATGAGCAGGGGTTGCACTTACATTTTATTCCCTTGGGTTTATCTCAATCTCATTCCTCAGCTGTAATTTTCCATGGCACAAAGGACAGTCAAAGGTTATGTATTTGCTGGTCAGTTTCTGTTCCTCATTCAGATTGACCGTTGCAGGCTCATCATCACTTAACTCAAAATCTTCTGGAATTGGTTGCTTCTTCAATGAGTTAGTTTTCTTTTTTGGTGGCATCCTTTATATAAAATCTCACATAATTAATCAACACTTTGGATAATTCTAATGTAAAATAACAGCATTTCTTAATCTTATTATCTTTAACCACTGGAAATTTACTATCATCAATCACCGCGTCTTCTATTACATTAATACCATCAAAATAGACATCCATATCACTAATGCTCATTAAGTATAATCATATAATAATCATTTTTTATTATATGATTATGCAATTTTTATTTTTCCATTCCTCAATCGTTTCAAGAACTGTAATTTATCAGTCTGCGACTGCTACTTAGGGATGACTGAAAACGAATTCATCTGTATCAAGCAACTGGTCATGGACAAAAAGAAAGGTTCTTTGATTTCAATCTTCTATCGCTTCAACTACTAATTAACTGTGCTTACAGGCTTATGCTGGATTGAAGCAACTGTCCCATTCCTGTCCGACGCCCTTTCAAGACAAAAAAGGTTTCCTTCAATATATTAATTTATATTTATTTCTTAAATATATTATAATGCCAAATCTTGATGTTCCAAAGATTGAACCTATCAATGTAAAGCAATACGAATTCAAACAATCACCATACAAACAGGCGGACAAACTACCATTCAGAAGCATCATAGTCAGTGCTTCACAGGGAGGCAAAGGCATACTCATCCAAAACTTAGTTCTAAAAATATACAGAGGATGCTTTGAGAGAATATACATTGTATCACCAACTGCCCACATAGATGAAGCATACAAAGAGGTAATAAAATACATTCAGAAGGAACTAAAAATAGACAACAACAAGGAACAATTCCTATATGATGAGTATAATCCTGATGCACTGGCACACATCATAGACACACAGCATAAAGTGATAGAATACCAGAAGAAAATGAAGAGCAAATTATTCAGTTGCTTATTGATTATAGATGACTTCGCAGAGGATAAAACATTTATGAGATATTCTAAAATCCTGCACGGGCTATACACTAAATCAAGACACTTCGGTTTATCAGTGATAACTGCTTCGCAGAAACTAAACGCACTTGCAACTATTGTGAGAGTAAATACATCATCATTATACATTTTTAAGTTGAAGAACATAAGAGAAGTTGAAACATTCATTGAAGAACAGTCTGCATTAGTTGATAAAAAGACTTTGTATCAAATATACAATCTGGCTGTGAATGACCAACCGTATTCATTCCTTTTTGTTAAACTTCGTGAGAGTGATGTGAATAAAATTTTTATGGTAAGATTAGAGAAAGCCATACATATTAGTCAGGATGAAATAATTTAGTAATATTATTTCAATATAATATTATTAAATTAAAACAATGAAATATTACATAGGTCTAATTTTGGAACAGCATAAAACATTTTTGTTTGTTTTTCTTTTTCTAACTTTTCAACTCTATTGATTAATTCTTTAATTACTTCAATTTGTAATTTATCTACTTTACTCAAATCTAATTCATCTAATTTTAAATCATTCATTTCATTAATACAGTTTTTTTCAATCTTTGATGTTGATGAACCCATATATATTTATTTAGATTTATTTTTTTGCCCTAGGTTTAGGTTTCGGTTTAATCAAATTGTTTAGTGCTTCTTGCAATTCATACACCGAACTTTCTAAATGCTCTATCTTCTCCTGCTGTTCTTGGCAACACTTCCATAACAAACAGCACATACGGCCATAATTCATACTCAAATAATCATTTTTAGTATCCACTATATTCTCAACATCACTTGGTGTATTTTCTAAAACTTCATCTGCTATAAAACCGATATTGGTTTTCTTTTTCTTATCATCTTTTAATTTATATGTTTTAACATTAATTTTTTTAGTAATTTCACTACAATTAAAATTTATATTATCAATATCTGTTTTTAATCTTTCATCAGATGTTTCTGTAAGAGCAACGCATTGAATATCTTGATTGCTTACAATGTCAGTTCTAACTTGAAAATTTGAAAGCGACTGGTCGTAAAACATATAAGTAGAGCCGTTGTATCTAAATGAAACATCATTAGGTTCTAAACTATCATGAGTATCAAATATATGTGCTTTTATTGTATTACATTGGATGAATTTACCAGTATTAATACTTACATCTTTATCAAATTTAAATATTCCATCAGGATAAGTGGCATCACCAACATCATATGTTAATATTGTTCCCGCATTTTGTTTTACAACTAAATTAGTATCTCCTATTGTATCTATTTCATCGGTTTTTAATCCAATGTTTGTATTTAATTCTACATTTCCATTTTTTAAATAGAAAAAATCAATACCATTCCTTCTAAACGATACATCGCTATTTTCTAAACTGTCATAGATATCTGACTGACAACCAGTTAATAATCTTGTTCTTAATGATGTTCCACCTAACTGTATGTAATCAATGGTATTTCTTTTTAAATAAACATCATTATTATCAGCACTGTCATAAACATTAGATTGAATTTTAAAACCGGCATCAATCAATACATCTTTTAGTATTCTTAAATCTTCTAATGAATGTCTATACACCATATATGTAATTCTACCATCTTCGGTAGTATTAGCACCATCAAAAATAGTGTCTTCTGTTGCATGTCTAACTCTAAATCTATTAGCAAAGCAATCATTACCATGAACGGCATTGCTTGTTATCACATCACCTACTAAAACAGTGCCAGTATCCATATTAACATCTCTGTAAAATGTTATGTCTTCGCTACTTCTTTTATATGTCATATAATTCACTTTACCATTACCGCTTGAATTGCCACCCCAAAAAGGGATATTAACATTATCATTTTTACTTCTGTATTCATCACAAAAGAATTTTTCAGTAGTAAATCCTATTCCAGATGCCACTTCAACACAGGGTATAACAATAGGAGCAGGGTTAGAATTTAATTTTAGATATTCAGTTCCATACCTTCTAAAACTGACATCATCATCACCATAACTGTTATAAACATCACATTTCATCTGACCTTGACTGACTAAATTAATATTATTTTCAGTTATAAAATCAGTAGTTGTTAATGAAACTTTATCATTACCATTTTGTTTAAAAACCAGTGCCACATCACCAGTAGTATTCATAGCATTTGTTTTAACGGTATGTCCGTTCAACTCAATGTCGCAATTGAATTTAACCAAAGTTTCTTTAACTTCAATTTCTGTAATATCATTTCTTTTGATCAACAAATCTGTATTAGTAAAAGTATCTAATACATCACTTTTTAATGTTGCACTTGCTCTAATATTAACACCATTGACTGAACCTGAGCTATCTAACGAAAATACTGTCATACTACCTCCAATACCGGCATCTCCATTCACATACAAATCCTTCTCACTGCCAACTGCATTAAGTATGATTTTAGAATTGCCTAATATATGTCCTATCCTCAGTGTTCCAGCCATGTCCTGCGGATTATTGATATTTAACTTAGCATTCAATAGATTATCTACTTGTGTTTGATTGTAGTAATTAGTTAGGTCAGCACCACCTCCACCTTCAACATTTGCCACTGCTGTATTAACATAGCTCTCTGTTGCTAAATTACTGCTTCCTGTATTTAACAACTTAATAAATTCAGTGCCTATGATAGTATTGCCTCCATCCATTTGTAAAGCCATTATATCAATAATTTAGATTTTAATTTTATCGTTTTTAGGTTTTGCTTTGAACATATTTTGACACAGGTTGTTGTATTTCTCCTGCTTCTGTTTTATGTATTCATTCTGTAAAAGCTGGTAATGTTGTTGTAGTGATGTTATTTGATTAGTGGGTTTCAATACTTGGTTTCTCACAGGGGCACTCAGTATTGGTTGTTGCTGTTGCTCTTCTTCTTCATCGTCTTCATAAATTGGTTGAACAATAGGCTTGGGTTTTGGTTTTGCCTTGCCTTTGGGGTTTGCTTGTTTCTTGACTGGCGGGGGTTCAGGTGAGCATTTATGGCTGTATCTCAAATTTTTGTATGTCATCTGTCGGGAGCAGTCAGGACAATTGACTAAATCACTTGCTTTGGGTTTTGCTTTTGGCTTTGCTTTTGGTTTTGGTTCAGGGGTTGGTTCTGTTGGTGCTTCTTCGGTTGGTTCTGTTGGTGCTTCTTCAATTACTTCATTGGTAGTATCCATTGTAGGTTCAGGTGCTTGTTCTGCTTCAATTTTTGGCGCTTCATCTTCTACTTGCTTTGCTTCTTCATTTAAATCAACTACTGATATAGACATATATAAAAAGTGCTATATATTTCTTAATATTTTCTTAATTAAGAAATGTATAGGATATATTTATTCATCAGGGTTAGTTTGATTTTGTAGGTATTGTTGATGCTTCTTTGATTTAAAATGTGTCAATCGTGAAGCAAATTTACACACTATACCGCATTCACATTCGTAAGGTCGTTGTCTCATTAGTTTTTTGTTTTGATACTGCTTTTTATCTTTCTCTTTAAACTTTTCAGGGTTGTCCCTTCTTTGCTGTTTGTATTTTTCACATAACTTTTCTTTATTGTCTTCATAATATTTTTTGTCTGTTAGTTTCTTTTCTTCCTTATGTTCCTCTCTATATTGTTTCTTCTTCATTTGTAGATATTCTTTGTTGTTTTCAGTGTATTGTTTATTTCTTTCATTTACTTTTTCCTTGTTTTCCTCGTAATATTTTTTTTGGTATTGTTGGATATTATCCTTGTTTTTTTCATAATATAGTTTTTGCTTTTCAGAATATGTTTCCTTATTTTCTTCATAGTGTTCCTTAAAACTTCTACCAGCAATTAGTTTATTCACACAATCAGTCTCTTTTTGATAATGCCCTTCTCTTTTATGAAGTTGTTTTTTGTTTTCGCAGGGATAGTCTTCAATCCATTCAATCTTACAATTTTCAACACCATACTCATCAAAGATTAAAAATGCTGATGTAAAACCTTTACGAGTTCCATTTATGTATCTTTTATAATCATGCTTATGCTTTGCCATTCTATCACATAATTTTTCAACAGTGCTTCCTATATAGCATTTATTGTATCCAACATCAACTATTTTATAGATTTGACCTTTACGATAGTCTGGCATCTTAAAATATATATCTTAATATATCTTTAAACATCTTTTTCAATAACTTGGATGGTCAAACACAAGTGCAAATTCAAGGGGTATGTTATATAGGTTGATTGTTTTGTTTTTTTCATCAGTTAAACGAAATGATAACCTTTTTAGATTTTTATTGCTGACATCTATGTAGTCTTGGGTCATAGCACCACTATGAGCATCATTCACCACTCCTCCTAATTGCTGATCTATGAGGATTTTGCGGATTATAGAAGATGAATAAGTGGAAGGGCTACTATACCTATGATCGGTCAGCTCTGCGCTGTTCAGATACAATGCTCTAAATGGAACAAGGTTAAGGTATGATGAAGTCCATGTCGTTAAACCGCCAGATGTAGGAACAAAATTACTCAATAAATAGTTTATTGATACTATATAATTAGTGTTGTAGTCGGCATCCCCCCTATTCCACTCACTGCCCACATAGGTGGCTAATTCAGCATCTGTTGGTATTTTCAATTTGAAATTTAACCCATCAGCTACTTTTATTTCCATAGTTCTTGTTGCTGATGAGTAGGCATAAACAAAAATGTCATTATTAGCATTCAAGTCCCTGACTGCATCATTCAACTTACTTACAATGTCATAGCTTATCTGTTCAGCGAAATAGATTTTATTAGATAAGTCTAAAATGACACACCTCAATAAAGTATCAGTGTTGTCATAAAGCATAGCGTAAAATTTTTCAAAGAAGCCTACTTCTGTTGTTTTCCATACAGTGGGCAGTGATACTTCTGTGATATACATGCGTGTTCCCTCAGGACATTCAAAATTGGTATCTAATTCAATCACAAAATCACTGCTTGAATTTGACTGAGGAAGGCGATAGTTAGAATTTACATATACTTTCTTGTATGTAAGTTTAGTGCTCATCAATTATATGATTAATTTAGATTTTATTATTAAAATCTAAATAATAAATATTAATGATTGGTGTTATAGCAGGAGCAGGTAGAACAGCATTGGCACAAATGGGTCGTCAGTTTGGCAGAGATGCCCTAAGAAGAATAATGCAAGGCGAAAGGATTGAAGACATCTTAACCAGAGATGAAATAGCAAGACTTGGCAAAGACTTAGGTAAGGCTGGTTTTAGTGAATTGATGAGGCAAGGCAAAGACTACATCATAGATGACCACGCAAAGAAGAACAAAGACTGGAATGATAGAATGAATGACTTTACCAGGAATTTGAATGAGCATTTTAGACAACACAGGACACTATATGCAGAGGAAAAGAATGTAGGAAACAAGGAAGCCATTGAAGACCGTCGTGGATTATGGAATGCTTATTCATCACCCTCAGGAATGTATAAAACAGGCAAGACACTTTACATATCAGGCACAGGAGGCAAGGATGGTTCAATCACCAGAGACATAATGGATGATTTATTATTATTGCCTACACGAAATGCACATCACACAGAAAAATACAGGGACGCAATGAAACAAATAAATGAAAGCCCAGAAGTCAGTAGGCTGGTTGGTCACAGCTTGGCCAGTGCTGTTGTAAATAAAATCAATGAGGAACAACCTAAGAGGTTTAACACCACAACTTACGCCACACCTACAATCAAATGGAAAAGAAAAGGAAAGCAAAATCCTAAACGCCTTGATTACAGAAACCCCACTGATGTTATAAGCATATTGGATGGCTATGCAGAAACCAGTGATTTAAAAGAAATGAACCCTTTGATGTCGCATTCATATATCAATTTTGAAGGGAATGGGAGAACTGCCATAAATCCTTCAACGAGTATAAGCAATGGCTTTAATCCTAATCACAGTGTGGCATAATTAAATCTAAATGATAATAATATTAATAATGTTAAACCGGAAGATACAACATAACAAACAAGAACCAACACTTTTCAAAGGCAGAAACCAATATGGCAAGGCGATGAAGGAAATGAACGAGCCACCAAAAGAGTATGAAGCAATAAAATTACTGGTGGAAGAGAAAAATAATAATATAGCAAATGTTCAATCAAATAATACTAATGTAAAAATAATATACAAATAAAAAATCATAAAAAATAATCTAAATTAATCATATAAGTTATGGATAATATTATCAGTGAGAGTTCTGACCAAATGATTAACCAACTTAACTTCGGATTACCAGAGACCAGCCAGTATATCACATCCCGACGCTTTGTCAATTTCTTCCCCTCAGGTTCTAATGTATATGCCCCCAATCAAGGAAATAAAAACATAAGGTTCAACCTGTCAGCGGATGACAACAACTACATTGATTTGAGTTCTATCAGGGTCTTCGCCACTTTACAGAATACAGATGGCAACCAAGGCCATTTCCTAAGGCCACTGACAGGATTACATGGTTTCTTCCAAAGGTATATGCTGAATGTAGCAGGGCAACAAGTCCAAGACATCACTGAATACAATAGGCATTGTGAGCTGTATGAGTGCTTGAAGCCTAAGAATGTCAGGGACATGGATGATATTGAAAGCGGTGCTAATCCAAGGTGGGATGCTGATTTTCATGACTATGCCAATGGTCTTGATGTCTTCTTACAACCACATACCACAGGAGATACTGACGGTGCAGGTGTAGTTAGTGTTTTCACAACAGGCGACCATAATGAATGGGGTAGAGTAGATAAGAGATACACAAGGCACTCATTGACCGGCATTGCTGGTGCTAATGGTAAGGTAAGACTAAGTCATAAGCCATGCTGTGGCTTGTTGAATTCTAACTATTACATTCCTTTGCGGTATGCGCCCTTAGAGTTGCAATTTCAGATTGTATCAGATGGCAATGAACCTATTGTAGTGCCACAGGGAACAGGTGGAGCAGGGCAAACCGACAAAGAAGGTTACTATTTCAGGGATGGTGATACTTCTACATCATGGCAGCTTAACAATGTATTCATTCGTGCAGAGGTCATACAATTAGACAACACTGTCAATAACAACATCGTAAAACATTTGTTAGATGGACAGTCCTTAAAGTTAGTCTTCCCAATGTATCACACAATTACGCAGAGTTTCAATGCCACAGGTGAGATTAACATGAACATTGTGAAGTCATCATCCAAGCTGACTGGTGCATTCATTACATTATACAGAAGCCCAAGAACAGGCACTTTTGATGCAAGGTATTTACCAGACAACTATGTATTCAAGCGTTTCAATTATTTCTACAATCCTATGATTAACAAACGCATCAACAACAGTGGAAATGCAGACACTGATGCACTACAAGGTGAAGGCTTCCAAGCATGGTCAAAAAATTTTATCATGGCAAATTCAATTATCTAACAGTCAAAAATATCCTGAGTTTGAAGCACAATCATTAGCAGAAACATTTTATTACTTGCGTCGTGCCATACACTACATGAATGAGAATCAAGACAGTCTAAGTTTCAGTTATAAACAATACAGAGAGAATAAATTCATCATCGGTATGTCATTTGAGAAGATGGCTGATGTGAATTTTACAGGCTATAATTCAAAAATGTCGGGAATAACTAACTTCAAAATCAAACCGACAGAAGGCGGAACATTACCAGCTGGTGAGGAAATCACTGAAATCTTTTGTCATTTAATATCTGAGTCTGTTCTGGAATTGAGAGAAAGCGGGGCTGTGGTTTTTTATTGAAATATGGAATTATTAATATAATTTATCTAATTTAAATTATATTAACAATGTTCAAATACCAAAGTCATAACAAGAAGTCAGCGCTACCAAAGAGACATCATCTACATAAATCAGTATTAAGTTTCAATCCATTTACGTATCAGGACACAAAATATTTAGAACACCTACACCATCAATTAAAGTTAAGGAACAGTAAAGAAGCCATGACAAGCCTAAGAAAGGACATGATAGAAAGCAACAACAGGGCAAACTTTCAGGGTGAGGTGGATAAAATCAAAAAGGAATTAGAGCGTCCTAATTTACCATACAGCACCAAAGAAGATTTAGAAAATAGATTGCAAGGATACAGAAGTTTATTTAAATTTTAAATAATATAATATTATTTTTCTATATAATATTATATTAATGACCGCGGTATTAGAGAATGTAAATCCTTATTCAAAATACGGATTGAAGAGGCGACCCACTTATGATGAAATAGCAAACCTAATACATGAAAATGAAGCATTGACAGGCCAATTACCTCAAAGAAGATTTAGAAAATAGATTGCAAGGATACAGAAGTTTATTTAAATTTTAAATAATATAATATTATTTTTCTATATAATATTATATTAATGACCGCGGTATTAGAGAATGTAAATCCTTATTCAAAATATGGATTGAAGAGGCGACCCACTTATGATGAAATAGCAAACCTAATACATGAAAATGAAGCATTGACAGGCCAATTACCTGACAGGACAGCAACCAGATTCAAAGCAAGTCCAGAAGGTAGTTTTTTTGATGGACTTGACCATTTAGAACTGTTGAAGGAACAACAGCTGAGAATACAAGGAAGACAAATGAGAGAGCTGTTGATGAGGCAAAACTTAGGAGGGACATACAGCATAGCAAGGCTACAACAGCAAAGGAGAGAGACAACCACACAGCCAGATGCAGAAGTTCAACAAGACACTAATATGAATGAGGTTTCAATACAGGCCGAGTTAGAAGAGGCACAAAGAAGAACAACAGAACGTCAGCAACAAACAGGAGAAGCACATAGACAAGGAAACTTTTTGACAAGGAGTGCATCTTCTGTAATAGGTGGCTTAGTTAGTGGAGTAGGAAGCGCATTAAGCAGAACAAGTAGCAATAGAACTAATCCACAAGCAACACCAAAAACAGCACCAGCAACACCGACAATAGACCCAAAACCAGAAGTCATACACATAGGCTCGGATAATGAAGAAGGTGCTGTATCTTCTGATGATGATATTGAAATAAACTATTCCAAAAAGATAAAGAAATTAACCACAGAGGCATTAAAAATACAATTATTTCTGAGAGGCATTGATGTGGATGACCCTGAGTATTCCCTTGAAAATATGAAGAAGAAAGGAAAAGGAAAGGGCATAACACAAAAACAATATTATATCAGTTTAGCAGATGAACTTATACAACAAGGACAATGGGAGAAACATTTATCAACCGAAGCACTGGCAAGTAAAATCAAAGAATACAGAAACAAAAATAAACCCAGAGGGAGCAAAGATTAATAAATAAATTATTAATATTAATTTTCTACTTAATTAATATTAATGATTTTGGTTAAAAATAAATTGAAAAGAATAAAAAGAGACAATGAGGATGACATGCTTCATTACCTTAAATATTCACACTTAGATAATATACCAGAGGATGATTTGTTCATACCACAAGTTAAGGAGTATAAAAACAAAGCAACTCAATACCCTAACATAAAAAATAAAAGCACTCAAACTCATAATAAAGACATGGAAGATAAAGCAACTGATACATTAGATGATTTACACAAGATAGACTACAAATACATCTTACAGGGCAAGTCTAATAAGTTGAAAAGCGAAGAGAAGTTAAGAGGAGATTTTGAACAACAGGTTAATACATTTGAAGTAATCAGAAAAAACAGAAGAAGAAGCGACAGTGAAAGCAGTAACGGTTCAGACAGTTCAGGAATTGTAACAAAAGGATTACGGCTTGCAGAAATGACAGGCAATGTAATGCTTCAATCTTTGAATTTAGCATCAGGAGCATTGAATACCACAATGAATGTGGCAGATTTCCTTTCAGAACTAATACTGTCGGCACATCAAGAACCATCAGACGAAGAGGAAGAAGTGGAAGAAGAAGAAGTAGCTCCACAAGTAGCGCCGGCTACTAATCAAGACCTGAATAGAAGAGGAAGAAGTAGAAGCAGGGATGATGGAGAAGAAGATGATGATGATTATAATCCTGCAAGTTCATCTCACCAAGACCCGTTTAGAAGGGGTAGAAGTAGAAGCAGGGATGATAGTGAGTATGAGCCTGATGATGATTTAGGTGAAAGACTGATAAGAAGGGGGGCATCAAGGTCAAGAAGTAGCACACCACAAGGCGGTTATCCAAGAAAGAGGGACAACAATCCAAAAAAGAAGAAGTAAATAATTAATGATAATAATGTTTTTTTATTATCATCAATTAGTTTGATAATGAATAATGCCCATAAGGAACACTGTCAGTATCATTCATCCAATACCTTTTGTTGTCGTATGATGTTAGTCCTACCTTTGATTGGTTGATTGAATAGATTTGATGGTTCTTACTCCTAATGGCATTGAAATTTACATTCTTTGGTATGTGGTCATGTAGTGTTGCTTCATAGTCTTTCATATCTAAGTCTCTTTTCACTTTTAATTTTGGAACACCCTTTGCTTTCTTTTCTTCCTTCTTTTCATTGAAAATTTTTAGACAATACATCTTAGGTCTCAATGCTATAAAAATTGTTATGATTTTTCCATCCATTTCATCTTTAAATTTGCCAAGGACTTTTTTATTAGAAACATCATAGCAAGGATGATTTTTATCATATCCACTAAAATCCATATACTCTTTGATTTGTTTCCAATCTTCATAGATGTCATCAGTGAAGGTCTGTATAACATAACTGTCGGTGTCAGTGTATATTAATCTAACATCATCCTTATACTTATCTTTAAGAACATCATAGTAGAAACTATACATATGCACCTTACTCAGGTCTAAGATGGACATCCCTAAGTAAATTGGCTTATCTAACCTCAATTTGGTTTTTGTCTTCTCTACTCCTGCCAGTTCTTCATTTATAATGTGGCATCCTTTATAATTAGGATTGTTAATGCATTTCTGTATCCTTTCTTGGGATGATACAAGTTCAAAGTCAATGTGATTTCTTACATTCTCCATCGTTTTGCCATAAACAGCATTGTTCATTAACTTAAACATGCTTCCTTTCTCTTCTCTGTGTTGAAGTCTATCCACGGTTTCAACCATTGCCTCTGTTGAAACTTTACTCCTTTATGGACTTTTACTAACTTCATACCTTTTTGAAGATAAAACTGTAATGCTTTTATATGGACTACATAGTTTGCTTTGTTCTGTTGGTTCAGGATTAACTTAGGTTGCTTTTCATCTTTTGCCTCCTTTCCGTTGTAGTAGTGTCTGTGTAATTCCCTTTGATGGTTTGATAATAACTTTTCTTCTACCTTCATGTTCTCAGGTGCTAATGGATAATCTGACTGTTCGTCGTGTATCTCCTTTGGATATTCTAAATCCACTTCTAAGATGTATGCGTAATCATCGTTCTCATTCCATTCCATTATCTTTTTTTCTGTCAGTATCTTCTTAATCCATTTCAATTCTCCTATGGGCAGTTTCATTGACATTGCCAGTCCATAAAGATTATTGGCGTCTAAATAGTTGATATAGTTAGATGGTTTTTCTTTATCATAATCTTCACCCATATACTTATTATTTGCTTTTGCTTCCTTATGACTTACCTGACACATTCCACCCCGCAGAACCTTTTCAATCAACTCATACATTGATTGGTCAGTTAATGGGTCTATCTCAACGCCAGTTTTTAACAACATAGCATCCCAAGCAAAGTTAGGAAGGGTGAAGTAATGAGCGGGGTCTAAACCGTAATACTCTAAACACAAGTCCCTGAAATTTTCAAAGACATCAGTCAGTAATAAAACATCGGTTCTTAAATGCAAGTCGTGATACTGACCAAGGTTTCTAATTCCGAAGTGTTCCCATATATTAAGTGCCCTTTCATATTCATCATCTTCAATATTAGTTTCAGTAAGATTACTATAAAACTTATCTTTTGGTGGTAGTTGCCTTTCTCTGAATTTATCAAATGAAGTAAAGTAGTCATAAGGATATACACCTTTATCAGTCAGTAAGTCTAAATCCTCATCATTACTCACATAGGGGTTTCTTTTACTGAATTTAAAATTATTTTGCCAGTTTGGTTTCTTCTTTCCCTCTTCATATTTACTTAATTTAACTAACTTATCTAAGGATGACGATAAGAAACTAAAACTATCTTTAAAGCAAAGATTTTTAAAAGCAAATGTTATGAACTTTTCACTGTTAAGCGCTATTACATCTATCTTCGCTCTCTCTGACAGTTCATTAGCCCTCTCAATGATTAGATGGCTGTCATAGTTCTTCAAGTTATGAAGGAACACTGGGATTTTGTAATACCTCATTGAAAATTGTAGATTACAATCATCGTGTGCGCACCCCCTATACTTGCCTGTAAAGTGGCAATGGTCTCTAACTTTTCTGTCTCCTTGCTGGAATGCTTTACCACAAATGAAGCAATGAGTCGCATTGTTAAAGTCAATTTGGTTGTTGTTATTGAAAATCATATCCTTGTTTTCTTTCATCCTATCCATTATCTTATTTTTGACTTCAATCATCTTCTTAACAAATACATCCATACAATCCTCTCCTCTATACAGGAAAGGTTCGGATGAGCCATCAATGGCACTGACTAAGTTAATCATAAAACCGCAAGGTCTATGATGTTGATATTTATCTGTTTTAAGTTCTTTTGTTGAAACTGTTCCGGTTTTAGTGGTTAAGCATTCAAAGTCAGCATATATTACAAAAGGTGCTTTTAGTTTCTTATAATGGTTTTTGAAGACCATTATGTCATCAGGGGTAGGCATTTCAATCTGTTGTCCTTCAACTGCCATACATCCCTTTGAATTATGCTCATCTAAAAGTTTTTGTGTTTGAAAGCCGTGGCGACAGTGAAAGCAATGATGCAATTTTTCTCTGTGTTTGTTGGTCTGACTTCCCATCAGTCTGTTGTAATCTTTAATATATACATAGTGGTAATCATCTCCATCTTCCAGTTTCAATAGGCTAATCTGATGAGTTGCTCTTTCATTTTTAGTCTTTCTATACAACAATATTGATTGCTTACCTTCTTCGGGGTCTAAAAAATATACATTGACTGATACTTTTCCACGGTTGTTTTCTTCAAAGGTGTCTATATCAACATTGGATGTTGGAAAATTTACATTCTTCCAGTTTAATTCATCATTCAATTTTTTGTATCTATACAGTCTGTTGGGATGGTCTTTCTCATACACTTTACATACACCGCACTGGATACAATACATGAAGCACTTAGTGTCTTCGTTTTGGATGTTAATACACGCTTTCTTGTCTGACACCCATTTAGGTAATGGTATAAATTTACCACCGCGTGTCGGGTTGTATTTATCTAAATTGAATTTCAACTTATCCATTTGGGTTAAGACTAATCCACTTTCAGACACTTCTAACACTTCTGCTTGATGTTCTATGTCAGATGCCATTTGATTTAGAACATTTGGTATGTCATCTTCGTTGGTTATTTCGTATCTTCTACTTTTAATTTCTCTTCTTACAATTTCATCTGTCTTCTTGTTCTTGAAGTTGCTGAAAGTTTGTAGTATGACTTTTAAGCCTTTATGTTTTTTGAGGTATTCTTTCAATCGGTAGTCTTGATATTTTAGATATTGCAGTGCTTTAACGCCTTTGACTTTAATATCACTGATGGCATAAGATGTAGTGTAATTTTTGAATGCTGACTGTTCATCAGTGATTGTTGCCTTGTATCTTTTTTGAATTCCAGTCAGTGCTTTGTTCTTGTCAAGGCTTACCCATTTCTTGTCTCTCTTTTCTTTCAGTTCAAATTTTTTGTATTCCATTGTTTGCCTGATTTTGTTGAATTTGGTTGTAAGTGTTTTTGTTAAAGGTTTGTTTCTATCAAAGTTGTATGACTTTTCACCTATTTTAAGTTTCTTTCTGTTAATCTCACCCATTTCAGTTGATAAAAGATAATCTAATACATTCTGCTGAGAAGTGTCCATTATAGTATAGTCTATATTATTATTAGTTAGTGTTTCTTTAAGTGTTTTTTCTGGGGCATTTTTTGAATGAGGTTGTTGTGGTTGAAGTTGTGGTTGTAGTGTTTGATTTTGACATAAAATTTCATTACTCAACCTTACACCCTCTTCCATATCCTACTTACTATATAAGGTGGCATTTCTTTAAGTATTTTTGGGTATTGGTTGCCTGTTGGAATTTCTGGGCTTGGGGTTGGGGTTCAACGTATAAACATTATCATTAAAAATGTTATTAATGATAAAGTTTAGCAATTAGTTCAATGACGTCGGTTCTGAATACAAATTTTGGTTTGGCGGTGTTTGGACAAATTTGATTTTGATGAAATGGTTCGTCCGCAGTCTGGACATGTGAAGGGGGTTGAGAGTTTGTTGCGGTAGTATTTAGTGAAATAGTTTGGGTCTAAGGGTTTCTTGTTGTATGTTCCATCGGGTTGCCATCGGGAGGGTGCTGTTGGGTGTGCTTGATTGGATGTTGGGGGGTTGTGGAGTGCTTCGGTCATTTGGTCAAATAGTTCTTCGTCCATTTCTTGCTTAATTCCATCAATTACCATGTAGCAGGTCATTGCTCAGTTTATTATATAAGGCGACAAGTCTTTAAGTGGTTTTGGGGTGTTGTGTTGGTGTTGTGGTGAGGGTCGTCAGATTTTGTCAGAATATATGTTAGTGCCGTCGTCTCATTTGTCCAGGCCCTATACCATCGTCGTTTATATCATATCTATATGTGGTAGGTGATGCGGTAATGAGTCTGCTTTTGCTCCACCCGTTCGCTCCTCTCTTACCGCACCACCCCCATATATTAACAATATATTATACATATATGTTAGA
Source organism: Symbiodinium kawagutii (assembly GCA_009767595.1). Taxonomy (NCBI): domain Eukaryota; class Dinophyceae; order Suessiales; family Symbiodiniaceae; genus Symbiodinium; species Symbiodinium kawagutii. The sequence continues at coordinate 85,651 of VSDK01002018.1, read as the reverse complement.
TTAACCTACTTATTAGATAAAAGGGCTCCGGACGTTGATGGTGATGACAGGCCTTCTGACAGGTCAGGTTTGATTAAAAAGTGTGTATGTATGTATGTATGTATGTATGTATGTGTGTATGGTATGGTATGGTATGGTATTTATGTATGTATGTATGAAACGTATGTCAAAATGTGCATGTTGCTTGGCAAAGTGGCTCGGTCAAGGCTCTGGTTGAAACGTGTGCCAAATGTCAAAGTTTCGCATGTTGCTCAGCAAAGTGTCTCAAAAAGGCTCTGGTTGAAAATGACTGCCAAATGTCAAAGTCTGACAGGTTGCTCGGCAAGGTCGCCCGATTGTGTCAATGAAAAAACTAATCAATCAACCGACTATACATAATCAAGTATAGAACCATTATATCAACCATTATCTAATCATTAGTTGTCGTCGTCGTCGTCGTCCTCATCGTCGTCTGCTGGGACGCACCTGAAAGTTGATGAGCTCCGCTTCCTAACCTCAGGCGCGGAGACAAGTGGCGTTTTTAGGGGATTGATTTTATATCTTTATTTGATATACACTTCTTGATTTGTGCGTGTCTCACTTCAAGACTGCTAATCTTCTAACTGTATCGTTCCGAAGACCACTTCAAGATTTGTGCGTGTCATCCGAATGAATGCTAATTCTTCTCAGTATCGTTCCGGCAACTGCTCAAAAGAATTTTTTCCAGCGACCCCACCGCAACGTAGAGTATATAGTCTCATTGACCAAGATGCTATTTACATCTCAACCCCAATCACCGGCTTTTTGTCAGTGAGAATGATGCCATAGATATGGCAACGGTTGATGTTCAACCTTAGCCCACATCAGGTCAGTGATTGACCACAAAAGATGTGATTAAATTAAGATGTGATTAAATCAGGAATGTGTCAAGAGCATCGCAGGTATGGTATGTGGTTGAGAGCAGTGCACATGGAGCTCCTCTGGGATCGCTCTCCGCACTGTCAGGGCTGTTTCAAGTCAATCTGCACATGATTTGGATCTTGACTTTGCGTGGCAGGCGTGGCATTTGGTGCACATGGAGCTGCTCATGGATCGCTCTCCGCACTGTCAGGGCTGTTTCAGCTCATCTCGCAGATGACTTGGATCTTGACTTTGCGTGGCAGGCGTGGCATTTGGTGCACATGGAGCTCCTCTGGGATCGCTCTCCGCACTGTCAGGGCTGTTTCAGCTGATCTTGGAGAAGTCTTGGATTTTGACTTTGCGTGACAGGCGTGGCATTTGGTGCACATGGAGCTCCTCTGGGATCGCATTCCGCACTGTCAGGGCTGTTTCAATTGATCTTGGAGAAGTCTTGGACCTTGACCGCCATTCTATAGGCTCAAATGTTTTTTTTCTATATGCACTTATAAGTTTTGGAAACTTCCGCCTCCGCCTCGTGCGGGAACTACTTGTAATTTCTATTATTATTATATGAAATTATTAGAGTTATTTTCTGGAACAGGTAGTGTCGGGACTGTGGCTAAGCAACTTCACTGGGATGTATTGTCCTTAGACTTGAAAGGCGCTGATATTAACTGCAATATTCTAAACTGGGACTATCAAAAATATCCTGCGGGATACTTTGACATGATATGGGCTTCACCGCCATGCACCGAATACAGCATAGCCAAAACAACAGGGGTAAGGAAAATAGATGATGCAAATGAGATTGTTTTGAAGACCCTTGATATTATTGACTACTTCAAACCGAAAACATGGATAATAGAAAATCCCCAGACAGGATTATTGAAAAAGCAACCGTTTATGAATGGGTTATACTTTTATGATGTTGATTACTGCAAGTATGGAATGCCATATAGGAAGAGAACCAGATTATGGACTAACATTAAAACATGGAATCCTAAGCCATTATGCAATAAAGATTGTGGAAAGGTGATAGGTAATAGGCATGTAGAAACAGCACAGAGAGCACCCAGTAATAAAAAGGAAACATGGCCTGATAATTACACCTTATTCAAACAGAATGATTTATACAGAATACCTATGGAATTAGTGGAAGAAATCATGGAAGCTGTAAATATTGTGTGTCTTAGATGATTAGACCAAAAGAAGTTCGTGCCTTAAATAGGGCTTCCCTGATAATTACACCTTATTCAAACAGAATGATTTATACAGAATACCTATGGAATTAGTGGAAGAAATCATGGAAGCTGTAAATATTGTGTGTCTTAGATGATTAGACCAAAAGAAGTTCGTGCCTTAAATAGGGCTTCGTTAGTCCTTCAAGTTTAAAAGTCCTATTACCCATGGCGTCGTGCTTTATCTTTTCAACTTTGTAAGCTCTTTCCGACCATTTGCTGTTATATTCTTTTCTATCAGTGTAGTTGCCCTTTTTCTTGTGGAAGTATTTGACCATGTTTCCTTCTCTTATTTCTGGATACTTTCTCTTGTTCTTTTCTCTCAATGTTAGATTAACTCTGACGGATGAGTTGTTCTCGTCTTTGTGTGCCTGTTTGGGTGTCATCTTTGTTGATGAATGAACCGTGGTATTGTATTTGTTAAGTGCTGGTGTGAGCATAGAAGTCCATCCTGCCTTATTAAATCTTACCCTGTCGTGTATCATATTCTTCATCGTTCTTATAAATCTTTCCGCTACATTTGCGTGGGTCTGTGTTATTATGTGTTCAATGCCTTCGCCCTCAAAAAATTCTTTCACTACCGACTGGAACGCACCGTCATTATCGGAATAAATAGACATTGGAAAGCCCATCTTCTTGAATGCTTGTTTTAACGCTGATAGGACGCTTTCGCTGTTGTTCTCTTTCATTGGTATTACATCTGCATACTTGCAAAAAAATATCTATGACCACTAACGCATATCTTGGTTCTGTTTTTGTTGTTTCAATTTTCACTTCTGGTTTCTTGGAAAGTGGGGCCATAACCATAATGTCAATTTGATATTCAAATCTGGCGAATGGGGCTGTATATGAGTTTGTGCCTCTGTATCCCTTAATCTGTTTATTGGGTTGTTTCCTCATAAAGTCCTTTACTTCGTCTAATGTTATTTCTGCTCTTTGTTGTTTAGCTTTCTTGTATGTCTCTTGAATTGAACCGAACCCACCTTCATTATCGTAATAGACATTGCTGATGACTTGTTCATTGCTTAATCTTCTTGCCATTATACTATACTATTAGATTTTTTAATTTACCCTAAAAATACTTAAAGAAATAAAGCCTTAATATATTAAGAGTAAATAAGATGACAAAATTTGAGTGTGGATGTCGTATTATGACTGATGTAATTAGCCTTAACAGTAGAGACCAACCTAACTGGTCATATATGCTTAAAACTTTTGTGAATATCTGCGGGAAGTGCGGTAAGAAACAAATGAAATTTCAATATATGGAAAACAAACTTATGGAAATGGAAAAGCAAAGAATGGAAATGTTTTTTCAGACTGATGACGATGATGAAGAAGAATACGATGAAGAATACAAAGAACAATTCAGAAATATGAGTGATGAAGAGATAGAGAGACATATAGGATTGGAAAGAGTAAGAAATGTAATGGAAGGATATGACAGAGAACACGGGATAGACAAAATAAGAAGGATAGTAGAAGAAATCAAGAACGAGAACAGCCAATCAACAACAATGAACGAACAAAAAACGAAACAGGTGATGGCATCACTGATGGCATAAGATGTAGTGTAATTTTTGAATGCTGACTGTTCATCAGTGATTGTTGCCTTGTATCTTTTTTGAATTCCAGTCAGTGCTTTGTTCTTGTCAAGGCTTACCCATTTCTTGTCTCTCTTTTCTTTCAGTTCAAATTTTTTGTATTCCATTGTTTGCCTGATTTTGTTGAATTTGGTTGTAAGTGTTTTTGTTAAAGGTTTGTTTCTATCAAAGTTGTATGACTTTTCACCTATTTTAAGTTTCTTTCTGTTAATCTCACCCATTTCAGTTGATAAAAGATAATCTAATACATTCTGCTGAGAAGTGTCCATTATAGTATAGTCTATATTATTATTAGTTAGTGTTTCTTTAAGTGTTTTTTCTGGGGCATTTTTTGAATGAGGTTGTTGTGGTTGAAGTTGTGGTTGTAGTGTTTGATTTTGACATAAAATTTCATTACTCAACCTTACACCCTCTTCCATATCCTACTTACTATATAAGGTGGCATTTCTTTAAGTATTTTTGGGTATTGGTTGCCTGTTGGAATTTCTGGGCTTGGGGTTGGGGTTCAACGTATAAACATTATCATTAAAAATGTTATTAATGATAAAGTTTAGCAATTAGTTCAATGACGTCGGTTCTGAATACAAATTTTGGTTTGGCGGTGTTTGGACAAATTTGATTTTGATGAAATGGTTCGTCCGCAGTCTGGACATGTGAAGGGGGTTGAGAGTTTGTTGCGGTAGTATTTAGTGAAATAGTTTGGGTCTAAGGGTTTCTTGTTGTATGTTCCATCGGGTTGCCATCGGGAGGGTGCTGTTGGGTGTGCTTGATTGGATGTTGGGGGGTTGTGGAGTGCTTCGGTCATTTGGTCAAATAGTTCTTCGTCCATTTCTTGCTTAATTCCATCAATTACCATGTAGCAGGTCATTGCTCAGTTTATTATATAAGGCGACAAGTCTTTAAGTGGTTTTGGGGTGTTGTGTTGGTGTTGTGGTGAGGGTCGTCAGATTTTGTCAGAATATATGTTAGTGCCGTCGTCTCATTTGTCCAGGCCCTATACCATCGTCGTTTATATCATATCTATATGTGGTAGGTGATGCGGTAATGAGTCTGCTTTTGCTCCACCCGTTCGCTCCTCTCTTACCGCACCACCCCCATATATTAACAATATATTATACATATATGTTAGATTAACCTACTTATTAGATAAAAGGGCTCCGGACGTTGATGGTGATGACAGGCCTTCTGACAGGTCAGGTTTGATTAAAAAGTGTGTATGTATGTATGTATGTATGTATGTATGTGTGTATGGTATGGTATGGTATGGTATTTATGTATGTATGTATGAAACGTATGTCAAAATGTGCATGTTGCTTGGCAAAGTGGCTCGGTCAAGGCTCTGGTTGAAACGTGTGCCAAATGTCAAAGTTTCGCATGTTGCTCAGCAAAGTGTCTCAAAAAGGCTCTGGTTGAAAATGACTGCCAAATGTCAAAGTCTGACAGGTTGCTCGGCAAGGTCGCCCGATTGTGTCAATGAAAAAACTAATCAATCAACCGACTATACATAATCAAGTATAGAACCATTATATCAACCATTATCTAATCATTAGTTGTCGTCGTCGTCGTCGTCCTCATCGTCGTCTGCTGGGACGCACCTGAAAGTTGATGAGCTCCGCTTCCTAACCTCAGGCGCGGAGACAAGTGGCGTTTTTAGGGGATTGATTTTATATCTTTATTTGATATACACTTCTTGATTTGTGCGTGTCTCACTTCAAGACTGCTAATCTTCTAACTGTATCGTTCCGAAGACCACTTCAAGATTTGTGCGTGTCATCCGAATGAATGCTAATTCTTCTCAGTATCGTTCCGGCAACTGCTCAAAAGAATTTTTTCCAGCGACCCCACCGCAACGTAGAGTATATAGTCTCATTGACCAAGATGCTATTTACATCTCAACCCCAATCACCGGCTTTTTGTCAGTGAGAATGATGCCATAGATATGGCAACGGTTGATGTTCAACCTTAGCCCACATCAGGTCAGTGATTGACCACAAAAGATGTGATTAAATTAAGATGTGATTAAATCAGGAATGTGTCAAGAGCATCGCAGGTATGGTATGTGGTTGAGAGCATAGAGGTATGTGGTGGAGAGCATAGGGGTATGTGGTCGGGAGCATAGGGGTATGTGGTTGGGAGCATCTGAACCCGAAATTGGGTGGGGATTTGGGGATTTTTTGGTATGTGGTTCGGAGCATAGGGGTATGTGGTTGGGAGCATATGTGGTGCTCAGCGGGAGCATATCCTATGGTCAGTATGCTCTTGACCACATCCGAAAATCGCTAAAAAACTCAAAGTTCCATCTCACCTTCCTTCACACCGATTCTGACTTCAATGAACTTGATGATGTCCGAAGATTTGAACTCACCCTTGGAGTTCTTGGCGGCAACCTCATTCACGATGGCATCGTGCATCAATGTCCGCCCCTTCTCAATCATCTCGCCCATAAACTCATACACAGACATCAGCGTTTTCATTGAAGGCGAAAACTCCACCACTGTCTCCATCTTTTTTGACATCACTGTCTTGTCGTGCTCAAAGTAGTGCTTCATCTTTTTCAAGTCATCCAAGGTAAGACTTTGAAGTAGCTTCGTGAAGGAAAGTTCAGTGAAGTCTGACATTGATTTAGCTTCTTTCACTGCCGTCGCGAATTCACCTTCCGAAGAAGGCTTTGTGTAGGTCTTTCCCTTCAAGTAGCTTTTCTTGGTGCGACGAGCCACCATTGCTTACAACAACAGTGAGGTAGAGAGCGAGAGAGCGATGAAAAAGTTTGTGCCACAAACGTGCTATGTGAGAACGATTGATGAATTCAAATGTCAATGCAAAAGCTGGTCATCATTCTGAATGACGGTTCAAATCTTTTCCAATAGAAAATCTGACATCGGCAAGGCATCAAAAAAAAGAGTGAGAGAAGCAACGCATGTCATTGAAATTCTGGACGGCTTCAGCTGTGGTTCGTGGCAAATGTTTGAAATCGTGATGAATGTTCAAGACTGAAAATTTCAACATATCTGAACGACTGACAGCACATCAGCGTTTATTTTTCCAGCCTTCGGACGTGAAGAATGGCTTGATTGAACAAAATGTTCAAGCAACAGTTGAAAGTTGCTCTTCACCACTGCTCCCAGCATCGGACTACTTCCTTGAACACAGCTGTGAAGTATGATTTAAGATAGACATATATTTTGGAAGTTCTTTCTTTGCAGTCCTGAATGCTTACAGTGATTGATTGACTTATGCCACCGCTCACTCACCATCTTCATTCTGGTCAGTGCTTTCGGTGTCATCATCTGCCTCATCATCATCGTTGCCGTCGGTGTGCTCTGGGGCAAGGTCATCAAGCTCCACCTGCGATGATGCGTTGTCGTCATCACCGGCAGGTTGGAAAACTGGCGCCGATGGGTCCATCAAGGTCAGACCGCCCACAGTGAAGTTGATAGTATCATTAGCCTCCACACCGCATCCCAGCAAAGTCTTGCGCCGGTTCTTGGTAATCTCATTGTCATTGTGGGTAAGCACAATCTGCTGTTGATACTTCTTGGCGATACGAAGGTGGTTCTGATGAAGCATCAGGCGAAGCAAACCCACAGTGATGTTCAAGGGCGTCGTGATGTTGTAGGTCAAGTCGCCACTCTTCAACTTCAAATTCACAACCTGCTCCCTCTTCTGGCGCTTCTCCTCCTTGGCTTTGGCACGAGCGGTGGCATAGCGTTCTTTCTTTGTAGCCTCATTCTCCTGCTTCTTCAAGTCCCTCATCTGCTTGTTGATAATCTTGCTCTTCTCCTTGTTGATGGATGCCTGAGCTTTGTGCTTCTCTGATGCCGATGACAGCTCTTCCATAGACAGCTTCTTGACATATTCCACCAGCTCATCAACATCAATGTCATCAGTTGAAGACCTTGCGTTGCAGTCTGGCTTGTCATTGTCCGATGGGTAGCCGTCCTTCTTCTCTGACATCTTGCTCTGCTTCGGCGCCATCAAGACAGCACAGAGAATGACGAAAAGATACACAACGAAAGTGGCGAGGATGCGATGCTTAAACATAAGCTCTGAACGGCGGATGTGATATGAATTTATTGAATGAGCAACTGGAACAAACAAGTCTATGTCAATCCAAGCTTTCAACAATACGAATTAAAACTACAATGATTTGAATGAACCCTTTCAATCAGGTAACATCACTCCATCCCATCGTCTGTGTGCCCCGACTGGTTGATGTTGTTGAGGATGGACAGGAAGCGAAGCGGGGCGGGAAAGCGACGGATGAAACCCCAACGATGAACGAACAAAAAACGAAACAGGTGATGGTGATAAAGAAACGTTAAAATATTCCCCAGAATCACCCCGAGAAAAAACGACAAAGGTAACAATGAAACATTGAACAGCAACATAAAAACATAACAACCGAACATGTAACATACACGCCCCAGACACCCCCTTTTACCATTTTTTTGGGGGGCCAGGAACATGCTATTTGCAGCAGTAACCCATTGGGGGGGGGGGAACACGGAGCACGGAACCATATATATATATATATATATATTTATGTATTTGTATATACATGCATAAATACTGTATATATATATATATAAAGTATACTATATATTTATCCATCAGAACATAAAAGTATTGCAATATCCATATGGAAATATGACGACATTCACACCATATTTTATCAATCAATGAATAAACAGAGAAATATGGAATTCACAATATCTATATAAGATAAATAGATATATAAATAAATGAATAAATCAATAACTATATATACATCATATTCATTTACCTAGATAAGATAAGATAACACATAAGTAAATAAATATCTAGATAAAATAAGCCTATATATCATTGCATATTTATTGCATCTATGTCTATATGATATATTTATCGTGGCATCTACAAGGTGGTGCCCCCTGGTTATAAGTTGATTAATAAGCCATTTAACTATAGTTATATATATCTACCACAACTGGTAGTTACCCTAGTTATAAACCAACTTAGGTAACTAGGGGGCCCCACCTTGTATGTCTATCACATCCAAGTTCGAAGATCCCAGCGTCCGTTCGACCTCCCCGGTGTCCGCCAACCGTTGGTTTCGCCCCGCAGATCTCCTGTGTCTGGAGCGCGTGGAGTCGCTGGAGCGGCTGCTCCTCGTTGTGCAATGGACACCAGGCGGGCCCACGGGCCGTGCCCACGGGCCGTACCTCGCACGGGTCACTGATCATCTCTGATGGGTGGGGTTTAGCCATGGTTGATAGTGGTTAATGATAGGGGATAATGATGGTAAATGATGGTTAATGATGGTTAATAGTGGTTAGTAGGTCATAGTAGTGATACTGGCCAATAGGGGATGATAAGCAACAATGATGGTTCAGTTCAACTACTGGTTGGTGGTTTCAACCATGGTTCATGATGGTAAGAGGATGGTTTTATGATGGTTAATGATTGTTCAGGATGGTCTGATTGGCACCATGGTTAATGATGGTTAATGATAGGGGATAATTTTTGCAACAATCGTGGTGAAGTTCAACTACTATTGGTCATTTGTAGTGATGTATAACCACTAATAGGGGATGATAATAGGTGAAAACAACCATCGATAATGGTGAAGAAACGAGTGGTTGGTGCTTTGTTTGACATTTTGCTTATTTTCCCTGGTGATGATTAACAAATGGTTGGTTGACAAGCATACTTTCATGGGGGTTGAAACCACCAACCAGATCTCATCTCTTGAAGAGGAATTGCAATGCCAATGGCCCTCAAACAGACACATCCAGCAAGAAAAGCGCGGGACTTTAGTTCAGAGTGATTGTAAACAGTTGATAACTAAGAGAATTGTTTTAACAGTCGTTGATGACAGTTGATAAGAATCCTGGTTGAGAGCACTGCTAGACTATCGGGGTTCCCTGACTGGCCACAGTTTTGCCCTCACTTACAATCACTTGGACGATTCTGAAAGGTTACACCCAATGATTATCCCCCAAATAGATCGGTTAGTCCTCAAACAGGAGGTTGCTGACCAAGTATGTGATGGGAAGAAGGGATTCAAACCAAGTTCACATTTTTGTTTTCAGATGGTCCATATCCCTGCAGGAAGGTCTTGCATCTGGCAAGGTAACCTGGGGAACATCAGCTATGAATAGGATCTCCATCCTTCACCAACTGACTCAAAATCTGATGTTGAACCTGAAAGTGCGGCAAGACTTCCGACCAACCCCCTTATCTGAACACGATCAGGTATTTTCAAAAAGTCAATCATCTCTCAACCATTGTCCATGCAGTATACTGAGTCAAAACCAATTCTTTAAGCATCATTTGGCTGTGGGTCAACATTAACCAACTAATAATGGGGGATACTAACCAACAATCATAGGGAAAGGTGAACTGACCCACTGCCATTGAGGCAACGAACCACAATCAGTGACACCACCAGGAATTTATCGCCTGACAGGAGCGGCATCGCTCCATTGTGACCCTGCCCCAGCACGGAGGGAAAGCTTGTGATGGTGCGGTGGCCCAGTGTGAGACGGTGCATGGGTACGGTGGCATGATCATCCCACTTGGTAATTGGTTCGTAACCATGGTTATATCCTACTTATCAAGGGTATAACCCGCTTAGGGTAATTACTAAGCATGGTTCCTAAGTGGGATCATCATCCAAGTAGGCACGTGAGTGTCATCAGCCCTCAGTATATCAACGATGATGGAACCAACTACCATTGGGATGAGTCAATACCAAATATTTCACCAAAATGGGAGGAGGTGTGCAGATTCCAAAGCGCTGACAATCCTATTGGTTGGTGCTTTGCGATCACGTTTGCTGATCAAGAGCAAGGGAAGAAGCCACTGCTGATGCATGGTATTAGATGATCTTAGCAGATTTGGTTGCCTAGATTCTATACCAGTTCACACACTTATCAGTACATATCAGTAGTGCAGTGCTTCATATGTATATTTACACACACACATATTTTATTTATATATGTATGAATGATGTGAACATGTACATACATGTGCATGTATGTTTGAAGGAAAGGTGGTCCTTTTCGATCACGGAAGTGCAGTGCGCTGTGTAGGTGCCAGAGTTCGGCGTCCTCCAATTGACTCGTGGACATTCACACCACACGTACCTGGTTCTTAACAACAATATTGATCAAACTCAAGTAACCATCCCTTCCCCGCCCCCCCCCTCCCCTTCTGTCCCCCTAAGCTTAAAATTTCAAGGTGGCCCCAATGATCAATGATGTGTTGTGTTTCAAGGTAGCCTTGCCCCCTGTCCACACCCCAGTCTCTTCCCCCAAATTTCCCCCCCTGTCCCTCCATTCCCAACTCCTGTCCACCCCTTTCCCTCTAAACGTGAACATTGTAACTATACGCGCAATTCCCACCCTTTGCCCCGAAACTTATGTAAACATTGTACCACACTCTAAGACTCATCAATTTGGAGAAGTTACGAAAACGTTGGCTATACGCAGCGATTTGTACTGTAGGACTTTGTGGTTTAGAGTTTATGGTTTTAGGGTTTGAGGTTTCGGTTTTTAGGGTTTTAAAGGTTTTGGGTTTTAGGGTTTGAGGTTTAGGGTTTACAGATGTTTGGTTCAGGAGCAAAAAACAGCGGGCCTGCGCAGAAATTTGAGGGTCCAGTGCACTTGTAAGTTTCAGGGCCAAGGGTGGGAATTGCCTGTAACTATACGGCCAGACGCCTTGTGTTGCCCGGAGATTGAACATGATGTTCCGGGCGGCATAGTGAATGTGATGTTCCGGGCAACATAGCCAGTATATTGATGTTGATTCATTATGAATTTAAATTGATGTTAATATCCCAATCGACATAAAGGTCAGAGGGGCAACAAATTTTGATCCGTTATGAAGAGAACTTGATGTTGATATCCCAAGCAACATAGAGGTCAGAGGGGACTGCCCGGGAGGCGGCACATTTTGATCTCTTTTGGAGATAAGTTGATGTTAATATCCCAATCGACATAGAGGTCAGAGGGGGCCACACATTTTGATCTGTTGTGAAGATAAGTTGATGTTGATACCCCAATCAACATAGAGGTCAGAGGGGGTGGCACATTTTGATCCCTTACTCAGATATGTTGATGCTAAGATCCCAATCAACATAGAGGTCAGAGGGAGTGGCAGATTTCGACTCTTATGAAGATAAGCTGGTGTGAACATCCCAATCAACATAGAGGTCAGACAGGGGTGGCACATTTTAATCCCTTGCAGGAACGTTGCCGTCGGTTCCCATGTGTATGTCTGGGCAACACACGGTGTCTGTGGGTAGAATAACTATAGCATATATCCAACTCAAATACCCGGCACTAATGGGTTCTCATATATCCTTTGACCTGTATCTATATGAGTACCAACATTTATGACATATGCATCACATCTACGTCACGGTGTCCATGCATCCTTGCGGGTCCGCACTCTGAGGCCCTCAGAAAGTCGTTAGGTCACCCCTCCGCTGCCCTGGGACCGTGGGTGGAGGCAAAGCATCAGAACTGGTGGTGTTGAGCCTATCATTTTGGCGGGGTTCCAAGCTAGGGATGCAAGCCCTGGCAGTCATCCAAGCTAGCTGGGTTCAACCAACTGGTGGTTCCAAGCTAGGGCAGGACTTCGTTTGGTGCCAAAGATCATCGTCACCAAAGAAGTCGTGACCCCTGGCAGGGTTCCAAATGAGTGGATGCCCCCCTAGCTGGTGATGATCTGCGACAGCTTTCCACTGACAGATTTAGTTTCCATTGTTTCCACGTCGAGAGGGGTTGTCTCGCGGCTTCAAAAACCCAGCCGCATTTTCAAACCCAAACCCATCTCAAAAACCATCGTGGCTTCAAACCTACTGTTGCGTGTGGCTTGGGTTTTCAGTTTTCTTATGCGCAACAGGACGACTCGACCGACCGCAACTGCCAGCAGGATACCAGAGCCGCGAATCAGCTCGGTATGTTGACCTTGAAACAGAGCATCAGCTGGCAAGCCGCTTGGAGGTCCATGGTGAGTGCACCTCATGTAACACATACATGTGGTGGGTTCTGAAAATAGGGAACCCCCAAAAATGGCCGGTTTATTACTGTAAAGGATTAACCAACTATATGATTTGGGGACCCCTATGGCTTGAGAAACCACCACATGTGTGCACAGAAAGATTGTGCAACAGTCAAGACTTGCTGATCAGAGCAGCAGCCAGCCGCACAACCGCCCGACTTGAAATTGATCGTGGGTGACAGGTGACGAAACAGTTGGCTGCTGGTGCTTCACAATCAACAACCACCAGGGTGACATGGGTCTGTGGGATTTTCCCACGGTTTTTGTGGGGTAAGATTCAACTCATGTACGCGCAGCCTCGCACGCATGGCGGCTTCCTCGGACGAAGAGGTGCCGGGGAACCGTAGACTGGGACTGTGGCATAGCCGGGCGGTGAAGATTGTTACCATTCGGAAGATCCTGTTTGGAAAGAGAGGTCGAAAACATGATTTTCGAACCAGGTATGTCCGAACAGGTATTTCCAAACAGGTATTGAACCTTCCAAACATGAAGGTATTTCCAAACATGAAGGTATTTTCGGAAGATCCTGTTTGAACCAGGTATTTCCAAACAGGTACTTCGAAAGCATGAAGGTATTGGTTCCTTTTGGACTGAACATCAACAACGTGAAGGCTTTGTTGCAACACAGTAATCCATCAACTGCGACCATTGTGCGTAAGGATCTGCCTCCAGAATTCAATTTCTCAGCGACGAAGACTGGAGGACCCAAAGAGGTAATAAAAGTACTCGAGCAGTTCTCCATCGTTCTGTCAAAGACACACATTTTGGAGTTTCTTAGAATGGGGTACCCAAACTGGTTGGTTTATCAACATAAGGGGAAAATAAACTGGATGATTTGGGGGTACCCCTATTTTGAGAACCCGCCATGTCTGCAAATTGCATTGGTTGGGGCGGAGAAAAGTGGACGTTTCTATTCTTCATCTTCCATTACTGATGCTCCCTATCCACCGATTTGGCCCGGACATGTTTGGTGACATGCTGCCGCTGATCGTTTTTTTCCAGACATGATCACTGCCAAATTCACTCATGATTTCTGATTGTTTTGCTAAGCCACTGCTTGTCCCTGCATGAACCATGCAGCTGGGTTTTGGTTTTGAAGTAGAATAATCTTCTACAGATTATGAATGAGTTGAATCATGTTTCAGATAAGGTCACATCCAGAACGTGATCCAGTTTGAACTACAATCTATTTGTTATGAATTGCATGCGACTCTATTGTGCTCTGTCGACTTGAAACCTGGAAGGTTTTCAGATATGCCGATCACAGGTACTCTCATGGAGAAATACCGATATCCACTCACGCATTGTAGTGGTGAATTGTCCGTGAGAACACAACGTGACCCGTCTCATTAACCCTTGTCAATCATTTATTCAATAAGCATCGTGAATCATGAGCATTCAATAAGCATTATCAATCATAAACGTTCCTTCACAGTGATTCATTAATCATTTACATTTATTAACCATTATTAACCATTTAATTTCAATCATTAATTAACTACTATAAACTTCATTGGTTAACCGCTCACAGCTGCTAGGCTTTGGGTGTGATCATTAGTGATGACCCACGGAAGTGTGCCCAAACAAGGATTCATGGCTAACGCTTAATGGTGAATGGTGAATGGTTAATGGTGAATGAACAGAATAGTCATATGTAGTAGTAGTGGTTAAGGACAATTATTGGATTGTGAATGGTGGTCATAGTTGACAGAACAATAAAGGTCAATGGTCAATTGATCCCCAAGATAAAATCCCCAAGTCCAATCAACAAACCAAAACCCTAAAATCATCTAAAATCAACAAACATCGCCACTAAACAATCAGCACAAAAAACCCTAAATCAAGTAAAGATCCACAAACAACCCTAAATCAACTAAAGATCCAAGAAAATCACCACTGAGATCAGCCAAATTCTCCCAAGTCAATTCTTTCTGCCAGGTAGCCATCCCCGTCCCGGGCAGTTGGTCCGCCGGGGGCCCAGCACCGGTTGCCAGGTGGGATTTAGGCGTGATGACCCAGGGTTTATGATGGTTTGAGGATGGTTTCATGGTGGTTTGAGGATGTTCTAAGGTTGGTAGAATGATGCTTTCTAGTGACTCTAGTGATTTGATGATGATTTATGGTGGTCAATGAAGGGTTAGGGTGATTAAATCATGATCCACTGCCATATGATTCAAGCCCACACTCTTGCTGTTCTTCTCACCATGCCATTTGTATTAGAGCACAACATATATATATATATATATCTATATATTTCTGGTTATTTTTTGGAATATTCACTATACCATGGCACCAATACTGTATCGCATGACCGTGATATAGCGATAGCTGACCGCTTGAATTCTTGCTATACGGAAGCAATATCCGCATATACATCTATATGTAAACATAGTTTGATGTTTGTTGATTATTTGATAGGGGTCAACCTATATACTGCAATCCTTATCATCTTCAACAAAACAGCCACTCATGTTGATGAAATTGTTGCTGCACCCCCAGTACATCCCTACAAGCATTCACATACAAGCATATTATTATCTTACATATCCTATTTCATCCTGTTCCTCCTTATTCAATCAGCTTTCATTCTCAACATTGACAGTGCATCTCCATGTCTGTGTTAGTCTTCATCTATCCTAATGTCTTACCATAGCTGGGTGGATTACAGCCATGAACTTCGCTTAATTGAGCTTTTTCGGGATATGCTAAAGCTGATTCGATGGTTGGTTGGATGGATTGATTTACCAACCAACCATCAACCAGCTAGGGATAACCAACTTTGCTGCCATGATTGATTTACCAACCACTAAAGCCGTTCGACTTTCAGCAAGGGAGCGAGTTCAGCCACCAAGATAGGTCCGCCCAGGATAGCGACGAGGATGGTGCGGCGCCTGCGGCCCACGGTGGTGGTGCGCCGGCGGCCTCAAGCCAGGCGCTGCTGCACCGCTGGGGCGGTGAAGCTATGGTGAAGCCATGGAAGGCATCATGGGTGCTGAATTATGCGACCAGTCTCATGGTTTCCCTAAAGATGGGTTATTAGATGTTATTTAGGGCAGAGGTTCCTTAATGTTTGATCAATGGTTTCAAGTGGTTTTATGGTTTTGAATTATTTGAGAGGTTGATCATGGATAGCTCAATGTAGCTCACAATGTAGTGGTTTAACGATTGCTAAGGATCAGTTGCTGATGATTTATGAGCGTAGTAAGTGACTACAATGCTAGTCTTATACAGGGTTTAGAAGGGTCAGTGATGGTTGACAATCCATTGAAGATGACTTTTTTTTTGATGTGCTTGATCTAGGATTCGTAACTGCGGCTATAGCAAGTACCAGTACTGGTTAATAGTCACTGAAAATAGTCACTTGCAAACCAATGCATTCTTGACCATTATATCAGTCTTTACTGGATGTCACCAACCAGTATACAATCATGGCTCATAAACCATTTCTTACCATCAGCAAGCGTACAAACTGCATGTCACTTTATTTGCACATGTGTAAGGTGCGATGCCAATAACTTGCACTGATTGCATGCTGGTAAACTACCCTTGAAGTGGAAGATCCACCACTGAAAGTTGGTTTACCCAAGAATGGTGGTGATCGGCATCGCTTCCAGGTGGGTTTGCCAGGGAATAGATCTTACCGACTTTGCCGTACCCACATCCCAAGCTTTCCGGGCAACCACTACCAAGGTCGAGCTTCGCCAGGGGTGTCCCGCTCTACCCGAGCGAACCCCCAGGAGTGGTACAACCAAATGATACTGGTAGGATATAGTTTTTTTTGAAGCCCCCCAAAAATCATCAACCATCATAAATCATCAGTGAACACTTGAAACCATTCTTAGATCATCATCATGCAATCATCAACCATCATTCAACTCTCATCCTTTAAATAACCATCATCAGCCATCATAAACTATTAATGAAGCATTGCTTAAAGCATCATTAACCAATCATTACTACCATGAGTAGCCATCATTGATCATCATAAGCCATCATCAACCAATAGCCACTGGTTGACCCTTGGTTGTCAACCATTAAGAAAAGCTCATTAACCATCATAAGCCGTTAACGAACCATTAATTGATTATCACCATCATTAACCATCATCAACCATCATTATATTCTAAACCCTTAACCGTCAGTACTGGTTGATGCTTGAACCAGTAGGGGTTGATGGTTGAACCCATTCATTGATTATCTCCATTCATTGATTATGATCATTATTTACTATCAGTATCACCATCATTAGCCATCATTAACAATCAATTGTTCATCAACCAACCATCATTAATTAACCAGTTCATTTTACGCACGGGCTGAAGGTACTAAAGCCAGCTCTTCGCAGGCAATAGGATCCTAACAAGATAGCTCGGCATGGCCAGAGCTGTCCAAGAGGCATTGCAGTGCACATTAACCATAACTAACCATCATTAACCATCATTAGCCATCATTCATGACCCCTTGGTTCAACCATCACCCCCTTGGTTGCCCTTGTCACGAGGCCATGGCATTATTGGCGGCGGCCCCAGGGCACGACCACCAGCGGCGGCGCCTGGCAGAAGGCGCGCCGCGGAAGCCGCGGCATCAGCTGGTGGCGATCATGGAAAGCTTGAGGTATGAGCTGATTGGTTGATGAACTGGTTAGCTGGATGGCTTATACCCACGAATTCTTAGGTTTTTAGTGTTTTTGGGATATGATTGCTTTACCATATAACCACTAAAAAAATATTTTTAGCAAGGGATCTATAAGCCACCAAGTTAGTCATGGCTAGTCATGATGGCTAATCACCAGCCAATCCATAATAGCCTGGTGGTTATTGGTTGATGAACTGGTTGACCAATAGTTAGTGATGGCTAATTGTGATGGTTAATTAATAAGTATGGTTAATAATGGCGGTGAATGATGGATAATGATTATGGTTAGTGGTTTAGTGGTGGATCAGCTGGTGACTTGATGGTCAGGTGGTGAACATGTGTAGTGGTTGATGATTGATTATTGTAAATTGATGGTTTTATGATGGTTGATGGTGACTTGATTCATAGCTCACAATTGGGCTGATGGACGGTCAAGGGTTTATGATAGTTGTTAAAACTGGTAAACTTATGGTGACCAACATGGATTTTTAGCCACTAAACTAATGAATGATATTGATGGTCATTGCTGAAATCAACGGTTGATATTAGTGGCCAATGGATTCAAGCAATGACCAAGAATGGTTCACTGATCGGTGATGGTTCGTGGCCAACGTGGATCGCTACGTGGCTGGCTGCGGCTAGGGGACCCACGCAGTATTGGTTCAACTTGTCCCCTGAAGACATCGCACTGTTGACTGCAACCAACCATTACTGTACAAGTTGGGATTTACCAGCTATTTACCAACCAACCATGGATGAACCCACCATGAACCACCTTCATCACCTACACATCATCGTTGCTGATAATTCACAATGATAGACCACAACAACTCGTGACTTTCCATCAGTGGTGATTCTCCGTCGGAATTGCGATGTTTCACTGTTTTTGCTAGTTGCTAAAAGACCGCGGGAATACCCTTGCACGGCACTCATTGCAGTACACCCACTTTTACCATTCAAATTACGCTTGTACTGGAATACCATTTCTGATTCAAGTTGTAGGGATCACAGGATGCGACAGCGCCTGTCACCGTTATTGCCATGCCAAAAACTACCGTGATCACCCTATCATCAATCATATCATCAGCTCAGCATCATCCGTCCCAGCATCAACAATAGCATCATCAGCCCATACCATAGTGGCTTGCTATGTCAACGATCATGGTTCGCCATCTTGACCGATGTTAAGCATACTGCTTCATTAAATCATCGTTTTAACACTCAATCAACCACATCATACCAACATCAAGCCATCATTCAACCATCATAAAAAAAAAAACATCCTGAACAATTGACTATAAACCATCTTTGTGCGAAGATAAAGCCATTATCACCATCCTTTTACCATCATAAAATCATCATAAAACCATCCTTTTACCATCATTTCGCCCAAGTTAAGCCCATTGAACTTCCAGTTCCCATGGCCGCCACCCCCACTGCCAGGCTCCGCCGCTGCCTCTCTTGCAGCCTTCGGAAGTCTGGCGCCCGCGCCGGGCACGGAGCCGGAGGCGCGGGGAGTGGATGGTGAAATCGATGGTGAAATCATGATTTATAGGTGGTTAATGAGTGGTTATAGATGATTTATAGATGGTGAAATCGATGAGGAGTGGATGGTTAACGAATTATAGATGGTTAATGAAGTGGATGTTCATGAGGGGTTAGTACATGATTTATAGATGGTTAATGATTGGTGAATGATGGTTCATGAATGGTTAGTCGATGGTAAATGAATGGTTGAGGAGTGGTTGATCGATGATTATTATGGTTAATAGATGGGTAATAAGTGGTTTAGCAATGGTAAATCAATGGAGAATCCATCAATGGTAAATCGATGGTGCATCCCACCGGCTTTCCTCCCTGGGGCGGTCCTGTCCCGCGGTGCCGCCAAAGTTGTCCAATAAGAAGCATTGTAGGGATTTGGACATGCCTAGTGGTTGATGAGTGGTTGATGAGTGATTGATGAGTGGTTAATGAATGGTTTGTCGATGGTAAATCCATGAAGAATCAATGGCAAGCCAATGGTTAGTCAACGCTTTCTAAGTGATTAATCAAAGGTCAACTTATGGTTCTTAGACGCTAAATCAATGGCTCAGGAGTGGTTCATAGATAGTGGACAAGTGCTTAATTATCAACTGATGGTGGTGAATGGCTGGTAAATCATGGTCAAATGATGGTTAGCAAGTGGTTAGTCAAAAGTTCATAAGTGGTGAATCAATGGTCAATAGATGATTGCTATATGGTGAAAAAAGCGGCCAGCCGACGGTGGTGAATGGATGGTTAAATGATCGTTGGTGGTTGAGGCTAATCATGGTCAAACACAGGCGAATCATGAACTCATGGTGGTGAATTGATGGTGAATCGATGAATTCACCAGGTAAAGTGATGATTAATCGACGGTTATAAGATTTGGTAGATGGTGAATGGATGGTAAATTGAGGTTTCATTGATAGATCCTCATGGTTGTCCCAGGATTTCCCGGCGATGTTTACCAGCGATTTCCCGCGGTTTTCGCGCGCCGCTGCCAGGTCTTTGACTGTTGGGATCTCAGGATCTCCAAGTGCAGGTTCACAGAGAATTTAAAGAATTTGTTGCATATGACAGTCATGGCATGACATGTTATACTGGATGGCTTATACCTACCAACTTAGGTTTTTAGTGTTTTTGGGATATGATTGATTTACCATATAACCACTAAAAATATATTTTTAGCTAGGGATCTATAAGCCACCAAGTATATTTGTTTATTTATGTTTGATGTATAGACATGTATAGACATGTATAGACATATACCGACCAGTATGACAGTGGTATGCACATGGCAGTTGTAAAAGGCACAGCGCGATTTAGGCGACGTCTAGGTACTCCAGTTAGTGTTGATTACTTGGTGGAAGGAATTGATTTTGTGGGCCCACGCAAGGTGGAGATGATTGGAGACGGGTCCCAATCATTCGATCAACTAAGCATCAACCATCATCAGTGTTCAACTAATCACTGATATAACATCACTTTGATATTTCACCCAACTAGTATAACATCAGTTTGATATTTCACCCATCCTTCACCAGCCCTGAACGTTTCACTAAGCATGGATTAATCATTGCTTAGCCAAGCGGTTTTGTCGATATGAGCTGTTGTGTTGTCTCAGGAGGCTCGTAGCTTGGTGGTTGCTCGGGATCCAACGTGCTCTACAGCCCCTAGGGGAGCTTTCAGGAGCTAAGGTAGCCATCCACCAGCCGATTCATCGGGACCCATGCAGCCACAGCCGAACATGATGATTGTTATGGTAGAATCTGGCTGAAGGCCAATTCTTCTCCATAAAGAAATAATAGCAATCCAACAGTCACCACCCTGTTATGCTTGAAATTGAATAAACATTCGAACACACCGGTAGCCACGTGGTGACACTTGCTTGTTGAGCGGAAGACTCGGTGTCGTTTCCGGCATTCCGCAGCCGCTAGTGGTTTTTCCTGGTCTACATTGGACCGCACAGTCGACTAGACTTTCATCTCCGCGCCTGTCTTCGCCCTGCACCATGCAGCTTCCCTTGGCGACAGTGTGCCTGCTCTTACCGCTGACAGCGGTTTTCGCAGCGGACACTGAGGAGCTATGGGACCGCAGAGGAATGCCAGATCAAGGTGTGAATAGACCACCTGCTGCGGTAGAATCATAGCTAGTGATCTACCCTCAAATATGGGAGTTCATTGATTTGGATCCAATCTTGCTACTTGATAGCTCCAGGTTTTTTGGCAGATGGATCTTGGGTCAATTTGATAATTCCGAATCATTCTGCTGCCGTAGGAGATCATCCGCATCCCTTTGAAGAAGGAGAGATCTTTATCCACGCGTTCTGGCCTGCCACTCGTCAGCGTTGGTTTGTCAGAAACATGTAGTGGACAGAACATTCGGTACTTGGATGATCATCCCACTTCAGAACTGGTTGGTAAACATGGTGACTCTAAGTACCCTCAGCCCTCAGCAGGTTATATCATTGGGCAAACAACTGCCTTCCTCAATGAAGTCCCTGGCATAGATTTGGTTAATCCGTCCGGTGCACCTCGACACTCAAAAACTCAAAGTCATCACATTTTTTGGCGGGAACAAGGGGCAACTCTGTCGGGAAGGTGTCTGCTTTCTAGACCATCCCATACATCCAAAATGTATGCAAACGTGGATGTGCATCCCCCTTCAGAAACTAGTTACGAAGCAGGGTTACCAGGATTTATCACCTCACACGATTATTTTCCAGTTATCTTCCAAGTGCAATCAAGTACATTTGCGACGCATCCGCCATCTGGGTGGTTCGAGCTGAGGAACTCTGGCAGTCAGTCTGGCGTGGAGTTGAATAGCGGCACTGGTACAGCAGAACTGTCGTTGAGGAACCAGTTGAATGCACAGTACGCAGGCCCGGCAGGGAGCCGCTCGCGGTTGCCAGCTATTGCAGCTGCCCCTCGTGGGTCTTCATTTATGACCAGTACTACTATGAACCCTATGGTGGTGTCTTAAATAGGGAAGCCCCCAACAATGGTTGGTTTATCGCTGTAAAGATTGAATATGAGATGATTTGGGGGTCTCCTATCCAATTTTAAGAAACCACCAATCAACCACTGACCCTTAGCAATTGCTGGCCAACCCGTATCGAGAACTGTCAAACAAATCCTAGCTATTTCCCTGGATTTCTTGTGGGTTGTTCACTTCCCTGTGCCTCGTTTCTTACGGGAATTTCCAATGAAGGTAAGCTAGATGACGAAGGATGTGATGACAAATAGATGATATACCCATATATATACCCATATATACCCAATATATACCCATAGTTCATAGCCAGAGCTCACATTTGGTGGGAAAGCAACGTTGTGAAAAACAGCACTTGCGATTGGGGACGCCCGGCAGCTTGGGGCGGCCTGGTGGTGCAGCTGGTTTTTGGTGGCATATCTTTGAATCTGATTGATCCAACATATCTTGAAACTTGATGAACATGATCTTGTACTTTAAACGGTAGTGTATATATATGTAAATACATCACGTTACATTACAGTACAGTACATTACACTGCATTACATTACTTTACAGTACATGACACTATATTACATTGCATTACATGGCATTACATTACATATATATATACATATACACGCATATTTATATTGACATATGATCCTTGATTGCTAATCCTTCGGCACTGGGGACTCAACCTCAGTTCCGGTGGGCGACCTTGCAGCTTTCCGGCTCGTGTGTCCCGAAACGACGCAAAACCGGTCTGTTCGCCGCAGCGTTGCGTTGCTGAGGCGCGGGTCTTGCGTCATTCTTTTTTGGCGGAAGCGACGTTTGGCTGTGGGTCAATATTAACCATTAATAATAACCAACCATTTTATAAGGAAAACAATGGTTCATGATGGGAACCAGGGGTACAGGGTTTTGACCCATAGCCATTTAAGGTGGCTGAAATTGAATCCGAACATCTGGTGTTTGGAGATCAAGATGAAGATGAATCTAAAGATGGGATTTGCTTTCTCTGGATCATATCTGAAGCAAATCCGCATCTGGCCATGGTCACCACGGGTTTTTTGGGTCGTCAGGTCATGGCGAAGAAGGTGGTCATTGTGGGTGGCGGACTTGTTACTTGGCGTCGCGTCCGGACGCGCGTGCCGGCAACCAGCCCAGCCCACTGGATCCATCGGATCGGTTGAAGCCGTGGAAGTGGTGAGATCGTTGATCAGCTGGTGAACCCGCTGATTTCATGAAGATCAACCAGTGGCTGCCAGCTGTCAAGAGTTTGGGGGTGGACCCAAGCTAATCCCAGAAACCTGCTTGATCCTGAAGGGTATCCCACTGGAAAGCTGATCAATGGGGATCTGGGTCTATGCTAGTGTCAGGTTTTTCTGGAGTCTGTCATGAAGCATCCTTGGTAAGCATCAATTCAGAGTCACCGTGGTTGGTATTTCAAAATGCCGTCCAAGAAGTTTAATTGAAACGTGGGCAATCCGAATGTGGTTAGCTGCACGTTCAGAGGCGTCGGCATGGAGACTCACCATGTATGCACACCCTCCTACTTTGAATCTAGAGAATCATTTTCATTGACCCTGAATCAACAGCCTTCAGAAGGGCTTAGCATCAGGGGTCAATCCCAACAACAGCCCCTGTTGACCAACAACAAACCACAGCTCCAAATCAAGACTGTTGCTCAGTCTGCTGGGGTCAGTGAACCAAAGTGGTCCCTGCAAACTACGTCCGAAGGAAAGATCAGGGTGCCCTAACGGTTGCCGTTGACGGCGGCCTGGGTTTGTCGCGCTGATGTACCCCCAGCTCCCTGCTTGGAAACCACGATTCTTCATGGCTTGGGATGGTACGGGAGGTACCATTTATGGGGATGAACCCAAACAGACGTACGTAATTTTATACATACATAAATATATATGTAGATTTACATCAGGCAATCAATACCTACCACGCCCATGGCCTTGGTAAGATCCATTTTGCAAACGACCCCCTGGAACAGCCTGGAACCATGGACCGCCCCATGAAGCTCCGTTGGTTGAACGGCTGTCACCACGGTGCTCCGAGGCCGGGCTGTCAGCGGCCTGCGAGTTGCTCGAGCGCGGCTGCAGCGTGACAATCCTAGCGACTCGGCCGCGCAGCTGAAGCGACTTGGCAACTGCCAAGTTATGGATGGTAAATGGTTGCAGACTAAGTTGATATCCCTTATTCTTGTTGGTCAGAAAAAGAGATAATGACCAACAATAAGAATAAGATACAATGACCAACAAGTTGTCAACCAACCATTGTTGATAATCAATAAGAGATAATGATCAACAAGAATAAGGGATATCCAGGAGTGGGTTTGTCAGAATAGGGGACCCGCCCCCAATGATGGTTGATTTATTTCTATATATGATTAACTTGGATGATTTGGGGGGTCCATCGGTTTTCATATCACCTAGAGCAACTCAGCCAGAATTTAGCTTGGTGCAACCAATCTCAGCAATTTCCTGCGGTATCAAGCAAGTTGTTACCCACCTGCTACGGTACCAGCAGTATATAAACAAGCTTAGTCATATGCACAAATTACCAAGCTTAGTCATATGCACAAATTATAGTCAATATACCGCTTGGATGTGTTGCGTTCATACAACAGTGGGTAGATGACGAGTGTAAGCAAGTCATTACTGACAGCTATTGACCATCATCAACCATTGAATTATTGACCATTAATTATCATTAACCACTATTGACCAATACTAACCACTATTGACCAATACTAACCACTATGATTATTAACCACCATTGAACCTTTTTCACGATTCTGACCAGTATCATGAACCCCAGTCCTACCACCCTGTCACTTCACGTGTTGCACCCTGTCACCGGCCAGGAGAAGAGCCACAACCTCGGCGGCAACTCCTCGAAGGCCACTACAGGCGACTGGGTCAGCAGTGGGTGCCCGGCTGCCCGTATGAAAGGCTGGGGAGCCAGGCCAAGAGCGGCCCCCAGGAACCAAAGTCACCAGCTATGGGGCAGAAGTGTTGCCACTGGCCATCACGAAGCTAAGCAGTACTGACCTTGTTTATATCACCATACTTATCCAGCATGAATCTTTCATCAACTGTCACGGACCATCTGTCACCGTTCTGAACTGATTATCATGATTACCGCTGCAATGACTAGCGGAATCCATCCAAAACCATTTTCAATGACTGGTTGAAGGATCAATTCACAATGAAATTAGTATAAATTACAAATCATCATTTCCATCATTGACCGTTGACCGTCAAACCATGAACTGTCCTGAGCCAACATCAACAATCATCAACAATCATCAACCATCACTGACGAACCGTAAACCATCATGAATCATTATTGGCAATGGTTGCGATTCCCACGTTGACATTGAAGCAACCTTATCTATCATTACATAACCTCCGCTGGGAATCCATCAACATGTACGTTTCACCATAAAATAGCTGATTTCCAGCTGGATTTCCCTAAAAAACAGGGTGATTTTCCATTGCCATGATTACCAAAGGGTAGCCATCCATTATAAATCATTACCAACCATGAATGGTCATTCGGGTGTTGCTCAAAATAGGGTACCCCTAAATCACCCTTTATTCATGAACCATGTGTAGTAATGAACCAACCATCTCTGGGGTACCTCTATTTTAAGAACCCCCAATTTATGAACCATAGCTATCATTAAACAACAGTGAGTACGGGTAACCATCCACCATAAGTCATTGCCAGCCACTATTAGCCATTTATGAACCTTAGCCATGTGTTACACAAACACTGTTGCTACCCCCCAATCTAAATTTTCACGACCATCTTTAGCCATCCTTATCCGTCATTAAATAGCATAACCATCACAACATTATAAATCATACCCACCATTTATGAGCCATCATGAGCCATCAGTATAAAATCAATCACAACCATTTAACCCACCACAAGTCGTTATAGTTTATTTAAAACCACAACCATCATCAGCATACAAACTCAGGTCTTTTGAAACATGTTAAGCTTTCAATGCCTCATTTCTTAGCAATCATGAACCATCATCATAAATCATTACATACTGCATGACAAAAATCATTGCTTAAACCATTACATGATACATCATTACACAAATCATGGGTTACATCATAAGTGTAATGATTGAAATCATTAATCATTAACGCTTAAATCATTCACCACCGCTGCCGCGCGGCATCGCGGCATCGCGCCGCACCTTCGAGGCATTGCTGCTCCAGGCAGCGAGGTGCAGAAGGCCCAAGGTGTGACCGACTCAGGCGCCGCGCGACTCCGACTCGGTGCCTGGGGTCCTGGGGGCTTCCTGGAAAGATGTTGGCTGTGATTAATGGTGGTTCCATGAGTTCAGATTCTGCGAGGTGAAGTGGTTTCCGGTGATTTTTTTTTTTCGTTTTTTTTTTTAATTTTTTTTTTTTTTCGTTTTTTTGGTGGTGTCAGGATTAATCCAGATTAATCCAGATTAATCCAGAGGCATGAAGACCGACAAAGACCAGATTGGCTAGAATATATTTCTTTTTGGGTAAGTATTAGGCGGCATTCAGTAAATATTGAATACCTTATTGTTTACGTGGGTTCTTGTGAGCGCAAAAAATCAGACAACAATCACATGAACATAAGTGATTGTGTGGTGTTATCTCTTCAAACAAGCTTTTGTTCCGCGCCCACAACAAACCTTTCTGTGTTAAAACGCCTCATTTAGCCAAAGTGATATTGTGGTTTCCTAAAATTGGGGTCCCCCAAAATGGTTGGTTTATTGATAACCAACAATTAACAAAGGATGATTTGGGTGTACCCCCAAATCATCCTTTCTATCATTATTTTTCTTCATAAACCAACCATTTTTGGGGTACCCCTGTGGCTTGAGAAACCACCATCTCTGCCACGAAACCGCGGTTGGTATCTCCGAGTGAACGCATCGCTCCAACGTCTCCACAGGTGCAGATTTGATCGCCGCGGAACCCATCTGCAAGGAGATGGTGCAGCAGGGCTCCAAGGAGACGTGGGACACAAATCACAAGGGTGATGCCATGGTGAGCAGCGCACCGAGGGTGTCTCTGATATGAGGCTTTCTGAGAAAGTTATTATATGGGAACCCCATGGAACCCCAAACTTATGGTCGGTTGATGGAGCATATTCATGTGGAGTACTTTGAGAAACCGTCATGTTTTACCGTTCTTTCACATACCTTGACTACTTGCAGCCAACATTGTTATTGCACAGCCGCCACTATCATGAATGATTTTGGTATAGCTCACAGAACACTTCCTTGCAACATAACCTTGAGCGCTGTGACTGAGGTGGTGCATTAATTGGTCTGAAGAATTTTGCCTCTTTTGAGAGAAAAATAGATGCTTGACAGGCGTTAGTTAGTGGTTAATTGATGGTCAAATAATGGTCTGCTGGAGTTCATTAATGGTTCATTTGTCATTGGCAATGGTTCATGACGTTTGATAGGGCTCATTCTGGTTGACAAGGTGTTTGTTTCATGGTAAGCAATGAAATAGAATATCAACAAAGCTTTATGTTGTTCCACCACCAAGAATGGCAAATTATCGCCACTAATGACAGTTACTAGAAGGGCATGATTGATCAGGACCGGCACATTTTTGGAATGTAGACTAGGTGTAGAAAGTTTGTGGTTTTGACCCCCGGACATTTAGCACATCAAACATGAGCATGAGATGAAATCAAAGGGAACATTTGTTTGTATACATGCATATGCAGATATGTAATGTGTATTGTTTTAACATACAGATTTATGAATTACTGTACATGCTAATGGGGGTTTCTTGTCACTTCTCTAGTTTTTTTTTCCCCCCGCATTTGTTTCAATGATTGTTCTAGACAGTCTTGCTGTCACATACCTGTATACATGTATACACAACACGTGTCTATGCTTATCTATGGATACTACTGGTATTCCGGTATGTCTCTGCATTATACCTATTTGTATCTATCCCATCTATCTATCTACTTCCCCAGAACACACCAACTGTTCACATCTCTTCTATGAAAATGGGATGCCAGCACCATCGTCGTGCCCATTTCCCTTCACCATCATCATCATCATCATCATCATCATCATCATCATCATCATCATCATCATCATCATCATCATCATCATCATCATCATCACCATCATCATCATCATCATCATCATCATCATCATCATCATCATCATCATCATCATCATCATCATCATCATCATCATTCTTTGACCCATCATACTCGGCTGATGGCTTTCATCCGACAGATCTGCTGCATCCCCTGGTGACAGGACGTGGATTGGTTGTTGAACTTGGCCGGGTGCAAGGATGAGATGGTGCTCCGTCTCACACCAGGCCGGGGGCTGAGGGAGTTGATGAAGAAAGTGCTGCCAAGCTGCGGATACTCCACGAAGTGAGAAGTGAACCCAACCGTGCCGGAAGTTGAAACATATGGCTATGGGTCAATATTAACCAACCGATAATGGGGGGGGTAATGACCAACAATGATAGATGAAACAATGGTCAATGATAGGGGAACCAGGGGTACGGGGTTTTGACCCACTGCCGTATCTTGGAAGCTACCTTCGACCCTGCCATTGGGGTTGGAAAATCCGTTTCTGTCCATGTCAATTCATCACGACTCATCGCTATCTAGCAGCATCAAGCAGCATCAGCCATCACTGTTGTAATCATCAACTGGCTGGTGGTTGGGAGGGAGCTGCTTGGAGGGGGAGCCAGTTGGAGCTACCAGATCCATAAGGACCACCTTCTTGGCTGGCAAGTCTGCACAATCATCGGGCACTTTTAGTAGATTCCTACCTGTTTGGAGTGCGGCTTCCACCAAAATATGGACCATGTGTTCAGATTGCATGCTACTCCAATGTGTTAAACATGTGAGGATGGGTTCAGATTGCGGCATACTACTCTGGCAATGTTCAAAGCATTCGAACTTTATGGACTCTGTGCACCTTGGGGTTGGTTCGGGGACGAGCGGCTCAGGGCACGGCAAAGTTGCACGCACTCTCGGAACCAAAGACCACTTCCCAGGAGCAGATGCGACCGCAGAGGGCTGAACCATGATGAAGCCCAGCTCGGGTCTCCAGGCTGTGCGCCCTCCACCCCAAAATAATCCCAAATTCCCAAATACCTGACAACAACATGGTGAGCTGTGAAGATCGCAACATCTGCTGTTCATTTTCAAGGATGATCATCACAAGCAGATGACCATTTTCATATGTTTTCACGATTTGCTCATCATTTGAATGAGTCAATCGAACGCCTGTGACACCATCAGGAGCTGTGGTCACCTATGCAGTGATGCATCAGTTGGAGAAGATCCACAAGGCAGTTGGTGTATCATTCACAAGGTGCTCGTTGGAAAGTGGCATGATACAGAAGGAATGCACGTTGTGAGTTGATTCCAATAGCTTCTGCATGTTGTTTTCAGTATTGCCATATGCAAGCCACTGTGCAGGAGTTTCTGAAGCCATCGGGAACCCCAAAAATCGATGGTTGATTACCAAACATGATAAATCTTGGGTGATTTGGGGGCACCCCCCTTTAAGAAACCACCATGTGAAAAAACATCATACAACTTCATGTAAATGAAAACAACATCCCTTTGCCCACGCCATATATTTGATATGGATACCGCGCGTACATTCACATAGGCCATGTGCCCCTGTGCCCTGATGCTGCTCAGACTTCCATCGTGGAAGCTTCCAACTCCCGAGCTTCGTCTCTCTATTCATGGGATCCCCAGGGGTTTGATGAGGGTCTTAAGCAACAACAACCCATGGGTGATAGTGATCAATCACTATTGAATGATTATGGTTAATAGTGATTATTGGATGATGGCTAATAATCACCATTAATCCACCAATAAATAGTTAATCAACAGTTGATAATCAACCACACCCCCACGGTTCAGATAGTTACCCAGTAGTAATGGTTAATAGTGATGGTTGGTTATTTTTGGTAGAGAGGGTTAGTAGCTGTTGGTCAACAGGACAACTGTTGGTCAACGGTCTGGCTCTGACCTCCAACACAGCCTCGTGAGCATCACAGCCTCTTTTTTTCTCCGTTGTCCCTGTACCGTCTTGATCACGGACAAATAGACTATATAGCACATTTGAACCCTGGGAGATTTGAGGTATTTATGCAGATACATATTGTTGCCAAATCTGCAACCCATACAAATCATATGCTAGCAGCTTTCAATAGACATGTTCTTAATATCTTGGACATTGATATCATACCTATCATACGTAACCGTATCAGCTACCTAAGTATGCCGCAATAGCATTTCATATATGTCAAATATATAGTTTATGTATTGATATAGATATCAATCTTAGATATCCATGTAAATGTCCAATTGTATTACTGTACTATACTATTACTGACCATGGGTAACAACAAGTAACAAGCATTATCAATCATTATATCCATCTAGAATTAGACGTCTTTTTGTTACAATCATTTCAGTATCCATCTAAAATATCATTCCTTGTAGTTTATCTAAATTAGTATTCAATTCTATCCACCTGCAGATCCACTTGGATACCCATTTGGATATCAACTTTATCCTTCAAATAACTTTCAACCAAGCCCTCGTGATGCGCGAGGCTAAGCCGGACAAGTTGAAGATCGTAACCTCTGCGACCGTCACCAAACTCATGGTCGAGGGCGGCAAGGCGTTTGAAGCGAAAAGAGTGTGAATACTGGTGAATTTAATGATCGTTGTTGATGGTTAATTAAGGGTCAGTAATAATTAGTGATCAACCACAAGGGTTAGTTAAAATAATTAAGGGCATGTCAAGATATCGATGGTTCATGACCAATGGTTAATACTGAATAGTGATTGATGACAAGGGAGAATGACCAACAAGATTAGGGGATACACCAGCTAGATGGTGGTTTCTCAAGCCATAGGGGTACCCCCCATGATGGATGGTTTATTACTATGAACGACTAATATTACACGATACCCCAGATGGTTTATTGCTCGAAAGGATCAAAAAAGCATTATTTGAGTCTTTTTTTTAGAAACCACCATAATAGATACACTCTGGTACAACTAACCTGGTTGCGTGGAAAATCCACCATTTGTCATGGTTTTACCTACAACAAAACGCAATTTTTTGGCAGCAACCAGGTTGGTGGCTAGAGGGGAGCTGGTGAGCAGTCGCTGGCAGGTGGTTGGCGTGGAATATCAAGCAGGTGGCATCGAGAAGGACCAGCGGGATGGGATGGCATCCGCTTCCGCTGCCTCCCTGGTTGATTCGTCAGCTCCCTACAAGCTTCAGCTTATGCCCAAAGCTCCTAGGACAGGT
>VSDK01002018.1:34217-54369 GCA_009767595.1 Symbiodinium kawagutii | reverse complement strand
CAGCAGGAACTGGTAGAAGCGATGGTTGATGTCGACAGATCAAGTGTTGCTCTTCTATTTAAGGGATCGACAAACAGGTCCCGTTGAGCTGGTGAGAAGCCCAGTTTCGTTTATTTGGTGGCCGAAGCAGCATTTTCAGGTACTGACATTAATCACTGGTTTCGGAAGACTGTTTCGCCAGATCATCACCAAAATAACTTATCAAACATTGTCAAGCACTGTCAGATGCGCTGGATATTCGGTTGCGATCACCCTCTGGTGAATCACCGCCATGAACCACTGCTTGTGGTAGCCAGATGACATGGCATCAATCATGGCGATGCATCTCTCGGTCATCGTGATTGTTCATTTGAGGGGTAGATGCTACAGTTACATATCTATACATGCCATCACATGCCTTTGTTGTACCCATGGTGTTTCTATGTCTGTGTGTTTCTCAATGTTTGTACTCCCGAACCATCCTCAAATCGTTTTTGCCATTCTTGTCTACTTCATACATGGCAAATCTTTGTGTGTTTTTCAATCCTTTGGGAACCCCAAAGCATCCCTAAATCGTTTGAGATCTATGGGTGACATGGGGGGTTCAATGTTTCGATGTGTGTTCCTCAATGTGGCTGTGGGTCAGTTCACCCCGTACCCCTGGTTCCCCATCATCAACCCCACTGTTTCCCCTACATTTACTGCTTATTATCCTTCATCAGTTGGATGGTTAACTGCTTGGCATAGCTCGCCATATAGTTGGTATATCTACTACAACATTGTTGGCTATTATCCCCCATTATTAACCAGCCAAACCAGCTAGAAATCACCATTGGTTGGTTGGTACCCCTGTACCCAGGGGACCCCCCAAATCATCCTTCTACAAACCATTTATAGCAACACTTGAGAAACCATCATATATGCTTCTCAATGTTTGTCACCCATGTCAGATCATAAGAACATACTTGTACCAACCACCATGTCAGATCATAAGAACATACCAACCATAGGTAACATCCATGGTTGTACCATGCGTGACATGGCGGATCCCCCACCAGGTGCTTCATTCGACCCACTCGCCATGCGCAGCCCGTGCCCAGGAGAAGGGCATCGTGCTGATCGCCACGGGCGGCTTCGCCGGGGACACCTCGCCGGCGTCGCTGATGGCCAAGTCGGCGCCGCAGCTGCTGCAGATGCCAACCACCAGTGACGTGGTGGCAGTGGGTGATGGCGCTGGAGGATGGGTGGGGTTTTAGTAATGATGGTTAGTGGTTTATGATGGTTTAATGATGGTTTAATGATGGTTTAATGATGGTTTAATGATGGTTATGATGGTTTAATATTGGTTTAATGATGGCTAGTGATGGTTATTTTATTAATGAATGGTTTGTAATTTATTAATGTTGGGTTCTTTATGAATGAATGGTTAGTGATGAATTTTTGGATGATGGGTTTCTATGAATGATGATTTATGGTAGAAGTGATTGTTTTATGATGGTTTCGTTATGGTTTTTGATTGATGCTTCGGTGATGATTGGATGATGCTTTGGGTTTAGATGATGGTTTGGTGATGGTTGATAACCAACATTCGAAGGGTTGAAGAAGTAAGAGCAGTGCAAACCAGCTAATGTACTGTTGGTTGCCAACTATTGTTGGTGTGTAGTGGTTGATGTTGGTCATTGTCGGTTTCATGTTGCTCCTTGATGGCTGATGCTGGTCATAACAACAATCAGCCATACTTTTACCCTGAACACCCACTATTGGCAAGTGTTGCCACCCACTACTGACCACTATCCTTAATTAGTAACCCTTACTAACCCCTATCCTCAACAACCATCATCGTATCGTCAGTAACCATCATTCCACCCTGGTAAACTAGTCTTCTTGCGTGATGTTGCGTGGACAATCCACCATAGAAATAGCTGGAGTTTACCTACTAAACTTTTCAATTTGTACCATCACAAGCCTGTTTACCTATTAAACATGCGGATTTTTTGGCCATTTACATCTGGTTTAGCTGCTTGACCTGGCAAGGCGCAACCAGTGTAGGGACGCACAGTGAGCGGACCCAAGCACCACCACTCTACTGCCAGGTGATGAACGCACCAACGGTGACGGCATCAGCCTCTGCAGTGACGTGAAGGCCTGGCGTCATGGCTTCGCCAACGCGAAGGGTTCGGCAGGAGCTTGCCATGAGTAGTGGATAGCCATGGTGGATCATGGTGGTTGATGACTAGTGGATAGCCATAGTAGTGGTCATGGTCATAGTGGGTCATAGTGGGTCATGAGTAGTGGATAGCCATAGTAGTGGTTGTTAAGAATGGTTGCTGCTATGAGTTGTTACTGACCATGATCATGGCTCTTCAATAGTGAACCATTATTGGAAGCAATAGTAGTAGTTTGTAATAGTGATCATGGTTTATGATGCTGGTTACTGTGAGTTGTTATCAGTGGTAAGCAATAGTGCAGTAGTGGTTACCAATAACAATGGGATCTCTGAATCCCACAGCATGTTGGACACACCAACGCACTAGGAACACGGGAAACTGTGTGCCTGCGACCGCAGGATGCCCAAGAAATGAATGGACTGAGAGACTACTGGGATAACCTGCATTTACCACCACAGAAGATCCTCGAAATCATTGCTATCAGTTTCGGTTGTTACCCTTACGTTCTCTATAGTTATCCACCATTGAGCATCAGTTGGCTATGGGTCAGTCAACCAATAGTGAGGGGTAAGCATCAACAAGAACAGGGAAAACAATGGTTACTAGTGGGGGAACCAGGGATACGGGGTTTTGACCCACTGGCACTTCTCTTCCTGCCTCACCATTGTTGCTTCTGCTACGTGGATGTGCATCCCCTAGTGCAGATTTTGAAGGGTCATAAGCCACCTTACAGGGTTGATTACCATCGTTGCATCCTAGGGAACCCCAGCAACACGGCCCTCCACTCACTAAAACCATCTTCAAGCCACCATGAACTGCTAGTAGGTGATAAGGTCAACCATATATTCTCCGTTATTATCGTGATAAGCCCATCTTTAACCATCTTGAAGCGTCATTGCGCTTGTTATATCACTATTTGATGCGTAGTATCGTTGGTTTCTTTGGGATGGCCAGTGACCTTGACCCTTGACCCGTCATGGCTTGCGCCGTAGGCAGCAACCCAAAACATGAACGCGGTGTCCGTGTATCCCACATCTGCCATGATTCCCGGCCACTTGGACAGCCGGGGGCGCGCGGTTCAAGCGTTGGGAAGCGATCATTGACCATGACGAGCTCAGGATGGTTGGTGATGCTTGATGATGGTTAATGACGCTCATTGATGGTTAATGATGGTATATGATGGTCAATCAAGTTAATCCTGCTTCATGATGGATGATTGTAATGATCAAGGACGGTGCGTGCTTAAGAATGGCCGAGAATGCTTACTAGTCACTGGCGGGGAAGAAAGATCAATAATTCGTCGTGGTCAACATATGCTTCATGATAATTTTGACGATGATCTTGTCAAAGATGCACCTTCCGCATGATGATGTCTTGGATGCAGAGTCTTGATCTGCCAGCATATCAGCAGCTGACCAGCATAGCCAGCTGTGCTGAAACCACCATGGTCTCAAACATGGTTGACTATTTGGGATTATGTAGCAGGAACCAAAACACCATTTGGATATGTAGCTAGACTGCCGGGTTTTCGCACGGGCCCCGTGCGACTAGCGACCAGTTGAACAGTGGAACCAACCCATAGGCGCCTCTGTCCAACTGCTTCTCGGGAGTGACTGGTTTCACCATGCTTCGAATGGGGTTACGACCGGTTATGGGTGAGATCAAATGGTTGGTACAACCATGGGTACAGAAGTATTTTATTTGCAGTTATATCAAAGCTATCTTTTAACCCTTTTCCAACACGCAGAACACCCTTGGTTTGCAAAGAGGGTGCTGCTACCGATATTGCGACGGGCTTAGAATCACTGCTCTGACGCGACGAGGTATGGAGAACGACAAGTTCAAGATTGTCTTGTCAGATGCGATCGTGGGTGCAGGAGGAAAGTTCCTGGACACCTCCAGGGTGTCTATCTTAAGGGGCTCGCACTGCCAAGGGGGTTATGGAAAGTCCCTGTTCTTGGCATCGTCAATGCCAAGGCTGATCAACACGGGTCTCTTTTGTGAGAATGAAAGCCTTCGGTTTCACCACCCAACGTGCTGCCGAAACTGGTTTTCTGCTAGCAACTGCAGCCAATGGTAGATGGTAGCCTGTTCATCCGCCAAACTCCTGATAGCTTTAGTGAATCAGTAACAATAACCACTACCAGACCTTTATCGATCATGACAAAACTGTTTGCCATCGTTGAACCTCCACTCAACCACTTCTCTCTCCCTGATGTCGTTGATGGAATGCTATTCCCATGCAACTGGGCGATCTTGACCGGTAGCGGTTACTAAAGAGGAGCAATATACAAAAAATCGGTTAGCAGTCGTTAACAACTTCTGACAATGGTAGATCCTGGTTATTGATGGTTAAAGCTAGGGAAAGTCCTCGCTTTGTTGAGCTTCGGATCTTTCCGCGGCTGATACTTCCCCTCTCGCATCGATGATCAGTGGGAGACCATCCAGGGAACCCCCCCAACAATTGATCTATCTCAGCGTTTGAAATGGGACAAGAATGCATTGCAAGAATGAACAATCACAAGAATGCACAATTACAAGAATTGAAATGAAATATGGACCAATTTCAAGTGTACGATCTATTTCATCGATTGCAAAAAAGAATGAAATGGAACAAGTGCAGTGACTTGTCAGGTTCCGTTTTTCCAATGGTAACCGCTACTAATGGTCCATTTTCCGACACACGTTGGGATCCTTGGGGGAGCCAACATGATGGGAAGTGGACAGTTACGACTTTGACATCGCCTCCCGTGCGAAGTTACACAGTCCTCCCAGGCGTTGTCGTTCCTTGCAGTCCATGGGCCACTCCTTGGACGCCAAGGTTGCTGAATGCTGATGGCAATCAATTTGTGAACGAGCTGGAAACGGCCCAAGCCCGCGCTGACGCCATGCTCTTCGGAAGCAAATGGCGAGCTCGCACCTGGGGTCGTGGCTTCAGTGATCAGGGGGTAAACAGCATCATGGATATCATGGCTACCCAGGAACCATGGTGGAAGGTCAGTGTTGGACCCTGAGAAGCTGTAAAGCCTGAGATGTGACCGAAGCTTTCCGTACCTTCAGAATCCATTGGGAAGTTCACGCGCAAGGCAGCTGGAAGGTCCCAATCCCTGGCCACAACTTTGCGTAGCCCAAACAGTTCACCTTGTTTTTCAGGTCAGCAACCACCTTTGGAAGAAAATCACGAGCTGTTGAGCTGGCAAAATTTGGGGCACGGATGTTCCTTGTGGAGATCAGGGAATGTCCGGAGCTGATTATTCTTGGTCAACATGCCAGCAGTCGGCCTGAGATGTCCACCTCCCATTTGACACTGGCCCAATACCATTACTCTCTGGTGAACAAACATGGCAATGGAAAATCCACCATAAGTGGATGATTTCCCAGGGTTTTCCTAAAAAAATGCGGATTTTCCATTGCCATATTGGTTTTCTCAGAGGGTATCAGCATTCAAAGTTCCAGGTGCCGGTTGACAACCGGAGGTGGTACTGCTTGGAATGAGAATCCGCGACTGCTCCATGTTGCAACTGCCCTGATCATTCAGCACCCCAGCGCAAGGGGGATGACCAGGTCAATCATCCGCATCTCTCGGCCCAGTTGCTCCCCAGGGTACTAACTACAACATGTGGGAATACCAAGACGAATCCATCGGATTGTTTTTTGTTTGTTGGGGTCACTGCAAGCAAAAAAAAAATGCGACTCTAACTATCAAGTGATTGACATACACTTGGATACTGCGTGAGGGCATTTTTGCTTTCTTGCTAGGTTCCTTGTCTGTTGTTCCGTTGCTTAATCAACTCAGCGCCGACCAAGCATACCACCACCCAAACATTGCAACGCACCCATGAACCCGACCCAACCAACCCAAGACACCGAGCCACCACCCGTGCCAAGGAGCAAGAACAAGGGACCTTTCCGCATCGTCATCTCAGAGAAGGACGCGGAGAAGGTGTCACTTGGAGCATTTTGCTCAGCTAGGCAGGTCCAACTGCTTAAAATTCAGGATGGCTACCCAACGGTCACCCTGAATTCAAGGGTCATGACGTGATGGCTACTAATTCAGTCATGATTCGAGTCGAGGATTGGATTGACTATGAAAAACCACATTCAACATGAATCATGATGGTTAATGCTTGATGATGAGTGATTCATGGTGAATTCCGCTGAATGATTCGAGAAACTCGCAGGGTGAGCCAGAGGCCCACCCTCAAACCGGGCAGACGGTGTCTCGCCCAGAAGGGAGCTGGTTTGTTGGGGATCCTCAGACCGCCCGTATGGAAATACCATGACATGGTGGTCTCTTAAAATTGGGGTGCCGCAAAGATGGGTGGTTTATTATGGCTTATTACTATAAGGGATTACTATTGGATGATTTAGGGGTACCCCGATTTTGAGAAACCACCGAATATTCCAATCATCTGAGGTCAACCGGTAGCCAGCCATCGACTCTCCACGACCCACCACGTCGTCCAAGGAAATGGCTTTGCGACTTTTACGTGTCCCGCAATGTGATGAAGAAGTTCAGCACTGCGGCCGCCTTGGCCAGCGAAACCTGGATGAAGGCAGCAGGCATAGCGGCGCGTTTTAGCCATTCCAAGAGCGGTCGTAGCTTTGGGCTGGGAAGATAAGTAGGGGTATCCACGGGTACCATAGATGCTGCAGCATGAAGCATCAAGGACGACATTTTTCGGGCATAGGGCTAACCTCAATCTTGGAGTAGCAAAAATGATGGAGACCGCAACCACGTGATGGCACTGTGGTGCTCTTAGGGCTGCTCCTAGCTTTTCTTTCGGGTGGGATAGAGCAAGAGCTGTCGAACAGCAAAAATGATTGCATATCTACAGTATTATGCATTACGCT
Organism: Symbiodinium kawagutii; assembly: GCA_009767595.1. Taxonomy (NCBI): domain Eukaryota; class Dinophyceae; order Suessiales; family Symbiodiniaceae; genus Symbiodinium; species Symbiodinium kawagutii. Next base: position 47,368 of record VSDK01002018.1, on the reverse strand, counting down.
TGTAACACACCAAATCTTACTACTTGAATGAATCATATGTAATCGTAATCACGTAGCAAGAACTGCTGTACATGTATTGAAAAAGACTAAGAGTTCTATGTATCCCACTCCGGGAAGGTAGATAATCTGCAAATGGTTTCACACCTTGTGCTTGGACATGCAAGTTCGTTGGTTCTTCTATTGATTCTATAGTTTTATCACCATCATCAAGAACCAGTTGATATTACATTCTATTGAACATTGATTCTTAATTCTTCTATTAATTCTATTCATTCTATCGATTCACCATCATCATCATCATCATCATCATCATCATCATCATCATCATCATGATCATCAAGAACCATTACAGGGCATTCACAACTGCTTCTTAACTAGCTTATACGATCATCAGTTGATATGATTATATAGTAGTTTGTTAACCATACGATCATACAGTACAACTGCGGTGAATTAAGTAACTACCAGCAGTACAACTGCCTATAATCATAGAGTACAACTGCATAGAAACTGGTTGTTGTTCATATGGTACAACTGCCATATGATCACTTTCAACAACCAGTTTCTCAAGCGTCCGAAGCGATCAGCACCAGCTCTCAGGAAATGAAGATCCCCGCAGGCAACCTGAGCTCCCTAGGCGCTGGTCCTGTGCGCTGGCCCAAGGGGGTGACTGTGTGAAGAAATGATTAGCATATTATGGTGAATGGTCTGTAAATGGTTGGTCAAATGAGTGGTGAATGATTGGTAAATGGTTTGTGAGTGGTTGGCTCATGGTTTGTGAATGGTTTGCCAATGGTTGGTGGATGATTGGTGAATGGTTGATTAGTGCTTAGTGAATGCTGGTTAGTGGTGAATGATGGTCAATAATGGTAAAGATTGAGGAATGATTAATCATAATGGGTGGCAGAATGGTTAGTCCTAGTCAATGAATGGTTGATGCATGGTGAGCTAGTGGTTCATCATAGTTTGAATGGTTAATGATACTGGGTAGAAAGAACGGTTTGCAAAAATGGAGAGTAATGCTTAAGTAATGGTGAACGAGAACCAACAAGAGTGTAAATATCACCAACCATCTTCTTTGGTGGATCAGCAAGCATAAGTTGATTGGTACTCGAAGAATCAGATTGACGTGACAATCGGCTGCACCCGTCTGACCTGCGTGGCTGCTAAGCGTGGAGCCATGTGAACCCAGGATGGATACCCCCGATCACTTTTAGAGGCCCCAAAACGGTTGCAGCTTGTCACGGGTTCTTGTAATTTTCTGTCGGTTCCCAGCTTCAAACCAGGTAGAACCATTCTTCAAAATACCAACCATCCAATCATCATGAAACACCCAGTTGCCATCTTGAACTCCTCCCCCTTTCACCATCGTTCAGCCCCAACTGCCATCCTGTTCCCGTGCAAATAACTCAGGTGTTGTGTGCGCTGGTGACCCCAGCCATCTACACCTGCGCGGGTGGACTTGCCACTGCTGAAGGCAAAGTGGTCACAGGTGGGGCCCGGTTCCACTGGGCTTGGGATGAGTTCAGGGATGACTCATGGTCAATCATGGCTGGCAATTGATGATTAGCGATCATGGTGGGTGATGCTTGATGATTAATAGGGCTTGATGATGGTTAGCAATGGTTAGTATATAGTTAATGGTTAGCGAGGTCAGAATCCCCAATCATCGCAAGAACTGGCTCAGTATGCCATCGGCCGAACAGCTACCCGGCCACAAGTTCGCCAAGCCAACCGTTCCCTCGCATAGGATGTGGACCTCTCACACTCGGGCCCAGTGTGATATGTTTCGAACCATGAATCCTCTTCTGCTCCTGCCCTTGGGTTTGGGCAAAAATGGTGTACCACCCAGTCACTGGTGGTTTCCCTATCAATAGTGGCTATTATTGGATGCTTAGTAGGCATCATTGGTTTTGGACAAAAAAGCCATCAACTATATGGACAATTTTCATCGTAATTAAAGTGATTTGCACATACCATCATTCCATTTGGGGAGCAGAAAGATCCTCATTTGGAACGGCCAGCAGCCTTTTTGTTCCTACAACATATTACCCAGGCTTTCGAACATGATTTCTTCTGTCAGTACTGGTCATCTCATCACAACATCCTATATTTTTGCGTATATCTCCCACATCATCAGATCCTCAATCCGAACCAACTAGACGGAACCAACATCAACTACTAATACTTTTCTCATTAAGAACCGTTGATGATGCACTAAGTCTTGATGATGAACCGCTATTTACCATGGTGTCGTGATTGTAAAACCACTCCAACAATCTCCAACTACATGCGATGATGAACCATTGTGGAGCAGTTGGAGTAAGCATCTCCGAAATCAAAACTATTCAATGATAGTTGGATGCGACCCAAATCATAGCCAGTTCTAACATGTTCATGAACACATTGCTCATTGTCAGGATCAGGTTTGCTCCACCCATGCGGACCCGCTTATTGTTGCGCCGTTGATATTCCGACATCTCCAACCCCCGGGCCCGGTGCCTTCATCATCGACGCAAGGAACAGGAGCTGCCATTGAGGGCTTGTACGCCGCGGGAGAGGTCACATCCTGCCCATGCCCACGTGTCATGGCCCAGGAGGTGTGACACCATGGCTGGCCAGAGCAGTGAGGCAACAGCCAGCTGTCCATGGTTGCTGGTTATCATTTCCTATTGCTAACCGTTGTTATGCTCTATCAACCATCCACACGGTTAACTAAATTGTCATTTTCCAGACGAAGTTCTTTGCTTTTGTGTTGTAGACTACCTGAAATCTAGCAGCCAGAAGAGGCATTTGCACAAGATTTGATCTACGTGCTGATCTTTAATGGAATCACTTCGCCTCCACTTAGCGAAGTGAATCCAAGTCCTACAGTAGAAGGCCATCCACCTTGTCTAGGTGCATTTAAAAACCAACTTGGCTGGGGTATGCTGGGGTCAATTACATTGAACTACCAGTTATACATATTCTTTTTAATACTTTAATATATATATATATATACATACATGGGTGTTTCTCAAAATAGGGGTACCCCCAAATCATCCATTGTCACATATCTATAACAATAAACCAGCCATTTTCCGGCTTCCCCTAGTTTGAGAACCCCCCATATACATATGTGTGTATGATATGAATTACTTCGAAGCCAACTTTTAAGTGCCTTGGACTCGCCTAGTACCTGACAATGTTCAACTTGGAATAGCTTACGACAATGGAACAGCCTCGGATGGCCCCCGCAAGATTTCGAGCATTTTTGAGACCAGCATCGAAACCACGGAGGTTGTGCATATTCCATCAACCTGTGGGGGTACTGCCGACCATGCCCAAAATGACATTTTTTCGCAGCAGGCTTTGCCATCTATGGACAACCCGCACTGCAATGAGTCTTATGTTGGTAGTTTCCGAACAGATTGTTGTAGTTGCAAGTTGCGAGTAAAATTGTTCAGGATCCGGTGCTTATTCATAACTGGTGCGTCTTAGTTTTGGTCGCGACCGTTGAGGTAAGGGCAGCACAACGGATTATAGCTTGCACTTTAGTGTATCATTGCTGCGGTACTGTCATAATTGACACTTCCGGTGCTAAGCCATATTTGTACATATTTGTTCCTTCTGCTCGCTGGAACCAAAGTATCGCTTTCCGCCACGTTACTAGTGCTCAGATATTTTTCCCTGCGACTTTCCCTAGGATCTTGACGAAATCATGCCACATGGGATCCCCTTCTGTACGAAATCATGCCACGTGGCATCCCCTCATGTCTCCTTCTTTGGAGACGACTCAAACCTGCTCATGTCTTCACCCCACCAGGAGCAGTGATCGATTTGTTGCCGAGGCGCCTGGTCAGCCAGCGGCGTGCCGTTGCTGTTCGCCATCTACACGGGGCGCAAGGCCGCGGTGGCGTGTGCTGCTGCCCTGGGAGCCAAGGAGAAGGTCATGGAGCTCGCGGCGGTGGCCAGTGCGGAGGAGAAGGCACCGGCCAAGCCGGAGAAGAAGCCGGAGGACATGACGCGTGAAGAGCTCCTAGAGTATTGCAAGGAGTGGTTTGGGGGTTGGGGTGGGTCAGGGTTGGCTTGGGGAAGGTTGGGGGTGGTTAAGGTTGGGTGAGGTTGGTTAAAGGTTGGTTGGGCGAAGATTGAACAAGGAAACCTCTCAATATGAAGAGCTACCAGCAAGGAAACAAGTCAACCAACCTTAGACAAATAACACAGCGCAACCCAAGACAACACATTACGTATCACGGGAAGACATTCATATGACACTAATTTTACATTTTACACAAAGAAAACGTACTGCAAAAAACAACCAATATAGTAGACCATACAGACCAAAAGCAGCTGCACATGAACAAGAACGAGCAAATATGCAGCCAACCATCTAGACTTAAATCAGCAATAGACAACGAAGGCTGCAGATGCTCATCAGCACGCAAGACTCACCGATGAACACACCAGCAGCATGCAGCTTTCAAAGAAATACTATATCAAATACAAACCACGCAGAACCACGTCTAGCATACAACACTCACTCACACAGACAATCTGGGAGACGAGCAGCAAACAACCTCCCACCGACCATGCCACTAAAAACCAAAAGCAAGCAAGCAAGCCAGCAAGCCAGCAAGCCGGGAAGCAAGCAATAGCAAAAAGAGCACACCAAATATCAATCAAATAGAGAACGAGATTTACATGCACATTTGTAGATAGATACAGGTAGGCAGCAAGACGCAGAGACAGAAAGACCAGTAGACATATATGATATGATATGTATATATATATATACATATATATTATATGAATGTGATATGTGTATGTATGTAATGCGCAAGTGTGTATGGGCTTTAATCTGAACGCATGTGTGGACAGCCCACAGGCGATCCATAGCTCCATAGGCCAGGTGAGCGAGATCGCTTCATAAGCACATAGGTATTGTGAATGGAGTGCGGTATGTAGATATATGTACATAGATGGATGGCTTATACCCACTAACTTAGGTTTTTAGTGCTTTTGGGATATGATTGATTTACCATATAACCACTAAAAATATATTTTTAGCAAGGGATCTATAAGCCACCATCGATGGATAAATGCCTATATGGAAGTGCATATAAGATAGCAATAGTAGTATCAAGTAGTTTTTCAATGATAATGATATACACTGATAATGATAACACATGTGTTTAGACATGTATAGATAGATAAGACCTGCATTCAGACACAGATGGATGCATCGACTGATGCTTAGTGTCAGTGAATCGAAAGCTTGATAATTGTAGGATATGTTGACTTTGATGGAATACCGAAGACAGACACATCCAAATAAGTAAAAAAGATGCACACACACAGAGATACATCTATGTATTGTAAATCTTTCTAAACATCAACAACCCCACCCAAGTGATAAACAAGTAAGAACCAACAGCCAAGCAATCAATGCAACTGTCCTTGGTGGGGATTGTTTCGCTGCTTGTTACTCAAACAGAATGATTGATGGCTAACAACGACTTATTCTGGTTCATTCTAGTTCACAATGGTTAACAGCGGCTGATGATTACATAATTTCCCAGTAGCAAGCATTATTGACCCCGAATGAGCCAGTACCAACCCTGAATAAACCATCATCAAGCCCTATAGCATCATCAACCCCTATTTTACATGAATAGATCATTCCCAATCCTTAATTCATATGAATTAACCATTATCAACCCTTGATTTACATGAACCAACCATGCCTGGCCCCTGGGCATATCCATCCACCGTTGCACCGAAAAAGTGAGGAGTTGGAGTCTCGTCCGGCCGCCGCAGCGCCGGTGGATGCCGGACCCAGCGGACCGACCTTGGAGGAAGTGGCCAAGCACAACAAGAAGGAGCCGCGGAATCCCCGCTGGCGCCGCGGAGCCCCGAAACTGCTGCGGTTGATCTGGGCTGAAGATTTCACCCAGTAGACCTGCTTGGATATGACCACCGAACTTGGGTTTCACCAAGTTCCATAAACGTTTTTTTGGGACTTGTAAGAGTTGTAGGGCCATCAACACGGTGTGGCCAGGGTCTCTTAGCATGACTTTGGCTAGCTTTGTTTCACTTAGAGTTTGGGTTCACCAATTTCAGTGGCTTAGTGAGGTAGATTGACCGCCCAGCTCATTGCTTGACCTTGACCACTCCTGGCCTGTGGGGCGGAGCCCAGCCTCCAGGACGACGCTTGGATCGTGGTGAATGGCGAGGCCATCGATGTGACCAAGTGGATCTCCATCCATCCGGGAGGAGAGCAAGCGATCATGGCCTACCTGGGAAAGGACCCTGCGGCGTTTGCACCGCTCGCGGCAGATTGGGATGGATGGATGCCATGGTGGTCCATGGTGGGGTGCTGATGTTTCGGATGGATGCTGCCCTGGTTCATGTCCAAGGTGAGGTATCAGGCATGGTGATGAATGGTGCACCAAAGCATGGGTAAAGTATTGATAGATCCTGATCCGTATGAACGAGCCAACATCAGGTTAACCACAAACAGCTTGCGATTTACACTGATTTACCATGAAATATAGGCTGTTTATGAAGAGCTGGATCTCCCATGATTGAGTTTGTCCATCAATGGTGTACCACAAAATGCGCAAAGTGGTTTCCCTCTCAGATATGATCATTCAAGTCACAGCACTTTGAGAAACCTCTGGCGGGGTCAAATTGGACAAGACGATATTGGACGTGTGTTCAAAGGTGGAGCAGTTCGCAAAACCCTAAGCCCCGCAACCACAAATGACCATTGTCAGATTGTATACAACTGGGGTCTCTGTTTTGTGGACCCAGCCCATTTTCCAACTTTCCCATGGCGCTGCATCTCCTGGCTACCGTTTTCTTTGATGTGGAAAGCTGAGAGTTGGGGCGCGAAGTGGTGAGAGCAGCCCCCCCAAACTCTGTCAATTCTATCTTGATTAGTTTGATTAGTGGTGATCTATCTTGATTAGCTGATCTCAATTAGATTGAAAGCGAACTTGTGACTTTGCTGCGGTATCATTTGTGGTTCTCACCTGGTACGTCCAAGGGATTTGAACTAGGTGTCACCCAGTTGCAATCCAGGATCTTCAGACATCTTCCGGGCACAAACATTGAGAACACGTACATGGCATACACTGAACTTCATCAGATATCGGCCTTTTTCAACGGTAAACGGTAAAAGCCAATTGGAAGTTGGGGCCAGGGGATATCTGCCAGTTTTTGAGCAGTGCAGATACATGATGTATCCCCACCCAAAAATGTGGTCACCGTTGGGGATGATTGGAACCCGACCAAAAATGCTTGTGCCCACTACGCTGTACAAGATCCCTTGGCAAGCGAACCGTCGGAAGGGGTAAGCTTCTGCAAGGACGCCACTGAAGAGTGGAACATGATCCACAAACCAGGCGCCGGCAGCCGGGGCTAGCCATCAAGAGCCAATCAATTTTCACAGGTTGGCCAGGGTGAACAACCAACTAACCATTGCCAAGCAGTTTGGGGATGTTTGGGGAATATTGCGAACCAGCTTGGTGTTACTTATAAAAACTGGTCAGTCTTGGCTTCCGGGGAAGGGACTCGCAGAGGATCACTGGTTTTCCACCAACGGGTTGGCAATGGAAATGAGCGGCAACTGCTTCCATTTTGCCAGGGGATTCTCAACAGATCGCAGTGGGCTTCTGGTTGGCAACCTTGGAGCTGAGTATCCCTGAAAATGTAAACCATTGGGTTCTCAGGATTTTTTGTTGTCCAGCTGAGTATTTCATTTTCCAGAACGAATATTGGTATGGATGTGAATTATATATACATATATGTATGTATTTATATATCTATGTACTTGTAAATATCTATATGCTTCTTTGAATGGAGACGTATCATCCATACAAGTGAGACATTGACTCATAGATATATATATATATAGAACAATGATGACAGTCAGAGATCTATCATATATCATATAAATAATAAAAAAATATATACATCTACAAATACGTTCACATCATTGCCCTGCAGCTTTCCAATATTCCGGCTGACCATCCGAGCAGGATAGGCAAGTCCATTGGTCATGTTCCAAACATTGCTTTGTAGTTTCTGGTGCTTAATGATCAACTAGTAGTGGTAAAGAATCAGCTAGTGGGTGAATGAACAGACCATGATGAACCATCACAAAGAATCCTTATTCTAGCAATCACAAACACGCATATCAACCATCACATCAACCATCACATCAACCATCATAGTAACCGTCACATCAATCATCATATCTAGCACCATATCACGCTCACAACCCATCATTAACCATCGTTTCATGAACCATCATCACTTGCTGGTATCATTAATCATCATTGATCCTTACTAACCATCACTAGCCAGCAGCAACCAGCAGCAACCAGCAGCACCCATCATTAACCATCGTTTCATGAACCATCATCACTTGCTGGTATCATTAATCATCATTGATCCTTACTAACCATCACTAGCCAGCAGCAACCAGCAGCAACCATCAGCAACCATCAGCAACCATCAGCAACCATCAGCAACCATCAGCAACCATCAGCAACCAGCAACCCGCAGGAACCGTGGAGAAGAACGCGCAGCACCTCACCATGATGGGCAAAATCGGTGCCGGTGGCGGCGGCGCCGTGGCTGCAGCTGGTGGAGGCGGCGGCGGAGGCATGACACTCGACGAGGTGGCCAAGCACAACAAGAAGGACGCCCCGGAACTCTTGGGGACTCATGATGATGGCAATTACCAATCTACTTGCCATGATTACTAATGATATGATTATATCATGGTAATTTGATCGTGATAATCATTAATCATTGGTAATGATGATCTTGATGATTACTAATGATATAATTGCCATTACCTGTGGTTACGATCATTAACATACTAGGTAATTGTGATTACCATACTCAGCAATCTTTTATAATTACCTAGGGTTACTAGTGCTAGTATGTTAGTGATCCATTGCTGTACTTTGATTTTCGCAAACAGTGGCTAAAATGTGTTCCAAGCTATCGATTTCATTACTAGGCTACGATCGTGATGTTTTTAGGTCCGAGTGTGGCTTACACATCGATGTCATGGCATGCGGAAGGGGCGTTTCACATCTGGAATGCCAAGGTTGAAGCGGCAGAACGGCCATGGTGAGAAAAGTTGACGACCCAGCCAACGGTAGTTGCTTGAGAGACATGTCTTTGAGCCATCGTTGAGCCATCGTGAACCTCGAACCGATCAGACGTCATTCTTCAGCTAACAACCAGCATAAGCCATGATGATAATGATCATTAATTAAGCAGCCATTTAAATGACCTTAAGCTTTTAGACCTTGAGTCACCCATGCTGAGAATCATGAACCAGCCATTTGGCTGTTTCTCAAAAAAGGCTTCCCCCAAATCATCCTGTATACTAGTCATAGTAACAAAATGTAACAAACCAACCATCACTTTGGGGTACCACCATGACTTGAGAAACCACCATCTAACTGGTATATCCCCTAATCTTGTTGGTCATTCTCCCTTATCATCAATCATTAAGCAGTATTCACCATTCGTCATGAACCATTAACAACCATCATTAACTTAGTATAACCATTAGTATTGACCGTCATATAACATCATATAACCATGCATAAAATCATAATCAGCAGTACTAACCAACCATATTAACCAGTATTAACAATATATCATTCAGAGTATAACCAGTATTCATGATGAGATACCATCACATATAACCAGTTAATACCATATAATTATATAACCATCATTTGGCTGAGTATAACCATATAACCATTGTTAATACCATCACTAAACCCCATGCCTTGCGAGCCCCCAGCCATTTGGATCACAGGAGTTGCATCGCTCGCGCCAGGACGATGCCTGGATCGTGGTGAACGGCGAGGCCCTGGACGTGACCAAGTGGATTCCCATCCATCCGGGAGGAGAACAGGTGCGCCAGCGGGGGTTTTACTTGTGGAAGGCTTGGGTTGGTGAATTTGCATGTGAGTAGCCGGTAACTCCATGGGTTTTTCTATGGGTTTTCCATGGGTTTTGAAGTGGGGATTGGTTACTAGGGGGCAACCAACTGGTTCACTATGTCTAGTGCTCAACTATGGTTTTGGTAGGGAATTATAAGGAAACCATGGATCTTTCCGATGGGTTTTCTCTGGTTAGCGATGGTTCACCATGGTCAATAGATGCTAATAGTCATTTCTTAATGGTTTTATAAGGGATTATAATGGTTCATAGGGGAAAATAATCAACAAAGTTACGGCTACACAACCAAAAGTCATGGTGGTTTCTCAAGTCATGGGGACCCCCAAGTTATGGTATGGTTGGTATGGCTGTGTATGATTGATATAAAGGATGATTTGGGGTACCCCCATTTTGAGAAACCACCACTTGGCAGTTGGATGGTCGAAGATGGGATGTCCCCTTGGCGGTACCACCGTTGAGTTGTTCCCTATGATCACCATCTTGGAAAACCATGGAGCTTTTATATTTGCTATTTCTATTAACAAATCAACCATGGTCAATCCAACTTGAGTACATGCTTGGTAAGTATTGACATGGTGTGAAGTCAATCCCTGTCACGATTAATAGTGGTATATTGTGGGAATTGTTCAATTGCTTATACCTAGCAACCAAGTGATTATCCAACTATGGTATCTACTAATCATCATTTACATGATTATTAGGTACTAGTGATCCACTACTCCTGATATTTACTCAGTACTTTTGTCCCCAAACTTTATATGTTGGTTGAGAAGCCATTTCTACCATTTGCCTAGTAGTCACCCTAGTTAAAAGCCAACTTAGCTAAATATAGGGCAACTGTAGTTATGGTAGATATCATCTGTAAGTCTATAGTTAAACATAGTTAAACTGTTGTAGCAGTGTTGCCATTCAACTAGTTACCCACAGTTTAAGTATAGATGTAGTAACAGTGCCCTAGTTATAGTTAAACTATGGCTATAACTACTATGGTAGATAACTAGTCACCCTAGTTATAGCCTTTCGTTGTAGCTGTAGCTGTAGTCATAACCCACCGCTGGGGCCCCCGGTCCCTTGTAGCCGCCTCGGCGGCCAGGCCATTATGGCCTACTTGGGCAAGGATGCCACTGAGGAGTGGGTCATGATTCACAAGCCAGGTGCATGCGCGCGCATGTGGTGCAGCTGAACCCGACTTGGGAAAGCTGGGGTTGGTGGTGGATGAAGCACCTGGAATTTTTTAGGAGAATTGATGGGTCAAACCTTCGAATGGTTAACAATGGTTAGCAATGGTTAGAAATAGAGGATGATAAGCAACAACGCTATGGTCAGGTGGATTTCAACCATGATGGTTAATGATAGGGGATACCAAGCAACACAGCTATGCTTAAACAACTACCTGGTTGGTGGTTTGATTGACATTTTGATTATTTTTCCAAATGTAATGACTAACAAATGGCTGGTTGACAAGCATATTGTTCATAGGTTACCCAATTTTGGCATTTGATACACTTTTTCACCATGAAGCATCGTTATAGACATTGGATGACCAGCGGCAGGCTGTAGCCTGGGCAGATTTCTGCCCACCGGCGTTAGATGCCAGGAACGGTGGAGAAGAACATGCAGCACTTGAAGGCCATGGGCAAGGCACGGACCCAACAACTGGGGGTGCCGAATGGTGGCTGGTGGTGCCCAGCTGGTGATGAAAGGTGGCTGGATTCTACCGGGCAAAACGGTAAGGGAATGGATGCACTAGGTGGATGAATGGTGGCTAAGGGTGGTTGATGATTGCCCAGCTCTTTGGATTTTTTCGGATTCAGAACTTTACTGAGCAAAGTTGTAAGGGAATCAGTGGCTTTCAGTGATGCTGACTGAGCTTTTTCTGAAAGCTCCTGATTCCACAAGTGTCCTTCATGTGCACAGGTCCTTCTACCTTGGTGTATTCAAATCCTGAAGCCAGTGACAGATTCGAGTTTTGAGAGCACAATCGCCCATGATCGCCCTGATGTTGCCCATCTGAATAGATTGCCCGGAAATTTGACAGTTTTCACTCATCATTGGCCATCATGAATCATTATAACCACTACCATGACGAGTGGACTATCAACCAGTATTATTAATCCCAGTATCATCCATTCTTAGCCCAGGTTTCCCTGCTTGATACCACCATGTTTGGATGATTTATCAGTAACCTTACCATTGATGATTGATGATGTCCTGGCAAATACTCAAGTTCTTGGTGCTTGCTTTTCTCTAAAAAGACCAGTCATTCTTATTCAAATCCAATTTTGACTGAACGACCATAGTTTCCCCATGAAAAGCCCAAGATATGTTCATCATTCACCATATCAACTATGATTCACCATGGATAACCATCGAATCAATCATATTTCACCGTCATCCACCATGTTTAAGCATCACCATAATTGACTGTCGTCAACCCATGATCAGCCATCATAACCCAGCGTAGACCACTATGAACCATGAGTCATTGTCATTCATGAACCATGATTGACCATCATTAATCATATTCACCCAGATTATATAATCATTATTCCTCTATCACTAACCTCTAATCAACCACAGGTTAGTCACCATTACCCATTAACCCATGTAAATCATGATTCACCATAATTTCCCTAGAATCCTCCTCTAAAATTTCACCCAACCCCCCCACAAAAAAAGCCATTACAACTCATTCAGACCACTGATTATTAGCCACTATAAACCATAATCTAACCACCTATTGGCCCTTGAAACCATGCTATCTTTCCCTCTTATTCCCTATTTTTAATCACTGTAAACCACTTCTTAACCCTTGAATCCCTATCATTAGCCACTATCTTCTATTCACCACTCATTAACCACTCATCAACCATTGGTTGTTCACCATCATTAAACATTATTGATTACTACAAATCATTATAAACCCTAATTGTAACCACTTCTTATATATAAATCACTATAAACCCTATTATTAATTTTTCTTATATCTATATATTTATATTTATATTTATATATATATATCTATATCTATATATCTATATTTATATCTATATACATATATATATATATATACATACTTATAATCCTTGAATCCATCCTTAACCATTGCCATGGTCGGCCCCACAGGTGTCCGGCGCCGCTGCCGCGGCAGCCCCCGCTGGGGGGGCCGGGGA
>VSDK01002018.1:0-28039 GCA_009767595.1 Symbiodinium kawagutii | reverse complement strand
GCTCTGTGCTGTTTGACTTGGCATGCATTTTTGTAGAGCAACGCTGCTCTCCCGCCCACCCACTCAGTTGCCATCGTGCTATTGGCCGCATCGCTGCTGTCTTTGCTCTGCAAGGCACCGCTTTTGCGTTCCCCAGACCACGTTCCAGACCCCGTTCCATACCTTTCCCCAGCAAATCCGATGAGCCACCAGAGACCGCAACTTTTGCACATGATAGCTGCTACTGCGTGTGGTCAAAGGGCCGCGCGTGCCGCGCAAAGTGAAGATTTTGACGCGTTTGAAACCTATTTCGGGCAGCACTAACATTGCAAAACTCTTGCGAAAAACTTTTGACAACATCAAGAAAATGAAGAGGAACACACCTGCAAAGGCCATGATGCGCACTTGGAAAGGTATTTTCAAAAGACCATTTCGTTTCAAACCATTGTTCCTCTTCGGTGCGGAACAGCGCGAAGCATTCCACACCCGCTTTTGGGGTAAAAACCCGCGCAGTCTCGGTGATCCCCACATGATCAGTCACTAGAGTAGTCGAACTGCTTGGATGGGTTCACCACTGCCCATTTTGGGATTGTTGATACTCATAGCCACATGTATTTACACACCACACACACACACGTCTACATGGACAACTTATTACTATGTGATGATATTTCGGGGATTTGGTAAAACAACCTCCAAGATGTGAATGGCCGGTCAAGTCAACATTGTTTCAATAAATCAGGTTGTAACTGCGAACATCTCAGCAGAAACAACTTGGAAACTCTTTTCGCTATCTGTGGCATGTTCTCCAGATAAAGATTGTAGAAGGATTGTCTGCGACTCATCAGTATTTACAGTAAAAGGTATCATTTGGATTGGGCCTGAGAACTGCTAGTAAGAGATTAATAGTACAGGGGCTACTGTCGTGATGCCCCAAGAAAAGCACCGCTACTCTTGTTTGCACACCCGAAGCAGGGACAGCACTCCGCAGCAGGTTCGTTTATTCAAGACTTCTTGCACTTGATGAGTAGTATCTTAAATTTATTTTATGTACTATATAGAAAGGTAAATGTATATATTTATCTATGTTTATACATTGAGGCACGTGCATATAAACATATCTGTAGATATGCAAATGTTTTGCGTGTTCAGTGTCTGAAGGATGGCTCTGGGAGAATTACCTTTATCACCGTTTTTCCTTGGGGTTCAGCACGGCATTGCGGTGAATATCCAGCTGCAGTTGATGGGTTTTGACATGTTTTTACTAAGCTCAAGAGTAGATCTGTGTCATCCATATGGAGGTTTATTAAGATTGGAAACCCTGAAGAATGGTTGGTTTACTGCTATAAATGGTTGAAATTGGATGATTTGGGGGCACCCCCGTTTTGAGAAAGATCCACATGAGCAGTAGACCACGAACTGTTGACAATCTTAAGGTCCTTCAGTTCCTCTATCTTGCTCGGGCTCGGACACCTCTTGGGACTCGGGAAGGTTTGGTGGTTCTGACCTTCTTGACCAAGCACTTGCAAGACTTCCGCTTCTATCCTGAATGGGACTACGTCACTGGCTGGCATTGGAATGGGGATCACCTGGGGATGAGTTACATTGGGTTTTGGTACTCACTCAAGATCTAAGTTCAGAACCATTATAAGTAGTTTCATAACCATTCTTAGTACCAAGATTATGGGACAATTTACAACAATCGTTATGGGTCTTGGTTCATAACCATTATTAGTAGGTATTAGTATATAAGTACCAAGATCTAATAGTAGGGAAACTGGGACTTAGATCTTTGTTGGACAGAACCACATGAGTTTACATGTGGTTTGGAGTATGTCGTGGACTATCACCATCAAACAAATTGTCATCCTAGTTCAGCAGTTGGTCAACAGGTACCCAGCTGATTTGTTGGAGATTGAACACTGTTCAATGACAAGATGTAATTTTATATATGTATGGTTAATATATGGAGATCACCCAATGATATTGGGTAGCTAGTGGTAGATAATGACCATATGTGTACCCAGCCAAATATTAACCATTGGTCAACTAGTGGTTAATGATGACTACTAAATCAAGCTTAATGTATGCTTGATATATGGCTGGCAAGTACCAAGCAGCCAAAAACTGGGTGAACATTCCAACAGTTAGAGGTTGGGGAGGGTGTCAAAACCTTGCTACCCCCGGTGAAGAAACCCTGGCAATTGGATGCTTAGTTTTGACCCATCCCCATGTTATTTCTATCACTCATTGCGGGAACATCCATCTACCATGGAGTCCAAACAATTCAAGCAGGTGCGCAGTTTGCAGAAATGTTGAATTCTGTTTTGATGCGTGTCTTAACAAGAGTGCTAAATCATTCTTATTGCTGTTGCTATTCAATTCATCCCACTACTACTCTACTTAGTACTTTTGATTGACAATACTTTTCTAAAAACCCGAATACCAGTATTGTGAGCAGTAGTATAATTGTGCGATGAACCCGATTTTTTCAGTAGTAAAATACCATATAAGAAGCAACAACCACTATTGCTGCTGTTGCTTATTGCCCCACTGCTGCCACAGGTGGAGATTGGCGCACCACCTATGTTGATCAACTTTGGTGGTCTTCTGCAAGGCGGTTCCAGCAGGGCTGGTGAGATCTTGCTTTCTGGCTCCTGTCTTTGGCCAGAATCTTTCTTTGCCAATCATCTGACTGGGGTGATGTTTGATGAAAACTTCACCCAACATCAACCTCAACCAACCTCAACCAACCTTAACCAACACCTACCAAGCTTAACCAACCAACCAACACGAAGCGCCCCACCAATCATGCCCACAGACGTCGCCAGGTCATGTCTTCGTGGACCCCGACGGTCCCAAGGTTAAGGCGGGCGCAGAGCAGCAGATAATGATGGTTTGTGTATCCTCAAGGTTTGAATTCAGTGGTTTGAGTGATTTATTTGTATGGCCATGGGTCAATATTAACCAACCAATAATGAGGGATAACAACCAACAATAATAAGGAACATGATGGTTAATAGAAGGGGAACTAGGGGTACAGGGTTTTGACCCCATAGCCATATGACGGTTTATACTATCATTTATAGATGGTTTTAAAATTTACGTTGATGGTTTGAATTCTAAATCAATATCACCGGTAGCTATTTACAAGTGTTTCATCTCAACTTCTGAGACGTTTGGTTCAGTAGTGGTGCTTAATGGTGGTTGGTGGTGGTCAAGAAGCATGGTGAATCGATGGCTATAGTTCACAGAGGAGCCAACCAGGGGTGAATTCGAGATGGCTTAATGATGGCAACCAAGCATTGGATAGCTCAGCATGGAAGAGTAACCGGTGGTGAATTTGAGCTGGTTAATGTGCAATATGGAGCCATCAGCGCCATCATTCACCATTTGGCTCCATATTGTTACATGGCTTCACTATCAATGTAGCTGGCTCCAGTATACAGCAACCAGGGTGTTGAACAAGCGATGGAAGAGTCACCAGGTCACGTGGCATGAGAGGGCCACCAATATTGATATCATTGATACCAAGATTAAGGGGGCCATCAATAGCAATGGTTAATCACTGGTTCACCAGCTGGTTTGTTGAAGATTGCTAATGGTTCAACCATATATTAACCATGGGCTATCTAGTGGCTTAATATGGGGTTGCTAACCAGTTGCTAACCATGTTTAACCATATATTAACCATGTTTAACCATATTAACCAGTTAGTCACGGTCAGCAACTGGCTTATTGATTAACTGGTTGCTGACCGTTGGTTGGGAGCTCCAACGGGAGCCAAGAGTGCGCTCCGGTAACCTTGGGGGGCGAGCAATTGGGAGCTACCGGGAGTGGTCAGTAACCACACGTTCGTTTCGCTGGTTGATGTTGATTGGGGTACCCAAAATGAGGATCACTGGAGGATCATTTGTGAAAGTCATGACCTCTTGAAAACTAACAAGTTTCCAACTCCAAAGTGGTGCGATCCTAAACTGCACCAGCAGTTCTGAGAGAAAGACAGAGGTGTCCTGGCAGTGAAGAGGAGGATCTCAGATTTTTCGTTGCAAAGATCTTCCGATCCGAAAGGGCGTCGATCTTCCATGGATCAAGCCAGCAAATCCACTGTTTGAAGCCTCAGAACTTGCGCAGATACCAGGGATGACCACCCGAGAATTGTAGATAATTGATGTTTCTCAAGCCGTAGGGAACCCCAAAAATAGTAGGTTTAGTAGTATAAATGGTTGATGTTGGGTGCTAACTGGGGGCTCCCCTATGGCTTGAGAAACCCCATGATCCAAGCACTTCAGCTGGTCCTCAGCCTGCAGTTAAGTGCAACTCTGCCATCAATCGGAAATTAGCTGGCTATGGGTCAATATTAACCAAGCAATAATGGGGGATGACAACTAGTAATGATATGGAAAACAATGGTTAATGATGGGGAACCAGGGGTACGGGGTTTTGACCCACAGCCATCTGGCGGTTTCTCAAAATAGGGGATCACTAAAAATGGATGGTTCATTCCTATAAATGGTTGATATTGGATGACTTGGGGGTACCCCTATGACTTGAGAAATCACCATCTCATGAGATTCTTGGTTGCTGCTGCTGGCTCTCACCTATCACCTACCAAGGAGCGTCAAGAAATTGTCATACAGTGACCAGTCCATCCTGCCTCCATGCGCCGTTATGCGGGCGCAGGCACGCGACCTCTACACGCGCGAGGTGGCGTTGTTCAAGGATTTGAACACGGCTCCCTGGATCGCTCTGAAGGGGCTAGTGGTTGGGAGGGAGCGATGAGCGATTTGGCGCTACCAGGCGTGTTTTTTAACATGTTCTAAGCAAATGATAGATGGTGATTATCATCTATTTAGCCAAGTCTTGGATGATGGGTTGATCAAGTATATTTATGGATATACAGTATACACATGATTGTAATGGGCTGTCCTGAACTACGAACTGTACGTTCAAACCATCCACTGCAACAGGACTCTTTCGAAGCCGACAGGAACGGTGCATAATGTAGCAGGATTGGACAGCTCGTCGACTTGTTGTTTCAATCTTTCTTCGACAGCTGAGAAAGATGGTCAACATGCCGCAGGTTTGTCTAGCCCCTTGGTGGAATATCACATGTTGCGAAATCCTTTGCCGGGTCCACTTGTTGTTCACTGCTGCTGGTAAGGTCCTGATCCACTACCATGCCGTGCACCTGAGGTTCTGATGTACACCATCTGCTTGGCTCTCTTCGTGACCCACCTTGCCTTGGGATGGAAGAAGCTGGTGCCAGCCGACGCCATGCAGCTTGGTTGAGGGCAAGAGACGTGTGTCAAGGACTGGTAAAGGACCGCAATATATAGGTATATACATACATAGATGTATATGTCTTGTCGCTATGTAAATGTGTATATGACGCAGTTGATTTTTTCTCATGATTTCTCATGCTTTTATACAAATACATGTATATATATATATATAAATATATATATATGTATATGTATATCTATATAGGCGCACACACACACATATATATATATATATATACATGCATTTGCATAGATGAGTCTACTATGGGACGCAAGTGTTCACGATGCTTACGTTGCCATGTTTGGTGTACCCTCTTGCAGCAAGTTGCAAACACATTGGCAACTAGAAATGGGTATGTGCCAAAATAGGTTAGCCAAAAACCCACCAAAAAATGGTAATTTCACTAGGAAACCAATGGTTTTGGAAGTACCACTATTTTGGCACATACCCAAATGAGCAGGAAGACGGAACCAGATGCAACAGAACATTTCTGGTAGACTCTACTAGAGTTTGACAAAGCGCCCGCCAAAATCTGGAGTCCACAAGGCGCATGTACACCGATCTGGCCGTGTCTGAGATTGGCAGACAACTGGGGTGACAAGGTGGTAGGGTCCTTCCGCCCATCAATACATTCAAATTTCAACGCAACCAGAGATCCAGAAACGATCTGACCCATGGAGATTGAGAAATTTTCGGCACTTCCACAATTGATGCTGTTGTGACCCCAATCAGTGGTGTGCCGCGCTGGGATTTCCATGACAATTTGAGGCAAATTCCTCGTGATCACCAACAGACAGTGATCTACATTGGCTGGTTGGCGGCCGCAGCCATCGCTTTCATGTTCCTTGGGTTGCATTCAGCTACACAAATCATGTGCGCCACCTAGTTTCATCACCTTCATTTGTTGCTACCATTCATTTGTTGACCAGAAAAGGGAGGGCTTTTACCATGGATTTCGGTGCTTTTCCTGCTGAACATGACTATTTAAACGGGGTTGCAAACGACTATGGCCCTCTATTAATTGATTCTAGCGCCGGACCTGATACCTACCTGGAACCGTGGAGAGAAACCAGTCTCCCAATAGGAAAAAATCAGGCACATCTAGCTGCATTGAGGATGTTGTCGTGGCACAAGCAGCACTTGTGAGATGGCTGGGGTAGCTACAACAAGCCGTTGGTTGGTCATTCGCCACACCAGGAACTGGTCACCTCATTGGCGTTCCAACTTTCCAGCCGGCCTGGAAAGCTGGAAGTGGTCCCCATGGTGATGGAAAATGGATTTAAACACCACTTTTAACCATACGTTGCTGATAAGTTTAACCGATCAGTTGCTGAAACCTATAGTTTTTCACCATGTTGGCATGGTGTTGCAACACCACTTTTTTCACCACTTTTCATTTTTGACATTTTTTCATCACCTATCAGTTGCACTGGTCATGGCAACCTATGAGTTGACCTATGCGCGTTGCAACCAGCCTCCCATGGATGGTCACAGTGGTGACGCCTCTGTGACCCCCCAGGTACGGCTCAGTGCCCTGGTACGTGTACTTCGCAGCGCCAACGAAGGTGGAGAATATCGTGGTGCCACTTCCTGCGTAGACCTGGAGGAGTGCCCCCATTCAGTGCCTGGGACGGAAGCCGAGAAGCCGCCAGGGGGGTTCAGGATTTTTAGTAGCGGCACAGGTTTCGGTTTCACAGTTGGAACTTGGACCCAGTTGGATCCAGTTGGTAGGTGCCGGATATTACCCGGTTACCTGGTTAGTCTTTGATGATCACCTTTAGGGACATGATAGATGATGGACGCTGAAGTCATCACCAGCTGAAACAAGTGGTGGAGAAATTCTCCATGCAGCTGGCTGTGGATGACTCGGATCGCTTGCGAAACTTCAAACTGCTGGGCTGAGCCAACTTCTGGGGATCACCCATGGTGACCGGGGATGGTTGCCAATCGCAAGAATGGTTGAGAGTGACTTGTATCACGCTAAAAAATGGTGATCATGTTGAACTTCATGGTCACTGAAATGGTTGAGACTGGTTGATCATGGTGAATGACACGTCACTACCACAGGTTCACCACGACTTTTCCTCTATTGTTGGCAGTGATGTGATTGGGTCTCTGGTGTTGAACCTGGTGGTCCAGAGTTTCACTGACCAAGCCTTTGTCGGTGGCTGCTTCCTGCCTTGAGAGGAGATCGGATCCGCCGAAAAACACTTCCAGCCGTATGAACAAATCCATGCGAAAAAGGATGTGTTTTTCGTATTAGAAAAAGATTACGCAATCCCAGCCATCGTATGATTGTATTGTATTGTATTGTATTGTATTGTATTGTATTGTATATATTGTATTGTATTGTATGGTTGTTGTTGTTGTTGTTGTTGTTATCGTTGTTGTCGTTGTTGTTGTTGTTGTTGTTGTCGTTGTTGTTGTCGTTGTTGTTGTTGTTGTCGTTGTTGTTGTTGTTGTCGTTGTTGTTGCTGTTGTTGTTGTTGCTGCTGCTGTTGTTGGTGTTGTTGCTGTTGTTGTTCTTCTACTTCTTCTTTTGCTTCTTCTTCTTCTTCTTCTTTTGCTTCTTCTTCTTCTTCTTCTGCTTCTTCTTCTTCTTCCTCTTCTTCTTGATTCATGTTGTGGTGGTTGTTGCTAAAGTATCGCAATCATGTCTAAGATTGTTTTGGTATAGTTCTCGTTCTTGCATGCTTGAACCCTGGCCTTGGCCAAGGGCTTTCAGTTGTGGCTATGGCCAGAAGGCAATCATGCTCGCCATCATGATCTTGGCCACTGGGACTGTATGCCCAATCTACCCGCGCCAAGTTGGTCCAGGGTGCCACCCCCCCCCAGTTATAAGTTGGTTAATAGGCTATTTAACTATACTCATAAACCAACTTTGCTAACTAGGTTTTGTGTGTATATGGGTTTGTGGTGAAGCCTACCATTGGTGGTTCTAAATGACTATCTGGGTGGTGGTGGCTGGGAGAGTACCGCCATTTAAAGACAACCCCAATAAAAGTATAAATATGTTTGTATTTAACGTACCAGTCAATCTATGCATGTATATTATAGAAGTATATATTTGTATATAGATATTCAATAAATGTGTCTAAGTATGTGCCTGGTCTCTCTGGGACTCCGCCGCTCAAATTAGGTTCTTGTCTGGGCTGCAGAAACATGTCAAGTTTCTTGCTAAATCGAATCGAGATCTGAAGCGGCAGAGCAATTGGTGAGTCAGTAGCTCCCAGTAATGGCAGGTTTTTTTTTTTTGTGATTTATAGGGAAGATGCACATGCAGAGTTGTACTCCCTGGTGAGATTCATCGGTGAACATAACCCACCTGGGGGTTTCTTACAGAACCCCTAAAGTTATGGCTGGTTTATTTCTCTAGATGATTTGGGGTCCCCTTGTCTCGAGAAACAACCAACGTGCCCCAGCAGTGAAGCAAAGTTAACGATCCCTGGGTAGCCATGGCATCTTCCATGGCACCAGTGTGGGGCCCCATGGCATTGGATCAGGTGACCCGCATTGGATTGGTTCGGTTTTCCGATTTCTGGGATCCCGCATTGGTACTCGTCGTAGTCTTGTGCAGTTGTTTGTTTGATATTGCTTAATTATGATATTTTATACGGGTGATCAAAATATTACTTACACTTATCTTATAGTGGTGATCCGCCGTTGAAATCACCTCCAAAAAATATAAACACGGGAGCTGCTTAATTTGGACAAAACGTGTTGTGTTTGTTTACCTGGTTGCGCATCTCCAATGAAGAGCAAATTTACATTCAGAGGCGCAATGTCGTTGTCGTTTCCATGTGTTTTTTTTGGTCATTTCTTGCATCCTAGTTAATCCAGCGGATATTTGGCCAGGGGTCCGCGCGTAATTAGTGTCCTAGATCCGAGAATTGACCGAAGCAACCTTCTTCGGTATCCGGATAAACTCGGATAAACCATCAACCCATTGACCATCACCGATGGCTGGTGATTGTTAATTGGTTCGATGTTTAATTGGTACTGACCATCAGTGATTGGTAAATTAGAATCTTACATGATTATCCAATTAGCATGGTGAAGATCGTTGAATTGAAATGGTTCAACATTGACCAGTAACCACTTGTTATTGTAGATTTGCATCAATTCTGGTCGCAGCGACCAACAGCGACCGGATGTGCTTTGGCATGAGAGTAATGCACAAAGTTTAGCCACAACAGGGTGATGATGGTTGGTTAAGGTCTGCAGAAAAGAAGGCACCGGTGTAACCACGAGTTTTTCATGGGGATGATGATTGGACCACTGGCAGAATCACCTTGGAAAAAGTCAGTGGACTATGCATGGCCAAAATTGGCAGAATGCAGATACTCCATGCTGTATGTACTAACATTTACCCATAGAATGATCCAGTGTTTTGAGCCTATACCAGCACCATGCGCACCATGGATTGTCCAGGAAATGCAGGGATACCAGGGTGCCACCATAGCAACTTGAATTCAGGATGCCCCCGAGTTGGCGCGGCAGTTGCCAAGGGGAGATTCGTTCCCAAAAAGCCAGGTTTCTTGTGGGAAATGCCAGAAAATGACCATGAGTGTGGGTTGATTTTGTATTCCGGGGGATGGCTACTATTGTATGTTGTGTTCAAGCTTTGGATTCGGTGTCAAATTAAAACTGCATTGACCAACGTGACAGGTACCAGTTGGGTGCGCCATGGGGTAGCATCATGGTGCGAACATGTGCTCCAGTCTGGACTGGTTGCTTGCTTGCTGAGGTATCTGGCATAGCTCATGTTCCCTCGTGGAAATATGAAGTGACGCCAAATTTCTGGAGTGACCTTGCTCCGATCTCAAAGTGGTTCCAGCAACTTTGTTCCGTGCCAACAGGCATAAGTCACCTGAACCGCCAAGCAGCGGTCGAATGTATCGAGAGCCAGCACACAGTTGTGGCTCTTAGTTGTTCGTTAGCATGCCGTGTTTTATCATTGGCATTTGTACATGATATGCAGTTAGTTACATATACTTCATATATGTTTGCACAGATACATAAACACAAATATACATCGCATTGCATTATATCCATTTACATATGCACATACATATGGAGGTTTCTCAAAATCGGGGACCCCCAAAATTGTTGGTTTATTGCAGTGATATGATTAATATCGAGGATGATTTGAAGTTTCCCTATTTTGACACACCCCTATATAGCATAGGTTTCTTAAAACGGGGGCACCCCAAATTGTCATCCAGTTTATTACCCATTGATAGTATCGAACCGACCATTCTTTGGGGTCCCATGTTTTGAGACACCCCACACCTGTCATGGGCATGCGGCCGAGGATCTGTTTCTTTGGATGATGGTAGATTTTAGTTGATAAGTAAGGCTTCAACAAACAGTCCGCAATATGTAATATTAGTAACTTTGCAATATGCAATATTAGTAACTTTGTCAACTAATAGTTGTAGTAATGGGTAACCTATACTCCAAATCCGGCTAGCAATATATGGATAAATAGTGGTTATAATGAGGAATGCAATGGTTGATAATAGCAAATATAAACTACTTTAGTGACTACCATTTTTGAACTAATGGTTTCTGATGATTGATGGTTGATAAGAGGCCAAAAAAGCAACCGTTGAATGGGGGGACCGCCTATCGTGGCGTCAATTTTCATGGGAAACTTTCCGTGAAAGACAGCCACATGGCTTTGGCTTTGGCTTCGTCTCACCATGGTGGTGCCTACATTTGGTATCCAAGTTCAGAAGCATGATCAAGAATTGATCCATGGGTCAACATTAACCAACCAATAGTGGAGGATAATCACTAACAAAGCTACAGGAAGAAAATGGTTAATGACAGAGGAACCAGGGGGACTAAGGGTTTTGACTCACAGCCAATTAAGAAACTAAGCAATTGCAGGGGCACGCCATGGCAAACTGGACAAAGCCAAATCTCAGGGGCATATGTGGTGGTTTATGCTAGTTGCATCGGCAGTCCACTGGTGATCGACAGGACCATTAAGAGGATTCCGCGCAGGAACGCGTCGCACAGATTTACTGACTTCACCTGCTGGAATTGATTCAGAGGAATCTTTACAGCCCTCAGGACATTTGCTGGTTGGTGGTTTGATTGACATTTTTCATTTTCCCAAATCTAATTATTAACAAGTGGTTGGTTGACTGATGTTTTAAGTAGGGTTGAAACCACCAAGCAGTTTGTGAAGGTGTTTTTCTATGTCCCCCAAGCCTAATCCAGTGAATACCAGTCATACTCAGTCCGGAACCACTGGCCGCCACCAGCAGCGGCTTTTCACTTGCACCTTTGGGTTCAATCGCCTTGAGCCCCTGGCATTTTGGTGCAGGATCAGCGAAACGCTGAACGACCTGGGTAACCCGGGTGGTCCCTTAAATCACTTGTGTTTCTCCTAAACTTATGCGGTTGTAGATTGTGGATCATAGAGAAACTCTGAAGCAACAGAAGCCGATCCTGTATCCCGATGGGTCTAAACCTTGCCGAATGGACTTGGATTATATCGATTGGGTGGCTCTGCAAAGACGGCCTTGTTGTCAAGGACTCGTTTCAGAAGCCCGTGCGCACAGAGAGAAACTTCTCAGCTCGATCTTTCAGCTGTCCTTGCACGGGGTGGGGTGAATGTAAGACTTACTTTAACTCGCAAACGCATAGGATCATAGAACTGCATCGGGTTAGTGGCTCACTGGTAGGGATGCCCAGATCTTGTAACTGACTGGTGTCAAACTGATTTTCGGGGGGAGCACTAGTAGTAACCCTCCTTAAGGAACCCGGGAACCCAGCAAAATGGATGTTTCTCAAGTCAGTTTGGGGTACCCCCCGTTATCATCCACGATCAATCATTTATAATTAGTAATCAACCAACGATCACTTGGTACCTCTATGGCTTAAGACACCTCCAAATGACTAGATTTCCCGCGAATAATGTGGCCTTTGAAAGGAGAGGTGTCAATTTGTTGATGCTTGGAGCTACTGTGATACCGCACCTGAGACCTGGAGATTCAATGACCATATCTGGGTGGAGATGTTGGATGGTTATGATAACATGGTCAACAATGGGTAGTAGGGCTAAGGGACAATGTGAATTACCAACCTATCCATAGTTCAACTTGGACAACCACGGAAATTCTTGTATTAATCTTAGTTACCATGCGTATCTAACAACCAAAATGTATAGGTTGTAACTGGTTGGTGGTTTTGACCGTAGTGAAGAATGGTTAGTAGTAGGAGATAGTAAGCAACACAGCTATGGTCGAACAACTACCTGGTTGATGGTTTGATCAACATTTTTCCCTTTTCCCAAATGTATTCACCAAGGTTGGTTGGTTGGCAAGCATATTTTTCACATCTGGGTGGTTCAACCAACAACCAGATGATGGTTTGTAGTTAAACTACAAACTGGTGGATTCTGATGGTTTATCGCGGTTTATTTCTGGATGCACATCCCCATAGAAGAAGAAACCAGCACCAATATGGCAATTCCTATTGATGTATCTTTGATATGGGACACTTCTCAGACTTTCAGTGAGAAAATCAGGCACTTTCGTTTAATCACCAGTATGGTAACTTTTAACAAGTGGACTGAACCCCTATTGATCTGGAACAATTTACCCATCAATTTGCCCAGTCCATTTTTCCACCACCCATTGACGTTCAGCTACAGATAGCTTATTTTTGGCAGTGGGTCAGTTCACCCTGTACCCCTGGTTCCCCCATCATTAACCATAATTTTCTCTTTAGTTTTGTTGGTGAACTTAACTTATCCCCCATTATTGATGGTCAATATTGACCCAGCTCGCCATCTCAGCCTCCCGATCCCCAACCTCCCTGGTCTGAAACCAACACCGGTGACGTGTGCGGCAGGCGAGATTGAAGTCGGCACACCTGGGCAGAAAATCAAGGCGCTGTGACGAAGCACCATTCAGCGTGGTCAACCATCAGCCAATAACCATCATTGGTCAACCATTTAAGCATCAGCCACCATGGTTAAGCAGCATCCACCATACTGTCATCATTGGCCAACAACCAAGCAGGTTCACACATCCCTGCGACTAAGCATCATTATATATCAAACTATGGACTTGCTTGGACACTGCTTGTTGACATGTCCAAGAAGGCACAACGCGGTGGCGTTGTGGCTTGCAGTGCGGCAACCAGCAGGCCACTGTGTATCAATCAATGAACTCGAAGGCGGTAAATGGTTGGATCAGGTTTCAAAGACCATTATGTGATGCGCGAAACACCGTTCTTGTGGTACCCCAAAACCATGGTGGCGCGCCTGGAAACCCATGCCATGGTATTCCCAAAGTTACCTCAAACGCACCCTCAACATGGCCCACAGTTACGATCTAGCATTGGAAACCACCATGACTTGGGGCCACCAGGCCGCACTCTTATGGTTTGTCCTGAGTACCGTTTGTTCACCCGCTTAGGAACCATTACCATGATTGACCACTAAATCACTAGCCACTATTGAGCACAACTGACCATTATGAACTATTATTGATCATTATCCAGGTGTTAACATGATTGACTGGTTCATGATTAGATCACAAGTGACGACTCTTCACTATTAGCAAATCATCCACCACTCAGCTTCACTAACCAATCATCCATTATTCAGCTAAACAAGCTGGTTCCCAGCTGTCAGAAGCTTGGTCATTTAACCAGCTTCTAGCCATGCTAAGCAGCTGATTGGTCAGCTGCTAGCCATGCCAACGACCCACCACCCGCAGGTCCTGTTCGACACGGGCTCATCCAACTTGCCACTCGACCTCAGCTGCGCGCAGGGAAGCTTCGAGGGCTATGACCATCGGTGAACCATAAACTGCGGTCGTTCATGGATGGTGGTACCACGAAAAATGATAGGGAAACCACCAATCATAGAGGTTTATAGGGGTGCACGATTCATCGACATGCCCAACTAGGCAGTGATTTTTCATTGGTTTTATGTATTTTACGATTCTTTACTGATCAGCAAGCCATTGCTCAACAATTCGATGACCACGAATTAAGCATCAACCAGTCATAAATAATTGATTATTTGGCTCCAATGGCCGTTGGTCAGTTCTTGAAAACCAGAGGCTGCTGCTTCCGAACTCAGCAATTGAGATGTTCATTCTCCAGGATTCTGTGATGGCGATCACCAACGCCAATGTCAACATACACATATTGTATGTATATATATATATATGCATATTTACACATGCATGAAAACAATACCATTCTTTCGATACTCATTTTGATGAAGATTTGTTTGGTTTGGAGCACTGGTCGGCATCCGACGTTGAAATCACTCTGTGGAATTGTATGGAGGTGTCGTGTCCATAAATGGTTCACCCCCAGAGTGGTTGCTTTGACATTCGTACCAGATGATAATTAAGTAATAACTTTGTTGTTCACCGCATGACCAGATACCCGCTGGCAAACTAACCGTGAAATCACAATTCTTATGGGTAAAAACTATTGTAAATTGTGGATTTTCAACTTCCAGCTTAGTTTGCCAGAGGGTAGATTCTAAAACCTACATGTTCGCAATGTACGTCATCACTCATATGTCTAGTTAGTCCAGTTGGTATTGTCCAGTTGCAGTACCAAGTACAGATGCTGTCCGTATGGCTGCAAGGTGGGCCTCCCAACCACTTAGAAGTTGGTTTATTTGCCTAACTGAACTACGCTTAACTGACTTGTAGGTTATAAGGGTTGATAACCAGTTATAGGGACTTCTAACTTTCTTAACTAGGGTAAACTACCATCTATAGGGGTTGAAGTAACCCAACTTATGACTGCTGGGGGCCCACCAGCTCTGGTTGGTTGCCACCATGACTTCGAAAAGAGTTCCTCCGAGGTGGGTTCCCATGCAGAAAGGTGCCCCGATGTGGCCCGGTGTTCCTATGGGGATTGTGCTGCTGCTGCTGCTGCTGCTGCCTCTGCCTGTGTTGTTGCTGCTGCTGGTTGGTGTTGGTGTTGGGGTTGTTTTTCTTTTTTTTTTTTGTTGTTGTTGTTGTTGTTGTTGTTGTTTGCTTGAAATGTGTAGAAACAACAAGCAACCAGAGTAACCGAGTAACCATCACGATCCGACATGAATCTGTTTCCTTCACCAACTCGGGGCGTGAAACGGACCTGTCTCACGAGCATTGCAGTCGAACGTCAACCATGTTTTTTGTCATGTGAGCAACATGGGTCAGGAAGAGGTGCCAAAGGTAGCGCAATTGGATATTGATTTACAGATGTAGTTGCCCTCTGGGAACCAAAAATTTACCATCGTTCATAGGTACACCATGGTAAACCAACATTCACAAATGGTGGATTTTCCACTTCCAGGTTAGTTTATCAGAGTGTATTAATAAATAAATAAATAGATAAATAAATAAATACATGTATACTA
Source organism: Symbiodinium kawagutii (assembly GCA_009767595.1). Taxonomy (NCBI): domain Eukaryota; class Dinophyceae; order Suessiales; family Symbiodiniaceae; genus Symbiodinium; species Symbiodinium kawagutii. Next base: position 12,381 of record VSDK01002018.1, on the reverse strand, counting down.
CATATATATATATATATATTGGTATCTCTTTGTGTAAAACGGTTCCTTTCGGGCCTTGGAAAGTTTGTTGGATATAGTAATTAGTATCCTCAACCACAACTCATAAAATGGTGGTTTTGATCAGGCTGCCAAATGAGTCGTACTCACCATGACAACGGCAATCTACATATGTGAACGTCCCAACGAACCACCAATTCTAAATATACATCATTTTTTTAAGATCGTTGCATAGCTAGTTGGCTATTTTCTCTGGGGAACCCCCCAAGCAAATCGAGAACACTCTCTGACACTCTCAAGTTGATGGACCATCAAATAGCAAATTTCTGTTTTATAAGATAAGATAAAAGACCACCTGTTCCCTTATTTTTTCTTACTTTTTTCATTCAGCAAATCGAAGTAGATATTGCATCTAAGTAGCTCCAGTTGACGACCAAGCCCAAAGACCGGAAAGGGACCAAGGGTGACGGGTGACCAGGGGTGCCCCTGAGGCAAGGTCAGCCGCAGGTTGGGTGTTTTGATCATTTTTGGCCCGATACCAACTGAGTTGGGTCGTTCTCAAGTCATAGGGGACCCCAAACATGATTGATTTTCAATGGGTAATAAACTGGATGATGATTTGGGGGTACCTCTATTTTGAGAAACCAACAACGTCCAGGGATTCGACCTGAAATCTTACTTTAACTTGAGATGTTATGCCACATCATCAAGCTGGTAAGCAATTCAACTGACCAGTCATAGCGCTGTATAAAAGGATAGACTTTCTGGTAGTGTCATCGAAGATCAAAATCATCTCATCAGAAATCCGAGCAGTTTTGCCATCATCAATGTTTTCCATTTTATGACGATGGCAGTCATAAGTTTGACGATCATGTTCTCCAATTTTTTGCCATCAACCATTTTTTCGAACCATGGAATCTTAAAGATCCTTGAACCATTCTTTCATCCAACCAGTGGTCACAATTTTTACCATCAATCCTTGTGACCCATCAGCCGCCAACCACAACTGCCGCCGCCACGGCTGCGGAGCGGGGAGGCCTCAAAGAGCTTCAGCTGGATTCCTTCCACAACGGCTTCGACGCCTCGAAGTCCAGCACGTTCCAGGCGACTGCGGTGGTTCCCTGGGGTACCCAGGTGTAGGATGGGGACCTGGTGGCTGTAGCTTGACATGAGTTTTAGGGGAAACCTATAGTCATGGGAAGCTTATAGTCATGGGAACCTTATAGTCATGGGAAGCTTATAGTTATGGTATGTTATGGTTGGTTTATTGCTGAACATGATGAATTTTCAGGATGACTTGGAGGTACCCCTTCTTCTGAGAAAGCACCATATGTTGTGACACAACTGGAGACCCACAATTTGTAAACCCCCAAGTCGGAGCTGTACACCTACAACCTTTGGGATTGATCGCAGAAAATCAATGCGAGCCATATAGATGGCCTGATGAAGGTTACACAAGTTATGGCTAGTGTTTGTTAATCATGGCTCAGTATGGCTAATCACTGCTTGAGAACCAACAACTTGACAACAGTTGAGGGTAAGGTTCCTCCAAGTGCTGGCTGGTGGAGTTGGGTACAGTATCAAATATCAACACCGTTGGTGATTCGTGGTTCACCATGGTTGATTCTTATGTTACATGTGTGTTTCAACTACCTGGTTGCCAGAGTATTATTCCAAAGCATCTTGGACGAATCTTACCAATGTATCCAATATGCCTACCAACCAGCTTATTTTCACATGGTTCAAGTGCGCGAAACCTACAAAAAAAAGAACCCTTGAGACTGGAGAACAGGCTTGTTGCCCACGGGTTTCCTGGCGATGCAGTGCGATGCCGCGAATCAACCACGCTAGGGTGAGCCATCATGGCCAAGAGGTGGGATGAATGAGATTAACAACATCCACACCCTTGCAAACTTAGCTGGATGCTGAAAATCATCATATTTTTTTAGGTAAAACTATATTAGTAGCGGATTTTTCTATTTCCAGGGTTAGGGACTGCCGGATTGCAACTGTGAGTTTCCAGATGAACAGTAATGATTTGCCAGTATTGAGAGGCTGATCAGCCATGAATACGATTTTTTCTACACGCTGGTAGATGATAGGATGGATCAGGCATGCTAAGATAGATAAGAAATGATACGATAGACAAAGATAGATCAGATAGATAAGACAGATCAGGTAGATAAGATTGACATGATTGATAATATAGGAAAGACATGTAGGAAAGATAAGATAGACAGAATCCATGGCGTTGATGCAGGAGGTTTTGACCCTGTAGGGAACAAGGCACCAGTTGGTATTTACAGTTGGCATGGTTTTAGAACAGCTCCTTGCCGAAACAGCTCCACAGAGTGGACTCAACAAAACGTTCGGAATCTATATATGGTCACAGGCTGCTGGGCAGCGAAGAACATCCGGGATGAACATTTCAGAAGGGCACTGCTGCTGCTGCTGCTGCTGCTGCTGCTGCTGCCATGTAGGAAAGATAAGATAGACAGAATCCATGGCGTTGATGCAGGAGGTTTTGACCCTGTAGGGAACAAGGCACCAGTTGGTATTTACAGTTGGCATGGTTTTAGAACAGCTCCTTGCCGAAACAGCTCCACAGAGTGGACTCAACAAAACGTTCGGAATCTATATATGGTCACAGGCTGCTGGGCAGCGAAGAACATCCGGGATGAACATTTCAGAAGGGCACTGCTGCTGCTGCTGCATCCCACTTAGGAAGTGGTAAACATGGTTGTCGAGGTTAGTTCAGCTACCTTATAACAATGGTTGCTGAGTACCCCAGCTGCGCATACTGCACCAATACCGGTGCCTATCAGCAAGTCGCACAGCCGTATGCTCGTGAGCATGATGCTAGTGATGCCATGAGAATTCCCCTTGGGATGAACGGCTCAGACCAGATGTGGGCTGTGAGTCAGCCACCCATTTACCACCAATAGATGGTGATTTCCAACGAAATATGGATGGATAGAGCCTGATTTTCCATGATTTTCCGTGAAATACGGATGGTTCACAGCCGGACCTCCCCTGGTTGGCACGAGTTTCCACGGGTTGTCAGGACGACTCTCGGTCCTTCTTCTTCCACTATGGCGGAGGCGGGTCCGTGGTCACATGCCTTGGGCGTCCGTGCTGCATGTTTCACTCTTGTTAGTAGGGTTTGCGTTGCTACTATTATTGATTACTAGTTTGGTTGTCAAATGATTACTAGTAGCAATGTTGTTGGTTGTCAAATGATTACATTTTGAGTTTGGTTATCATCACTAAGTTTCATTATTCATTTGGTTGTCAAATGATTACTGGTATATTGACTACCTTATGATTGATCTTTGGCACTTGTTTGTTCTGTCCTTCAGGATATTTGAGGTTGGTCAGCGTTGGGTAGCACTGACGAACAGTACGATTGTTTGTCAGCCAACTACTAGATTGTTGCTATCAATTTGGTCATTAAGTCACCATGTTGATGATTGGTAATTGTGATCAGTATAAGTTGATAATGATAGTTGAAATTATCAACAATACCGGCCAAAAATTAGTAGTCGGCTCTTTTCTTTGACCTGACTTGCTTTCTCCAGGTGCGGTCACAGGCAAATACTGTTCCGATGACGTTTCCATTGGCCCTTTGACCCTTGGCTTTGCATCGTGGCAAGCGGAAACGTCAACGGTAATCGTGCAATGGTTGGTGTGAAAAGCGTTGATGCTTCTGAAATTCAAAAGAATATGATATGAAATCATACATGGCTACGGGTCAATATTTGCCGTTATCATTTTCCAAAATTAAGAATGCAACCAGTTTGGTCATTTGCTGAATGTTCACTGGGGGGTCTTGACCCACAGCCCATTTGGTATACAACTGTACATTACTCAATATTGTTTGGGAGACCTCTCACCATAAGATTTCCAACCACTGGTCGCCCTGGTCGCCTCATTGGCTTGAAAAAAGACAGCATCTTTGTGGGCAGGGTCAGCAACGAATGCGGATGCGCATCGAACAGAGGATCGGAGTGTGCTTGGCCTGGTCATCGATGTAGTAGTGGTATATGGCTAAGGGTCAATATTAACCATCAATAATGGGGGCTAATCACCAACCAATAATAGGGAAAACAATGGTTTATGATGGGGGAACCAGGGGTACGGGGTTTTGACCCACAGCCATATGTTCACCCGGGTGTTTCTTAACATAGGGGATAATGGCTTTACAGGGATTGTAATGGTTAATACGGGAGAATGGCCAACAAAGGTATGGCTAAACAACTAGCACTGTGGTGATTTCACAAGATAGGGACCCCCATGTCATGCTTGGCTTATTACCATCAATGGTCGCTATCAAGGATGATATCTTGGGGTGTCCGGGTACCCCTATGACTTGAGAAACCACAATTTCTTGTGGTATATGCGGTATATTACACCATGATCTTTCACAACACCTCAATGTTTTCGCGGTTGATCCCAGCTGGTTTCACGATATCCACCATCCAAGATAGTCATAATACGACTCTCGGTTATGTGAATGATTCATACATATCTCACGTGGGCTTAGATACATGGCTTCCTCGTTGCTCAACAAATCCGAGGCAATCTCACCTTTCAAGTTACCTTCACATTTTCTGCGACGTTTGTGCTAGGGATGGCATCCAACAATTGGTCGATGACCCCCAACAGAACCAGATTGGTTGTGCCGGGTTCCATATTTGTAGGAACATCATTTCCCCAAAAAAAACGGAAAAAATCCTACTACCGAGAAGTCCTCGCGCCCGGGCGATTCTTCAGGAAGATCCACAACTTTTCCTTCGCGCAAGTGGAAGACGTGCGAGGTCTTGGCAGCATGTTCCTTGGCAAGACAGCCAGGTGCTGTGGAGCGCTACCACGGGGTGCAGTGAAGCGCAGGCACAGCGCTGGTATTGCATTTGTTCCATGGATGGCTGTGGGTCAGGTCTATAACCATCCGAAAATGGATGATGTTTGGTCCCCACGGCTTGACATTTCAGCTCTTTTTTTGGATGTCCACCTTGGTGGCCAGGTATTGACTCTCAGCCCTTTGGTCTCTTCAGAAATAGCAACAGCTGGCGTATGGTTTTGGAAAGCCCACTACAGTCGCTACAGAGTGGTACCCTCCAGTTCATTAACTTAGGTTATAACTAGGGTAACAACCAGTTGGTGTAGGTATTGCAACTATATATACTTAGGTGGGCAATAAACCAACTTACAACCAGGGGGGGTACCACTCTGTAGGGTGTTTGTTGGTAGATATTCCACCCACAGAACCTGTGTTTATTGAGAACCAAGAGATGTGGTGCATTTATAGATGGGTATCCATGGCAATCCAACTGTTTAGATGAACTGAACCATGTGTGTCCATGGTCACTCCCAGAGCATCCAACCACCTGTTGGGTGGTAAAAACACCCCCCAGACATTTGGGGTACACTCATCAGATGATCAATCTCAGCAGCTGATGAGTTCATCATTGATCCAACTGATGCCCTACCAGGTAAAGGTTTCATGATACCATCATGACCTATTGTTGTGTCAGCCAGGTGGAAACAGATCCAGCCACCTTTCTTCGAGCACCTTTTGGTGAAACCATCGACAAGATAAAACATCCACAAGACGTCTTGACTCCAAACATCACCGCGAAGCCGTTTGAACCAATCAGAAGTAAACCGGGAAGTCCCAGCTAAGCGCCCCAGTGGTGAACCTGCCAGGTACACCTCCAAAATGTCCGTTGCTTGGCTCAAGTCCAGGGCGTTCAGCTCAGTGCCTGGTGAGGGCCAGGGGTGACCCTCCGAAAGCTGGGGCTAGAAGCTCCACCGCTGGTAGATTGCCATCCGAGGTTACGAAGTTCCAAAGTTCCCAAGCCTTGAGAGGTTAGAAATCCAGCGAACCACGGATGAGAATCCTGGGGTGAGCCTTGTGACACTGTTCTTGAAGGACTGTGCAAGGTGTTTGGAGGAGTTAGCCCCAAATGATATGAGCCACGGCAACACCGTATGATGGTCCAACTGGCTACAACAGGTTCCAATCTTGTGATGAATCCTGCTGGGAAACAGTGACCGAATCAGCAGTGTTGCCAAATATTGACCGCGGGCCCCTGAGCAAAATCATAGCCTGGGACAAATCTCTCCAAGAAAACGAGGTTCAGTTGCACCCCTAACGGCTTGGTACTTATTCCATTCGTGATTTCAAACATGAGGATTTTCACCACAGATCTGTTCTGACAACCGCAATAGTATGAGATCCACACATGTCATCTGAACCTACTGTAGCAATTCTTTGAGTTACAGACACAACCCCTGAGAGGTTACTCCACATATGCTGGATGGCTTATACCCACTGACTTAGGTTTTTAGTGTTTTTGGGATATGATTGATTTACCATATAACCACTAAAAATGTATTTTTAGCAAGGGATCTATAAGCCACCAAGTATGGATACCCCCGAGCACCAACAAGCATCATGAGGCAATCATGAACCATAGCTGGCTGTTGGTGAAACCCGCCCTGTTTCTAGGTCTTCGATGGCATCTTGGGGCTGGGCTTCGACAAGTTGGCCATGGGAGGAGTTCCGGCCATGTGCCCTGGCATCGCCAGGGGGAACCCACACGGAGAGCTCCAGCTCGAGCGACCAGGGTGGAAGTTCCAGTGATCTCAGGGTAGATTCACATAGACCTCTGCCATGACAAGCAAATATAGCTTCTGGTAGTCCCTGGAGATGGAAAATCCATCAATTATGGCTGGTTTTCCGAAGATTTCGATCAAAGGTGGTGATTTTCCATTGAATCATGGTGGTTTCCCAAGGTTTCCCTTCAAAAATGGTGATTTTCCATTTCTAGGTTCGGGACTACCAGAGGCGTTTTCACGTGAAAACATCCGCGTGCTTCGGAACCAAAACCTTGAAGCATCGGCCTCGATGGCTTGTGATTCTGATGATGTTTGCTGGGCATCATCTAAAACTGGATAGGGGTGTTTCTCAAGCACCCGAAAATTGATGGTTTACTATCATCAATATTGGATGATTTAGGGGTGCCTCCACTTTCAGAAACCACCATATTTTATAGGGAACCCCCAGGGAAACCAGCTATGAACTTTTGATTTCTCACCATATTCTGTGGGTGTTTCTCAAGTCATTCGCTGGGGCACCCCCACTTGTAGTGGAAAAGCAACCATCCATAGGTTTGCACATTTTGAGAAACCACTATATATATATATATATACATATATATAAATAGTTATATATACATAATATTTAAATATATATTATAATATGGAAAAGTCCCTCTCCATATATTCTGGCCATATCCTATGTGATCATGCTGTTTTTCCCAACAAGAAAAGCCCATCAGCTGTCCGGGACGCCCTGAGCCGGTCCCCATGTGACAACCTTCATGGTTGACCATAAGTTGGACGGTCATCCAACTGGTTAGAATAGTGACCATAAATTCACCATAAGTTGACCATAAGGCTTAGAATAGTGATTTGAAGGATTTCCTCTAGTTCAAGTTGGAACATATCCGGGAGGATATGGAACACATTTGAGACCATATGAGCAGTTGTGATCATGGCTCACATCAATCTTGAAGGGCACTCCTGAAGAATCTCCGACATATCGAAAGGTCTGCTGGAACACCCTGTAGCGGCCGCCCCCAGGCATGCTTTGATGTCCTCGCGCAAGCTGAAGAAGCCCGTCTTCGGTCGCTGGGTGGGTTAAACCATTTCTTCATTCTTGGGGTGCACTCCTTCAATGATGGGGTTTTGCTGCTTTTGCGGTTCAAACTGACCATTTCGCCATTTCTAGTTGGTTTTGGTATATTTGCATTTCAAAAAGCACCCATGTGGATGGGATCATCATGCGGAACGACGGCACTGATGGAAGTGGGATAGACACCACCAACAACCACCATTCTAATTCTGGTTGGTGGTTTTAAACAACTGTGATTTGCCTTACTAATTATCAACAACTGGTTGGTTGACAAGCAGATGTTTCATGACGGGGTGCTTCAACCACCAACCATAATTTATGATCAAGCTGGGATCCAAGCATTTCTTGGAGGGCACAGCACACGGGCCGTGGATCCATGGCCGTGGATCGTGGGAAGGATCGTCGGCAGGTGTCCAGTGTGCTGAGCCGAACTTCCAGCTGTCAGCGTCGATTGGAACTCTGGGAGCGTTAGACAAGACGGTCATCAGTAGGCAAGGTAGATAGAAGATGTACAACATGAAATATCCTGTAGATATATGCTTTCATCATGTACATAGATGTGTGCATATTGGAGTCTTGAAGACATAATTGCTGGATTCCTGTGCATACCGCATCTTTAACACCTCAAGTCCCTCAGTGCCCCATGGAAAACTGGCGGGACCTGGTTCGGTCCCTTTCTTTCGAGGGTCTTCGGGTTGGACTGGCGTGGCTGCACGACTCTAGTGGGGGCAAAGGCAAGTGCGAAGCCTTTAGGACTGAGGCATCAAGCTGCGTTGACGCTCTGGCAAAGTGCTCCTTTGAGCGCAGTCGGCTGCTGGGCATCGAGGGCAGGTTGGGTCTGGTGAACCAAACTCTGGCTGCCTGCCAGTCCCACGTTGCAAGCTGCTTGGGGCGTGGAGTGTTGGAACTGGTGATCTTGGGAGCAGCATTTGGGCTGCTTGGATTTTCCTTAGGCTTTTTGATTGCCCGGTTGAGTGTTGTGACACCCCAAAGGAAACCCAAGAGGGTTATTTGTGGCCAACCAGTGCCTGTGACCATTCTGACCAAGAGCCCAGACCTCTCGAAGAAGCATGGCACAAGTGGGTCAGACTCCGGTGGCTCCCAAGTGGCTCGCGCAAGAGCGCGCGCTCGTGCGCTTCAGGGATGATCCAGATCTACTCCATTGCAGGGTCGTATTACTTTGTCATGGTGGTGATCATTGTCATGTTGTTACCCCGGACCGGGACATCAACGATACACATCTGGTTGCTGGTTCTACTTGCAGTGAAGTCTTGCGGATGGTTGATGGTAAGCTACCTCATGGAGTACGTGAACGTGATACCTATCTCCCCAAGCACAGTGATGATGGTGATTTCACTAGTGATGAGCTGCTCAAGTTGACTGTCACAGCCAACCGCCTCCATCTGTCCGCTGGCAGGAGAATCAGCGGTCGTCCAGCGCCTGGTGGCACTGGCAATGTTGGCGCTGCTGCGCCGAAACCTGGTGCTATTGGTGGTGGGGCTCCTGTGAAGGAGCTTGAGGACCTGGATGCTGGCGATCAGATTTGGCTGGTGGTATACAGTAGTAATGGTAAGGACTTGGGCAAGGAGGTGTTGCCTCCTTCAGATGTTCATCCTTTGGTGGTTGGGGGGAAGACGTTTGCCATCTATTCCAAGGAAGGCCAAGAGTACCTGGTGCGAAAGGTTTTTCCAGAAGATGTAGGCAGACTCTCCACGTTGCTCAACATGGGTAAACCACTTGAAGAAGACCGAGATTTACGTGTATTACCTATACTATATGATGTAGCTGATGAACGATATCGTACTCTTGCAGAAGCTCTCCCTGAATACGAAGAGATAGAGTTTGAGGACTTCCCATTATCTGGACCACGAACCATGTTTCGGGATGTTCGTCAACTACGTCGTCAGGGGATGGATTTCGTTCAACATCATGAGTCCTGGTTGAAAAAATCTGGAGTTAGATCCACTGATCGAAGTGTACATGAGCATGCCAGCATTTGCCGCACCTTGAATTACATGGCCTGCTACGATCAGCTAAACCTCCCCTCGTTGGCATGCGCTGAATCCCTGAACCGCCGCCGCAGCTTGATTGAGGTAGCACATCAAGGAAGACTTGAAGCTCCTAGCTATGAGAATGCCGGGGAGATCTTGGGGGTGCGCGAGTCGTCCGACGGCTCGGTGATCGATCCTGCGCTGACCCAGCATGCGGCGAAGCGGCAGGCGGCAAAGGCCGAGGTGATGAAGCAGCAACGCTTGGCCAATGAGGAGAAACGCTATGCAAAGCGTGGTGGAGGAGAAGGCAGTGAAGAGGGTGGCAAAGGCAAGGGGCGTGGAGGGCGAGGAGGCAAGAAGCCTCCTGAGGATCCCTAGCATGGATGACTCCCCTTTGAGCAGTGGCGCGTTTGGAGGGGAGGCTAGGGCTTTTTGCGCTGAAAGGTTTTCTCCGGAACCATGGGAGCGAAGAGGTGACGTTTTCCCTTTACCTCTTCCCCGTGATGAATTTTTCCGAGGTGATGTCCATGAGCTAGGATCGAGGAGGTCTCAGCAACGTGTTCATCGCCGTAGGCTACTTTTGGCTAGGGAGTCAGAGACTGTCAAGGCTCTGAATCACCTTGCCGGCTTTTGTGATTCAAATTCATGGCCTCAGGAACCTTTGAACCAAGCTCAGAAGGCCGTGCTTTTGCATGTACAACGGTCCCATAAGACACGGGCTCCACCGTGCGAAAAAATGGGACCCCAGGCAGCGCTTCGGCAGCTGCTGAAACGAGGGGCTGGCTATGGATCTGAAAGCCCAGGAAGTCTAGCGAGCTATATCAGAGAGAGAGTGTCGCTCCCCCGAGATCAAGCTGTTGCCGTCCCTTTAGATGAGATCTTACCTATTGAGGATAGACATAGGCTGGTTAATTTCAAGGAGGAGATGCTTTTATCATCTGAAGAACAAGCAGGAGTACTTGAAAGAGGGTTGGAAAACCTATGCTATATCGATCCAGTTCTTATCTCCAGTCCGAAGAAGTATCATCAGTTTGTGAGCGACATGTACCAGAGTGGACTCATTGGATTCACCACCACCCCAAAGGTTCAGGTTGGAGCTTTCGTAGTCAGCAAAAAAGGAGACAAACAACGACTTATAGTGGATGCTCGTCGAACCAACAAACTCTTCAGGACACCACCTACTACCTTGTTGGGATCTATGGAGTGTTGGGGCCGTCTAGAAGTTGCTGATGGTGAAGAACTATTTGTAGCTCAGGAGGATGTCAAGGACTTCTTTTATCGACTAGGCATTACAAAATCTTTGGGGGAATACTTCAGCTTTCCGGCGATTGACATCAAGCACCTGCATGCTGAGATGGGGATGATACCTGAAGAAGTTCAAGAACTAGCACAATCGGAAGTAGGACCTATATATCCTCACATGAAGGTCCTTGGCATGGGGTTCAGCTGGGCTTTCCATCTGGCGCATCAGGCACACGTGGAGCTGGCGAAGCGGACCTTACCGGACACAGTTCTCATTCGAGATCGACAGACGCTGCCTCGTATGGGGGGTTTGGATGGTTGCAAGGATGCCATGTTGATCTGTGCGGACAACAACAACCACATTGGTGTCGATAGGGATTCTGTAAACAGACAGCACAAGCAGATGTTGGAAGCACTCGACAAACAAGGGTTGGCGACGCATGACTTGGTCTCTGCAACTTCTTTAGCTGAAAGCCTTGGTGTTAGAATTGATGGGTTGAATGCTATGGTCACCCCAACTTCGAAGAGGGATTGGCGTTTGGACAAAGCCTTGGAAGCCTTGTTGTGGGGGGCATCTATTTCGGGTCGAGAACTACAAGTGGTTGTGGGTCACCTTACTGTCAGGGCCTTACTCAATCGAAACCTTATGGGTATCATGCGGCATGTGTACGTATTCATGGAGCAGAACTATGAGAAGCGCAGACGCTTATGGAAGAGTGTCCTTGATGAGCTTTGGCTGTTCAAGAACTTGATGATGTTGGGTATCAACCATATGGATATTCCCTGGAGTAAGACGATATACTGTACGGATGCATGTTTATCTGGATATGCTGTGATGGAGTCGAACTACTACATGGATGATGCTGGTCGAGTAGGAAGACATGATGAGCGGTGGCGATTTAAGAAACAACGTGGTGTACCTCCCCGAGAAAAAGCACTAGGTCAACTGGATGTCTTTGAGGATCCCGCTACAGTTCTACCCGCAGTTGATGGTGAAGTACCTGATGGATTAACTATGGATGATGGGTTCCCCGATGTCCCTTGTGATCTCTTGCAGGACCATGGATGGCATCTGGTGTGGCGTGGTCCCATGAACTTCAAGGAGCCAGTGCACTTGATAGAGGCGCGGAGCATCCTGGGGGCGATCAAGCACTACTGCAAAGACAAGAGGGGCCACCATAGTAGGTTGCTTATCCTGAACGACAACATGGGGGTGGTTCTGGCAATCTCGAAGGGTCGTTGTTCTGACTATCGGCTGCTGCGCATCCTTCGCAGAGTGTCGGCTTTGAGTTTAGCGACTGGAATCCGTGTTGTATGCCGATGGATTCCGTCGGAGCTGAATGTTGCCGATGAAGACAGCAGACACTGGGAGAAAGAACGGAAACAAATGCATAGGCAGAGAAGTACTTAGACCATCCAATGTTGCTATTTGAGCATCGTTTTGTGTTTTAA
>VSDK01002017.1:5192-20050 GCA_009767595.1 Symbiodinium kawagutii | reverse complement strand
GGGTACCAACGAACAATGGCACTTTTTACCATTGCCATGTGCCGCCCCCTTGCCAATCAACCCAACCTGGCTGCGTTTGGCGCTGGTTTTTTGTTTAAAGCCAGGACCAAGGGAAGAAAGACTGCACAAGTTCGCTCACGGTATCCCCCCGCATTGCTGCCGCCCGCTATCGTAAGCACGGGCCAAAAGAGTCTCACTCAAAAAAGTGCCCCGCGCAGCGGCCGATTTTTAGTTGCAGCAATGACAGGTTTCTCCCGTGACTGCACCTGATACGGGACCCACTCGTCAAGGTGGGCAATTCTCCCGACTGTACATTGAGCCAAATAGCCGACACCCAAAAGAGAACCAGAAGCAAAAATCAAAGCTGCCCAATTTCCAGGGAAAAGTGCGAGCAGAGAAATCTGCAGCCTAAAAACAGGAAGCCTCCAGAAATAGCAGGCAACCAGTCCGCCAGGTCGAATGCGGAAGGCTCGCGCAAGCAAGTGAACACACTGCCAGGAGCAGCACTCGTCCACATGAAAGTCACGAGGGCAAGTGATTTTGAGAAAGGCATTCTCCAAACCTTTGACAGCGATCTAGCAATCCCAATTAATGACTGGTGCTGTTCTGGCCTTCCAAGTGAAGAAGCCACAGAGACCGTTACGACACATCACTTAAGCAGGTCAAGTGACATCATGGCTGGGCAGTGGGCGATGAGGGCACCCTCAAAGGCACTAGCTATGATACACTGTGGAGCTTCCTGACACAAACTGGCAAAGTTTGGGTCAGCAGTCAAACCAAAACACACAAAGACCAAAAAGGGCCAAGGCAAGACAACACAGGGACCCAAAGAGGCACCACCACCAATCCTTACTGAGGCAAACAAATTAATTTCAAAGTGTTATGAAAACGTACTCAATCCTGTACAAACAGGTCTTCTAACTTTCACACGATTTCGTCCGTTGTCAATGGAGTCACTTGTGCCTCTCAACAGTTGTTGTGTCTTCCCCTTCCTTTCTCGCATATGCCTAAATGCCCACGACTGGCTCGGCTTTAGTGCCAGCAAGTGAGCCGCCAGATGTGGACTTTGTCTTGCAGTGGTTGCTGCTGCGCAAATATTCAAGGTCTTAAACCAACATACCTTGCATTTTCAGCCGGCTTGAGGTAGGCAGGCTAGGCTTGTGAAATTGCAGGATATCGGCGTAAGAAGGACACGGTTGATATCCAGACTTTGCAAAATAAAGGCTCCAAAGAATAAGTTTGAGGGAGCAAACTTGACATCCTTTCGCGTCACAAAGCCTCAGAGTTTGATTCTTTTCCTTGTCAGCTAAAAATATGAACACAGCAGCCAGCATACCTGTTTACCTTTCCGAGGCATCAAGCTGGAGAATATGTAAGGCCTGATACAGTCAGGAAGCATGTCTATAAGCAACAGAAACAAAGGTGGTGGCCAGTTAAGAAAAGCGTCTGATTCCAACTTGGGGATCGGTATGCGTCCTTTCTTGTCCTCTCCGCTTGCAACTCTTGTCTCTTATCCCCATTCCTTTCTTTTCCTTTCCTTTCCCCCAACCCCCCTCTTCTTCGCAGCCGTTTCCGACAGCCGTTTACCTCAGCCCTACGGGCTCGGCCGCGCATGGCGACTCGTTGCTGTTCTCTGTGCTTTCACTTAACGAAGTTTCAATACATTAGCAGCTTACACGGGTTCAGCTCAGACCTTCCACATTACAAAGCAAGTTTAATCGGTGATTTCGCTGGCAATTTTCAGTTTCTTGTCTTCGAAGGACGTGGATCTGCACCTGGCGAAGCCATTGAAAGGACGTGGGCAAGAGCTCCGGTTCCATGTGCCTTCGGGGAGAGACGAAGAGCTCTTCACCTTCTTTCTTTCTTGGCTTTTCCAAGCTTCTTGCGGAAGCGGTGCGACTTCCAGCACTGAGCCCAATTCTGTGCGGGTGGCATTGAAGATGAATATCTTTTGCCACCTGCCTCTTCAGAGCGTGTTTCCACATTTCACCTACTTAGGTGATCTGTCGTTACCGCCCCTTCATTGGCTTGTGCCTCCGGTTGCGGAAATTCTAAACCGATCCCCAGTCAAGTTAGCTTACAAAAAGCTACTTAGCCAACACTAGGTTCACAAACCTCTAGTGCCCACAGTCGACACAGATCAGCTTAGAGTCCCTTTTCACTTGGTTCACAGTTCGGTCCAAGCAGGCAGCAAGTCAACCAGGTCTCAACAAAGGCCGACAAACCACGTGTCGTGATTTCAGCTTAAGCTCTTGACAAGTTTGACTCCCTTGAGCCAAACAAGAGTCGCTTGAACTTCCAAAGGAAAAACTTCTCACCTCAATCCCAAAAATCAAGAGACAAGCACACCGACTCATCTAGAGCTGGTGCACTCCCTTCAGACACTTCTGTATGTTTTCAGCCAGACGGCTGTTTAAGATGCATCACTTAGTGATGTCTCTGGTCATCACTAGGGAGTGCAACCGGCTCTTGACGAGTCGGTCTACGAGTCACCTGACAGGATCGAGTCAAAACTGGTTCGTTACAGCTTAGTCAAAGTCAGCTATGCTTTACAAACTTTACAAACTGCTTTCGTTTCAGACTGCAACTTCTCTCTTTCTATACAGCTGTTTACTCTCTTGGGTTTTAGCAAACCTATGCTTCAAAAGGTGAATTTCAGCTATCGAATTCCTCCTCTATGGTTTCAATTCATCACGTGGTGATGAATTCTGACTTCAATGTCTTGGTCCAGTAAAGTTCTCAGCACAGCTCAAAACGTGAAAATACCATCTCAGCATTGTAAAACAGCATCATTCCGGTTATGTACCGATCTCAAGACTGCTCAAAACTAACTTGTACCATCTCGGTCATGCAAAATGTATTCAAACTGCTTCAGTACCTTCTTCAGCGCAGCTCAAAACGTTGAAAGCCCATCTTGCCCATGCAAAACAGTCTCGTTAGGGTTCAGCACTAACTTCAGTACCAACGCAGCAATGCAAAAGGTATTGGCTTGGATGAAATCCAAGCTTCCACTGGTTCGACTTCAGCACAAACGCAATCCCAGCTATCCAAGCATGAAAGAACGATTGTCCCTTGCTCACCAATAACAGATATGCACACAACCAACTAGATTTCCATACCCCCTTTCAAGGGATCAATCGCTTTCGCAAAAGATCACCGAGAAACGGAATATGTGCCACCTAGTGGTTTCCGCCGCCCGGAGACGGGTCATCTATGCACACAAGGATTTGGCCATGGCTCGCTCAAGTCACGAAAGGTTCAAAAGCAACCAAAAGCAAGCACAGCAGGCAGGCAAAGACCAAACTGATCCCCAAAAGAATCAGGCCTCCTCACGTCACCTAGTCAACGTGAACATCCAAAGGCTTGCAAATCTGACAAGGATTTACAATCTTAGTTCCGGCGCCTTTCTTCGAAAGCACCACACGACAGTCCTTTCTATGAAAAACTTTCCCACTTCCAGAGAAAATTACAAACTCAGCCGTGTGATCGATTGTGTTCACAATCGTCACCTGTTTCACTGAACTGCCCTTCAAACAGTAACCCAGGCAAAATCCTAACAAGAAGATTACCAGCGCTACAAAACTCAAAAACACCTCAAGCGAGATACTTTCCAGCATCATGCCAGCCAAAAACCTTTGAGCCTTTAGCTACAAGTCTCAGCTAGCGTTCTTTACGGCTACCATCGCTCCAAGGATCTTTAGGGCTAACCTTCGGTTATAAAATCCAGTGCTAGTCCAATCAACTTTGTTGAATGGTGCGTGTGTCACGCAATGGCAATCTTTCAGTCCTGACATAGCTCGTGAAAACAGCTCATTGTTTGATCGGAATTTCAAACGTTTCCCTACGGGATAACCGTCCCTTCCGACATATCCAACTCGGCATAATGCAACTATTGACTCGTGGAACAATCGAAGTTTCTTCAAAATCTTCTTCACTCCGTCACAAGTCCAAAGTGCGTTACAAACTGGCCATTCCAATGACATTGAATCAGTATCCTTTTGGTATTCAGGGAGTCGAGTCACAATGGCTTCCATTTCCGAAAACTGAAAATCATACTTTCCGGTTCCAGTCAAACTCTTCAATGGGGATCCAGAAACACAAGGACAGCTGACATGCATGTGGACATGACATGGGCCTCGGCCACGAATCCTTTCGATCTCCTTGTGGAGATTCCTCACAGTAGCTGCATCCTCCGCTTGTTTACTGATCCCAAAGTAAGTTACTCCAGCCTCAGCACAAACTGCCCTCAAAGATGAATTGGGGTCACAACACAATTCAATCACAACTAATCCATCAGAAGCCTCATGTTTCAACATGAAAGATTGATTCCGATTCTCACTGTCGGATTCTTCCACCACCAAATTGGCTTCCATCATCTGGATCAGACTGCCATCAACCGTCATATAATCCCCAAATTCCAAGGCGCACAGAACCCCCTCGGCTGCAACAAAACCCAGCTGTTCACGGTAATTCATGAATGTTCGGGTATCCAAAACCTTGGTCATCATGTCACTGCAGTTTTGTTTTCCACTAATCCACTGAATAACCACCTTTCCTCCGGAGAGTTGTTCACGAATCCAAAAGATGCGAACTTCTGTGTGTCTGGATTTTCGAGGTACATCCGTGGCTAGCAGTAGATCTTTGGCTGACGCGGAGTCAGTTCTGATTTGACAACGTTCCCCCTTTGAAACTGATGAAATCTTATCACCAATGGTCAACAGGAAACGATCAACCAAAAACTGCAATCCCAGAAGCTCCTGCATAGTGGTCTGAATGGCAAATGCTTCACTCTCACATGTGCTCAAACTGACTGATGTTTGGTGTCTTGCAAAGCATTTGATCACTGAATTGCAAAAACAAATCACAGCTCCTGAAATCCCCTTTCGGTTGGTAATCCGCATGGGTGCATGCGAACTGTCACAGTAAGCCACAAGAGTAGCTTCATCGTTCCCAAGATCAGTTTCACTAGGAAAACTAACCGCAACCGCTCCATCAAAATAGAGAAACCTCAACACTTGTTTCAGTGCTCTCTCATAAGCATGTGTTGGTTGCTGTTGCCCGGTAGCCAGCAAACAAACAAAGATATGGAGATATTCAAGTGTTTGGCTTAGCCAACTGATTTTCCCCAAAGCTCTGCGGTACCGGCTGTGTCCTTCCGGTGTCAACGGCTTGTCACCTTCAACCCCAGGTTCCTCCAAAGTCGCACGAATCCCTGGTGTCGCTTTTCCAGTCAAGCTGGAACTTGACTTGGCAAGCATGTGTTGGTTGTTGTTGCCCGGTAGCCAGCAAACACACAAAGATATGGAGATATTCAAGTGTTTGGCTTAACCAACTGATTTTCCCCAAAGCTCTGCGATACCGGCTGTGTCCTTCCGGTGTCAACGGCTTGTCACCTTCAACCCCAGGTTCCTCCAAAGTTGCACGAATCCCTGGTGTCGCTTTTCCAGTCAAGACGGAACTTGACTTGGCTGTTCCCCCAATCTTGAACTCCTTGAAAGTAGATGACAAATACTCAGGATCAACTGAAATAGTCAACTTTGGGTCATTCGGGAAACGACGAATCACTCTTCCAACAAACTTCAGCTGCCCCCCATGTTTCATGTCAATCTTCCCAGTAACCTTGGTGGGTACGACAGCATTGAGCAACGAGTGAATTCTGGTTCCAAATGATCCATCGAATCCAAAGCACAAAATATCATCCACATAAACCACAATCATCCCAGCAGGCCCGGTGAGGATACAAGGCTCCCTCGGGTCCGCAGTCAATTTCATTGGAGATACAATCGTGGTAACATATGTCAACCATTCAAGACTAGCTGGTCTGAGTCCATTCAATACCTTTCGCAGTTCCATGTACATGGGACTATGGTCATCACTCCAAGTCACAGACATGGGTAATTTAACCATATACTTTCTTTTGCTACTCAGAGGAGTATGCATGAATGCTGCGGAAACATCCAAACTCGTGAGATGCATTGAGAACTTGGCTGCCAGTGCCAAGCAAAGCTTCAGTCCCTCGGTTGACGGAGTTGGGGAGCTGACACCACTAGACTTCGCCTTAGTCTGGGCGAAATCCTTGATCACGATGCGGGCGCGAACGCCGTCCTCCTGGTTGATAACCTTGAAGTTCGTTACCCATCGCGACTGCAACACCTTGACATTGTGTTTCTTACAGAAAGCCATAGCTTCTTCAAACTTCATGGGTATCCCAGCTTCGCAACGTGACAAGTTGTCCAATTCAGTTTTCATTCCCAACAAACAGTGGTCACCCGGTAACTCAGCCATGGTACTATCATCAATAGCCCCCTTTGGAACCCAAATCTCAGCAGCCACTCCACAAAACTGAATCTTCTCGCTACTTGGATTAGGTCCAAAAGTGATGCTACACAGAGTTTCACACAAAACAGGTTGAGTCACTCGTTCAGACACAGTCTCAGGGCTCAGTTCTTCCACAGCATTCACAACATCCCAGATACCATTGGCATCTGGTCCATCAATTTCCATGATTTCATCATTGCCCTGAGACGCATCATCAAGCGAACGTTTCAAACCTCGCGATGATGGTTCTTCCTCAAGATCACGGTTTGTTGGTTCAACAGGTTGAGAAACCTCTTCAAGTTCTTCAGTTCCCAAATCAGCCGTACGCTTCAGTCCCTTAGAAACTGGGTTTTCCCCATCATCAGCAAACGAACTTGGGTCGGGATCATCAAAAATATTCTCATCCATTGGAGAATCAGGTGCAATACTCGGCGTATAGTCACCATCACCACCAACCTCCGGAGTATCAAGAACACCACCTGGGATCACCAAATCATGTTCATCTGACAACACTGATGGCTTGGATGACGAAGACTCCTTTCTGTTTTCAAGATCTTGTTCCAAAAATGAATGATCCTGATTGGGTACACCCGATTCTTGTCGATAAGTTGAATGTTTGGACACCGATGGAGCTGCTAACTTCTTACGTTCCTCTTTCATCCAATCAACATAGGCCTGGCAACACTTCGTGGAATGTGACTTCCCACCGCGTGACATGCCTAGCTCCAGGTTCTTGCAAGCTGAGCAACCCTCGGTGTACAAACCAAATTTCTCAAACCAACTGGCTGGTGGTCCGCTCTTGGGGCATGTTGGTTCGACATCCTGTGGATATTCCCAAACCCTGGCTTCACTCCTGGAATCCAAAGCTGGTGCAACAGCAGTTCCACCCACGAATCGACAAAGAATACCCTTTACCAAATTGTATTCCCATCTCAACGGCAACACCAACTTGATACTTTTGGGTCTGATCCGGCGAGTCTCCCCATCAATCATCACAATGCATTCATGAGCTTTGGAACCAAATGCTGGATGCAAATATGCCCCTTCCTGAAACCGAGGCAATTCATTCTTGCGACCATCCATGATTGAGTCCGGCAACTCACACAACACTATGGCTCCAAAAGATGATGAAATCGGGGTCTGCTGTTTCTTTCCTTCAAGGAATTCCCTCGCATTCTTGGATGTCCCATGCACTCCAATGTACGTGTTGGACATATGAGAAATGTAAACAACAAGTTCATGGAGAGCTTGTCCTGAAGTACAAACATCAAGTCCTGCTGACTCTCTCAAATCAGTACGCAACACGACCATTGTTTCCTTGAGAAACCGTACGGAACGTTCAGCCAAACCGTTGGTTTCTGGTGACTGTGGAGCTGCTTTCTGAACCTTAATGGATTGAGCCAACTTGCAATCCCGAAACATTGAACCCACCGCTGTCTCATCATCCGTGTAGATGTGCAAAACTGTCTTCGGATCTCCATCCACACATCCAAACTCTCTCAACCAATGAGTCAAATTCCGGTGATTCACATCTGCATTTGGACTCATCCAAAGAGCTCCCATCATGTGACTATGAAGTTCACAAACCACCAAAAACTTTTCTTTCCCAATGAAAAAGAAATCGGAATGGAGTTCAATCACAGATCCATCTTGAGCAGTACGTTTACGACGATGTTGCCCAACCGTTTTCGATGCCACACAAATCTTGCAATTTGGGTCAAATGGCATGTGTCCTCGGGCTCGATGAAGTTCATCCGGTTGGTTTGAGTAACGCACTGCACTGACACTGTGGTGGTCCGGACGAGAACCCTGGCTATCCACTAGGGCCAACCAGGGGCACCCGCTCCATTCAACCATGTCCACAATCAGTCCTGATTTATGGATCATCTTATGATTCCCTTTCTCCAACTGAATGTTCCAACCATTGCCATTGAGAGCACCTGTGCTTAGAATATTCGACTTGGTATCTCCCACAAGAGCTCCAATCACAACGCGAACATTCTGTGGCTTTCCATCCTGAGTGGTACCTTTCAGATTGACTGCAACTTTCACTCTCTCTGACATGTTAACCTTGGAACCGTTTGCAGCATAGAAATTGCCGTTGGCAACATTCTCACGAGAAACGATGTTGTACTGTTCCAGGTTATGTTTGGCTAGTACACTGATTGAGGCACCACTGTCAACAAGCCACCACCTACCATTATCACTATAATCAAGTGCAGAGTTCAACAATGGACTGAGTTCCGGACTGACAGCCTCTGATCCATCGCAAAGCCACCGGACAGGGTCACATGTGTCGCACTCACATGCATCCCTAGACCTTCGTGCCTGCAACTTCACAAATCCTGTCTGCACCTCAGATCCCTCTGCTTCTTCATAATTTTCAAGCTTCGGATCTTCATCATGGGTGCAATGCACATGCAAGTCATGTGATTCATGCGCATGTCCATGAAAAACCTCTGCAACATTCTGATGATTCCCAACATCTTGACTGCAACTGGTGACTGCAACAACTTCTGAATCGTTGGAGACTGCAACATCTTCTGGTTCGTTGGCGACTGCAACATCTTCCAAATCGTTGGATTGTCTTTGAAAACTTTGAAAAACACTTTCGACTGCAACAATTTCAAAATCACAGCAAAGACCATCTGAGTTCCCGGTCAAGCACATGGTGATATCTGGAATTTCTGGTGTTTCCTGTTCCCATTCCTCTTCACCCCACCATGTCGTTTCACCTGACGGGTCAACCTGGTCCTGTTCACCAAGTTCAAACATCTTGCCCTTCTTACCTTTGGAACTTCCCTTGGATGATGCTGAGGATTTTCCTTTTCCTTTTCCATCCTTTCCTTTACCACTACCTGACTTGCCTCCTTTTGCATCCTTCCCTTTTCCTTTGCCCTTATCCTTAGACTGCAACATCTTTGCATCGTCTCTTTTGGCAGTACAGGATGCACCTATGTGACCATAATCTCCACAACGGAAGCATTTTACCTTGCTCAGGTCCGTGGTACATTTGGATGTCTCGTGTTTCTTGCCGCAGCGTTTGCACTTCGGTTGCAAAGCTGAAACCCAATCCCCAATATCATCATCCCAAAACCACTCAACCGACGGATCAGCTGAAGGGTCATTCTCAAGATCAGGGTTCTCAAGACTTCTCACTTTTCCCCCAAATGCCCCCAATTCAGAGTACAACCGTTGTTGACGTTCAAAACGCAAACCAGCCTCCCTCAGCGATGTCAGACCATCATCTGCAGCATGAAGCAAAACAAACTGTCTTGCCGCATCAGGCAAACTCCTCACAAAGATGAGTGCCTGGTCACCTTCGGTCAATCGCAAATCATCACGGGGAATAGCTTGAGGCAAAGTACTGATGAGCTTATCATAACGACTAGTCTCAACAGCCATGCTTCGCAACAAATCACTGATCACTGAAGGCGAACGAGGATCCACTGTAAAAGTCTTTCTCAAAACCTCTGACCGCAAACAAATGGCTTCGGTACGGGTCTTCAAAGCAAACTCCAGTGCTAAGACACGCAACAACTCAAATCCACAGCTCCCAAAAGGCTTCATCGGTGAGTTATGAATTGGTGCTCCCGCTTCAAAAGCCCTGATCAAAGAATCAATTCTGGGGTAAGAACCAAAAGCTGTCCGAAGAATGGCAAAAAGTCTGCTACTTCTAGCTTGTTGACCTGGTGTCAAATGGCTCGTGACAATCTCATGAGGAAAAGAAATCGCTTGTGAAATCTCATTTGCCAAACGATCACTTGCCAACATACTCCAAACGCGCAAACTCTGGACATAGTTGTAAAATCCTTCGATCTCACTCTCTCTGTTCACCCATTTCGCACAATCAGGAGTGGGCGGCTGTGGTAGCCACTTCTCAGATCTGCTAAAAACATCCCGATCACCAGCATCTTCTCTAGGTTCTCTAGGTGGTCTAGCTTGACTCTCTTCAGCATTTCTGCGTATTGGGCTCCCATAACGGTCAAAACTACCTCTTGGTTGGTCACCACCATACACTTCTCCAAACCTAGCAGGTGCAATCTGAGATGCTTGAGCATTTCTAGATTCCAAAACAGTCAACCGATTCGAAACTTCTGACTGGAAACTGTTCATCTGCCTCATCATTGAATCCATCATGTTGGCCAGATTTCCCAAGTCACCCGGCACAAACGGTGCCACTGCTGGAACTTGAGCTCTTGCCTTCGCTGCTGGCCTTTCACCTAGTCCCGATAGACTACTTTCCGGTGTCGAAGGCAACCTAACTTGACTTGCTCCTAACAAAGGACCCAAACTTGGATTACTACCCCTACGAGTAGCATCTTCGGCAGGCACAGGCGGCACAGTTCCCACAGGAGCAGTACCACCCTCAGCAGTCCCAAAAGGAGTCGACAAACCTGGTGCACCTGTCAACGAGTTAACAGTTCCTGCGTTAGCACCATAGCCTCTACGAAACCTTTGTGCCATGTCAGTGCTCCATGGATCTCTTGGCGGACTAGAGTCACTTACAGTTCCTCTTTCCAAGTCTCTTCCACGTCTCATGGTTACTTGTTTCAGACGGTAGCCCAGTAGGGCTCCGCTACCCTGCGGAAATTCCAAACCGATCTCCAGTCAAGTTAGCTTACAAAAAGCTACTTAGCACAAACCTCTAGTGCCCACAGTCGACACAGATCAGCTTAGAGTCCCTTTTCACTTGGTTCACAGTTCGGTCCAAGCAGGTAGCAAGTCAACCAGGTCTCAACAAAGGCTGACAGAAAACACGTGTCGTGATTTCAGCTTAAGCTCTTGACAAGTTTGACTTCCTTGAGCCACACAAGAGTCGCTTGAACTTCCAAAGGAAAAACTTCTCATCTCAATCCCAAAAATCAAGAGACAAGCACACCGACTCATCTAGAGCTGGTGCACTCCCTTCAGACACTTCTGTATGTTTTCAGCCAGACGGCTGTTTAAGATGCATCACTTAGTGATGTCTCTGGTCATCACTAGGGAGTGCAACCGGCTCTTGACGAGTCGGTCTACGAGTCACCTGACAGGATCGAGTCAAAACTGGTTCGTTACAGCTTAGTCAAAGTCAGCTATGCTTTACAAACTTTACAAACTGCTTTCGTTTCAGACTGCAACTTCTCTCTTTCTATACAGCTGTTTACTCTCTTGGGTTTTAGCAAACCTATGCTTCAAAAGGTGAATTTCAGCTATCGAATTCCTCCTCTATGGTTTCAATTCATCACGTGGTGATGAATTCTGACTTCAAGTTCAGTTGAAAAACCACTGCAACAAATTCATATCATCTCGACAGCACAAAATGGATTCGTTCTGATTCAGTACGGACTTCCACAGTTCAAAAAACCAAATCGCACCATCTCGACCATGCAAACGAAGTTTGTCTTGGTCCAGTAAAGTTCTCAGCACAGCTCAAACGTGAAGAATACCATCTCAGCATTGTAAAACAGCATCATTCCGGTTATGTACCGATCTCAAGACTGCTCAAAACTAACTTGTACCATCTCGGTCATGCAAAAGGTATTCAAACTGCTTCAGTACCTTCTTCAGCGCAGCTCAAAACGTTGAAAGCCCATCTTGCCCATGCAAAACAGTCTCGTTAGGGTTCAGCACTAACTTCAGTACTAATGCAGCAATGCACAAGGTATTGGCTTGGATGAAATCCAAGCTTCCACTGGTTCAACTTCAGCACAAACGTAATCCCAGCTATCCAAGCCTGAAAGAACGATTGTCCCTTGCTCACCAATGACAGATATGCACACAACCAACTAGATTTCCATACCGGTGGACACAATCTGACACAGTGCTCAACCAGCACTTTTTCAGTTTCCGCCTATGCCCACTCACGCGTCTTGAAGTTGGCACCGTCATTAGCCAATTCGCCTATCGTGCCCCGGGCACCATAAATGACGAGAAAGTTCCGTCGAGCACCATCGTTTCCTGATTCAATTCGACCTTGAAAGGGCATCCCCACCGCACCGTGTGCCTTCAATGGTAACGAGCTGGGTACGCGGATGAAACCGATGATCAACGCAGCGGCATAACTGCAACAAGGGTTGAGACACCTCGACAAGGCGCTGAACCTACCAGGTTTCACACCCTGGCCTCACCAGTAAGTAGCAACTTCGGCGAAACTGACCGTTTGGCCTTTGTGTGAAACAGGGGTGGTTCGCCCCTTGACGGTGTCTCTCCAAACTCTGGGCAACGCAAGCCCACAATCCTGGCCCTCAGTGAGGCCATCTGGACCCGCTGGCTGGTGGGTACACTTCTCGGTCATCATGGAGATTGCGCAGACGCTTTACCGGTTATTACCCATAGCAAGACAGCTGTTACGACACACGAACTGTTTGCTATTGAGTTGCTGGAATATCACAAACTTCACGAAGTTCACAAAGTTTGTTCATCACTGTTGAACTATCCACACAGCGCTTGAGTGGGACGAATGATGGGGCTGACAAGGACACGGACTGCTTCGCCTCCATTAAAACCCCTAGGGCTACGACAGATAAACTACGGGTCAGTACTCTCCCATGGAGCAAATTGCATGTGTATTTTCCGATAGGATTCATGCAACTTCTCACTACTAGCTTGTCTAAAACACAAGCCGCGCTCAACTTACAGCAGCGGATCGTCACCACGACCAGTGATGCTAACTCAGTAGGCCAATACCCTTGAAGTAGCCACAGGCGTAATCCCTGCTGATCTGGCTCGGCCCGAACCTCTGGCGGGCTTTGATGAAATGTTTGTTGAAGGCTTGCTTCATGTCCACATGGCGGCCAAACTCGTGCCTTCACATGACTCGGTACGTTTCTCAATCCAGGCCAGAGTTCCGCCTCAGGCTCTCCCGGCAGATGGCAAGATACGGCCAGAACATTGCCAAACCCAGCTCCCTTTCATTTGGTTGCCGATCCAGATACCCTCCATCACAGACAACGCACCTTCAGCCTTCTGGGAAAAACCAACTCCTCCAGAGCATTCCTCTGGGGGCCCTTCCATCTGTCCCTGGAAACCGCTTGGTTTTGAGCCTCCGAAATTGGAACCGTGTTTAGGGTGCTTGGGGCAGTTTGGTAGCAATCGCTGCCTTGCGTTTTTTGTTTTTCTGGAAGCGATTGGTTGGCTGACAGTGTCTTTGAAAATCGCTTGGCAGCGGTTTTTGATTGGGTGGCGTTGTGTGCAATTTGCTGGTTAAATTATTGATCCGGTTGGCTTGTGGTGAATTTTTGTTGCGCTTGTGTTTTGGGTGTGCTGGTGGTGTTGCCCTGGTGATTTTGTTGCGGTGTTGTTGGTGGGCTGGTGATTTTGTAATTATCTTTTGTGCTGGTGATTTTGTTGGGCTTGCATTTGTGGCGCTGGTGACCGTGTGGTAATTCTTTGGTAGCGTATTGCGCGAGTGCTTGTTCAAGAGTTTGCGGTAAAGCAAGCGTCACGATGCTTCTTAATCTTCTTCATTCCTGATACGCGGACCACCCTTTGGGAAAATCGCAGTGTATAATACTTGTGCGCAAAAATGCAAAATCTCAACTTCAAGACTTGATTGATCATTGGCCAACCCCTACCGCCACCTCTAGTACCTTTTGTATTTTTCCAAAGGGTGAATGTAGGAAACTCTATGGGGGTTCCCACGGGGTCCCCCGGGCAGATTTTTGATCCATCATCGTAATTCTATGGGGGTTCCCAAGGGTCCCCTCGTCCACCTTCAGTCTTCGTGTCCTCAATTTCATCAGGATTTCATTAGGATTGAACATTATTCTTCGCGCGAGTTTGGGTTGACTATGCGTAATTCTATGGGGGTTCCCGAGGGTCCCCTCGTCGACTTTCAGTCTTCTTGTGCTCTGCTTCATTAGGATTCAACATTTTTTCTTGGCGGGGGTTTGGATTGAGTCTTCGTAATTCTATGGGGGTTCCCAAGGGTCTTCTCGTCGACTTTCAGTCTTCTTGTGCGCTGCTTATTAGGATTCAACATTTTTTCTTGGCGGGGGTTTGGGTTGAATATTCATAATTCTATGGGGGTTCCCAAGGGTCCCCTCGTCGACTTTCAGTCTTCTTGTGCTCTGCTTCATTAGAATTCAACATTTTTTCTTGGCGGGGGTTTGGGTTGAGTCTTCGTAATTCTATGGGGGTTCCCAAGGGTCTTCTCGTCGACATTCAGTCTTTTCGTGCTCTGTTTCCTTAGCTAACATTTTTCTTGGCGCGGGTTTGGGTTGAGTGTTCTTGTTGGGCTCCCTGCTTCGAATTCCATGTTCCGGACCTGTTTGAAGGCATTCAGTCTTCTTGTGCTCTGCTTCATTAGGATTCAACATTTTTTCTTGGCGGGGGTTTGGATTGAGTCTTCGTAATTCTATGGGGGTTCCCAAGGGTCTTCTCGTCGACTTTCAGTCTTCTTGTGCGCTGCTTATTAGGATTCAACATTTTTTCTTGGCGGGGGTTTGGGTTGAATATTCATAATTCTATGGGGGTTCCCAAGGGTCCCCTCGTCGACTTTCAGTCTTCTTGTGCTCTGCTTCATTAGGATTCAACATTTTTTCTTGGCGGGGGGTTGG
>VSDK01001997.1:153069-163634 GCA_009767595.1 Symbiodinium kawagutii | reverse complement strand
CGGCATTCCCGATTCTGATGTTCCGAGCAGGCACAAGGACCTCACCATGAGAAATCATGAGTCGGACGTGGGAGCAGTGGATCTGTACTTGGCGGGCTTCCCCTGTCCCAGTTATTCCACTCTGGGCAAGCAGCAAGGGGCGAAGGATCCAAGAGGAGCGGTGGTTTTCCACTGCTTGCGGTACTGCATCCACCACTGTCCTGCCATTTGCATCCTGGAGAATGTGCAGGGTATCCTTCAGAAGAAGCATCGTCCAGTGTTGGACCTCATCGCTGAGATTTTCAAAGCTTTGAACTATAGGTTCTACCTACGCAAGCTCAACACGAAGGACTTCGGTATACCGCAGTCCCGACCCAGAGTTTACATGGTGGCGCTGCGGAAAGAAGCAATTGTCAAAGACTTTCGATGGCCGAAGCCGTGGAAACATTCCAAAAAGATGTTGGCTTCCTTCGTGGATGTCAAAGACAAAGGCACAGAAGTTTTGGACATTCGGAACTACGAAGACAAGATTGGGAAGGACGCTGTATGGAAGCAGCCTTTCATCCTTGATGTTGCTTCGAGTGAAGGGTTCCAAAGCGCCAAGGTCGGCATGTGCCCATGTCTCACCAAGTCACGGTGTGCGGGCAAGGTCACGGGATTTTACATTCCTGTTTTGAAACGACGCCTCACCGTGCTGGAGGCTGGCAAGTTGCAAGGCCTACCGTCAGCTTTGGTGTCTGGCTTGCTGCGCACACAGACCGAACGGTCAGTTGGGGCCGGCATTGGAGATGGAATGTCCATGAATGTTTTATGTAAAGTGTTGCTGGCTGCATTCACAGCCACAGGGCTGGTGGAGTCTGATGTTGCCACGGCCAAGGATCCGTGGAAGGCTCCGTGAGTCGATCGTGGGAGGTTCCCGTCGACGTGGTGCTTCCGAAAGCAATTCACCACTGAGTCGATCGTGGAAGGTTCCCGTCGGCATGGTGCTTTCTATGCCCAGGCGTTAGTTACTCGAAGTGCTTGGAGGAAGAAAAATTGCAATTGCCCACTGCTGTCGGACAGCCCAGGTGTACACGGTAAGGTGTAATGTGGAGCAGTTCTTCAAGTGTCTACCTCACATCCTTGTGTTGCCATGTGATGCTCTCGGTTGTTTGAACCGCTGTTCGGGGATAGTACATACGCCGTTATGCTGGCTCACGGAGTGCGGGTGCTTACTGTAAAGAAAATTGTGCTTGTGGGTGGACCCGGCGTCTTCCAACAGCTCGTGGGCGAGCCCGGCTGTCGGTCATGGCTCCCAAGAATAAAGACCCTTTACCAGATGGGGTTCCTTCCAACTGGAGCGCTTGGCGTTTGAGTTCTTCTGAGCAGGCAAGGTCCTCATGACTCATCAGGTCGATTTTTGTTTTGGTCATGATTTCATCAGGTCCTAATACAGTAACTTTCTATGATGCAGTATGTACTTTTTTTGTGGCGTTTTGTTACAGGAAAAAGTCAATGCTGAAGTGGAAGCGTATGAGAAGCAGTTGGCCGATGGAGGTGAGGACGGTGAAGCACGGCAAGCCAAGGTCAACGATCGAAGGGTTGAACTGACCAGAGCCGCCAAACAAGAAAAAGCCAAGCTGTCAGCTGCTGCCAAGGCAGGTGCCAGGAAGCCGGCAGCAACGGAAGAAAGCAAGGCTGCATCATCGGCCGCGCCGAAAGCCAAGGCGGTGCCGAAGGCTGCCCCCAAGTCTGCGCCAGCCTTACCCAAAGACGTTGAGGAAGTAAACCGAGGGTACTACGAGGCAGTGCAAGAGGACGTACGCACTATCCTCAAGGAGTTGGGTGATGATTTCGTGGCAAAGCCGCCTCTTGCCATTGCTGCAGCTGATCGGCACGAGGAGGGTGGCATTCAGGACCGTGTGATGGGCATTATTGCCATGGACATTAGTTTGTTGACTTCGTTGTTTCGTTATAGTATATAGGTCTTGCATCATTCTTGTAGGAGCCGTATAGCAAAGATGCTGCAGACAGAGCTCTTGCAAACCAGGGCGTCTATGTTGCAGGCATCAACATTTTTTGGATCAACCCCTTGGCTTCCTGTAGCCCCGGGGTTCCAGTGTCTCGGCGCAGTGTGGTGCAGTTGGCCGACTTCCTGTGGCCTCCCTCTAGTACAGAGAAGCCGGACTTCTTGCTGAAGATGCTGCAGGTCATTGCCCCTTCCGGAACATCCATGCCGGAGAAGCCGTCAGACTTGCACATGCTCACCCCTGAAGGTTACATCCACGCCCTGTTCCATGCTTGCGCGCGTGACCTGAAGAAAGGGCATGCGAAAGAACGATGGCAAATCATTTTGACTTCCATCACTTGCGCGTTCGTGGTGGGACCCGACGCCAGCAATGCTTGGCTGAAAGCCTGGAACTGTCGCAATGAGATTTCTCAGGTCTATGAGTCTTTGAGCCGCACTGCGTATCAGATGTCTGTGGAAGTCACCACAACCAAACAGAGACTCCAGGGTGACATGGGCAGGACACTCACGCCCGCAGAGTTCGTGCTTGAACTCAAAAATCAGGGGCTGAAGCGGGCGAGCAACCAAGAGGAGCTCACGGCAAACATGGTGTCACAGGCCCAGAGCATTGTGGAGAGGCTTTCACCGAGCATGATCGCAGTCGTACGCTACTTTGAAGAAGAATTTGGCAGCGCATCCTGCCTGAACAAGCTGACTGTCCTCTATCTGCTCCTTTCCAAAGGTGCGAGTCAAAGACGTTCCTGGGTGTTTGAGTCTCTGATGCACTCGGTGATGACTGGCCAGTTGGTCAATGAAGACGTGACCAAGAGCAATCTACAAGGTTCCGCCCATGGATGCGGTCTGGTACAACTTTGGGAAGTCAAGCAAGAGTGTTTAGAGCAGTTGCTGAGCTTCATCCTGGCCAAAGCCAAACTGGCACAAAAAGACATCGTCACACTGAGAACGGTTTTCACTAGCCATGACAGCTACCGTGAGAAGATGCAAGGTTCGGATGTCTCGTGGCAGGGAGGATTGACGAAGTCTAGCCTTGAGGCCATGAATTTCATCGAGAAGTTGGTCTATGGCAAGGGCTTTGACAATGCGATCCGTCCGTTAGCCAGGTCCAACAAGAACATCGAAGAAATTTGGGAGCTCGCACCCATCAAAGAACAGTGGGAGCAAGTGACAACACAGCGAGAGAATGAACTTTTGGAGATGGAAGCCAAAAAAAAGATAGATGCACCGGCACCAGAGGAGCCTGAAGCGACGCCCTTGTCCACCATGCGGAAGCCAGCAACGGAATTTCCTGAGTATTCCATGCAGTTCTGGACGGCTTTGGCCAACACGTCCACGAGGCGTTACATCAGTTTTGTGGAGACTCCAAGCACCCAAGCGCAAATGCAGCGATTGGTGTCGCAGTCATCCCTGAAGGATGTCGTCTTGCAGGAGGGTCAAAAGTATTTCGTTTGCATTTAATTTAAGTCTCAGGTACTTGTGTCAATGATACATGGCATGTTCTCGGCCCCTGATTGGTGTGAGGTCGTGTCTCATTTGGCTTGATATTGAAACTTTGGGTGAGTCTATCGGTCCCAATTCTCAGCCGGGTTTGCGGCGAAGCTATACGTTCGATGGTGCGGGTGTCAACCGGAGCCTTTTGCACGGCATCATGATCGCCCGAGGTGGCCAAATCAAGAGCGAGCACTCCGAGTGCACTATTCCAGCCGCAGGAGAGATGATAGCCATCCACATGCCCAATGAGAAGGTCATGTTGCCAGAGGTTCGGAAAATCTTTCGAGTGTCCAGTGCCCCGGTCTCCATGCAGGGGGTGGATTGTTCTGAGAAAATCCTCGGTGTCGTATTCCAAGATGAATCAGTGCGAGCCCGCAAAAAGCGGATCAGAAACAGTGAGGCGTACACTTGTCAAAGCACATTGGGAATTTATAGTGGGGGGACCCTTATTCCTGATGTATGTGCGGAGAGGAAGCGCAAGCACTTTCAAGGCTATAATACGGGAGATGTCATAGGATTTGTGGAGATGGTCAGCCCGGCAATGATGTGGTCCGCAACACGACCTCTCAAGGAGAAAGTGCTTGGAGGTCGCGCCCTGAAGTTGTCAGCAGCGGAGCAGACCAGACACTTGGCTTTCGAATTTATGTTTGCTTTCCAAAGTATGAACATGAAGCCACCCTCATGGGATGAGGCCACGTCAAGCTAAGGTATGTCCAAGGAGCAGAAAGAGTCCTTGGCAATTGAAGGTCGGACGGAGACCGTTTTCAGTGCCCAGAAGCTACCCAAGAAATTTTTTGAAGATTTGTTGGTGTCGCACAACGTGGCTTGCGTCATCGACATGACGCCTGGAGATGGCACCTTGGCCTCCTGTTGCATCGACTCCCGCATCCCTTGTCTGTGCTTGGGGGTCACGGAAGAGCATTGTGAGCAATTGGAACAAAAGATGACACAATACTGCCTGACCCAATTCACGTGTACCGGACATACCCTGTTCCGAGATGATGCGGCCAAATACCTAGATGCAAACGGAGAGTTTCGTACTGGCCCGGCCCCGGAAGGATCTGAGAGCAAACCGCCCTCAAGTGAAAAGAAAAAGAAGAAAAAGAAGAAGAACAAGAAGAGCAGTGACAGTTCCAACGAACAGAGTGAAGAGAAGGAGACGAAGAACAAGAAGAAGAAAAGAAAGCGATCCAACTCCGAGAGCTCCGTGGCTGAGGAGTGGTAGGCACTTTCGTGGGTGGTCCCGAAGAATTTTGGATCTAGCTGTATGGCCATTTGTTTTTGGAAGGAACCGCGTGCACATGCATGCAGTTCGCTGCAACAAGTGTTGCCTCTGTGCGGGGTTGTATCGCCTCGCTGTCTGACAATTTTCCAGACCATGCCCCGCAGCCAAAATCAAAGTGTCTGCGTTGAGTCACGGTGAGGGAAACCAATGAAAACAAAGCCAGGAGAGGATCCAGGTAAAGCAGAATGATGAACTCTGAGTCCGCTGTCCTTCTCACAAGTTGCTTGTGCTGTCTCTCGTACCTCTTTGTGTCCGCAGCCGTTTTTTGTGCTTCTCAAAGTCACACCGTGGTGGGCGGACCCCCGGACACTGTGGTGGGAGGACCCCCGGTGTGTTGACACACCCCCTCGTTGCGTCATGGCACTCTTGGATGATTTTGTCATGGTGGATGCTGTGTGGTGCCCCACGCCACTGCCAGTCAGGGACGGGCGTGTGGAGATCCCTGTGCTCCATGTCCCCTGGATGGGCACGGTCCTGGTGAACGTGGCCAGCACGGACACCATCGACGCGGTGAAGCGGGCCATCGCGGACATGGCCATGACCGTCGACCTTCCGGTCGACCGTCCTTGGATACTTGGTTTTTTTCTGTGTATGTAAATTTTTTTTTGCAACAATGATGTGTTCTTTCAGCCATGCTGTCCTGCAACTGCCGCCGAGGGATGGACCGCTGGGCTCAGCGATCCCCAACAGGGATTGGGCGCTGCATTCGCGGCGCCGCAGCACGCCGTGGAACATGCCTTTGAGCTCGTTGGTGGCGGAGGATTTGCCATTGGCGTTTTCGTGGCATTCGTGGAGCGAGAGCTACTACGCTCTGGGCCCCGATTCGCCCATGCAATAGTTGCTCGTGGGAGGACCCGGCAACAAGCAACTGCAATGATTCACCGTAGAGTTTGTTTTCAACTTACTCCTTTCTGTGTTTCAGTTGCAGTTGCTCGTGGGAGGTCCCGGCAACATTGCAGCCCACATCGGAACCATGAAGGTTCCGAAGGCAGCCCACATCGGAACCATGAGGGTTCCAAATAAGAGCGGGACGCTTGATGAGATCTTTTGGCGTCCTTAATTCATTCATGTTGGGTTGCCTTGTGGGTGGACCCGGGCACATGCAACAATCCGAAGGTGTGCCAACAGAACACCTTTTAGACAAATTCAAGGCTTCACAGTCCAAAATATTGTCCATTTTGGTGCTGGGGAAGGGGGGGAGAGCAAACAACATATGGAGACATGTCCATGTAGGAAGCACCCATGTGTATGCAGTATAGTTTAAGCATTGTGTCTAGTCACCTAGGTAGTATGTTTTGCGAAATATTTTTGTTCATAATGACCTATGGTTGGGACAACAACCGCCTCTCAGTGCAGAGATCAATTGACCTTCACGCCTATGTAGTGTTACAACACCGGGACCCATCACGGAGATAAGGTGCATTACTATTGAGTGTACAGGGATACCAGCGCCCACCAGTTGAAATCACCAACCCCCACTTCGGATCGATGCATGTACACAAAGCTAGATCGATAAACAGAGAGATAGAGACATGGAAATAGAAATGGATATGTAGATATATACTATACATACAAATTCAAAACACAAACTCTTTGAAAACACATCTCCTCTGAAGTTCCACCATCAATGTCGCAACCATGGTTCTGAACAGTGTTTAGTTATAGTCCGAGACACCACGAACTCACCAGGGGGCCATGAAGCCACAAACCTGACAAGGGGCATTTCGGAAGTAATGTTTGATGCAGAAATCTTACGGCTTCAGTCACAAACTAACTAAGGGGCTCAGGGGCCACGAACTTCCGAGGAAGGGGCCCAAGATACCACGAACTTAGTCAGGGGCCTCAGCCACACCCATAGAGTAACCATGGAATTCCAGAACCCCCCCCGGTCCTCCCAGCCAATGCAGTCATCCAGTTGCCCGCAGCTGTTTCTTCTTGTTCTTCCGCCAAGCCTGAGCCAAAGGAAGTTCAGTTTGGTGGGGGGGCCCCAGCTGGACAAGGTCAGTCCGAGCAGCGCGCACTGTATCTTAGCTAGACACATAGTGCTGTCTTTCGTGTACATGTTCATAACATGGCCACGCCGTCCCTGAGGCAAGTGCATTTCGACTGCAAAACGGTTTGGCGTTGCTCGTGGGCATCGCTTTCTTGTCAGGACCAGGGGACGGTGCCACAGACTGCGCAGCTAGGGGGCCACCCACCGTAGCCTTAGACTCGGATGATAACGGGTCATTTTTTTGAACTGGGGGGCCACCCACCACAGTCGAATCATTCACATCAGCATCAGAGGTATTTGAGGGCACATCGGCTTCAACCACACCCATTGCATTGACATCAACATCAGAATGATTTGGGGGCACATCGGCTTCAAGCAAGGAATCTTTTTTTTCTTTCTTCTCTGAAAGCTTAACATGTTCGGTTTCCTTTTTTTGTTTTTTGAACGGACTGGGAGCAGCTCCAAATTCCAATGCTTCTGTCACTTCCTCTGGGTCTGCATGGCAATAGTGTTTTCGCCAGGTTCGTGCGTCAGATCTCTGCTGTATCTCCAGGATTGTGTTTTCTGTTGGTTTGTTTGCTGTACTGTGTTTGTTGAACAGAAGCAGTGCTGAGCTGGTGTGGCGGGGGGCCCCATGCACGGTAACACGGTTTCCTCGACATGAAGCTGTGGTGTTCCATCTCCGGGCATGTGTCAATGACCACATAACTTCCCGTATACGGGTCAAACCTTCCCACACTGTTTGTCTGGCCATGTTGGGTCGACATTTTGTACGCGTGCTTTTGCTGGGAAACATGAAATTTTCAGAGGAAGTATCCAGTTTGAAATAGTCCTTTCGCAATGGTTTCATGTCTGCAAACAAGCCTGGGTGGGACAGACGGAATGGTTCTAATATGGCTTGGCAATGCCATTGTAACCCTTCATCTGCGAGGTTTTCTAGGCCTTGCACAGCACTGTCAGCAATTCTGGCAACAACGCGATCATTTCCCAATTTTCCTTGCCCACGTAGTTGGTTATCCTCTTGCCGCTTTTGAAACAGTACATGAGGGGAGTCATGTTCAGGACCTCCTTGAAGATAAATGTCTGTACCACGTAAAAGCAGGGTTTCAGATATCCGCCTGGAAGTGACAAGTGCCAGCCACAAAACAACGCAGTACACGGGACCTGCAAAATAAAGTGCTACAGCAAAGAATAAGTCTAGTTGTTCCCGTGGAATGAACACATGTTGTTTCGCGGTTTTGCTGTGTTTTCGTCCTTGGTTCCATGCGCCTCTTGCTTTGACGCTTTGGCACTTCTTGCTCTGACTTCCTTGGCTCACCTCCCGGGTCCCCCCACGAGAAGGCCTTTGCCCTTGCCGAGTCCCAGGACCAGCACATGTCTTTGCCTTTGGTCTTTTGTTGCTGAGTTTGGCACGTTTGGCGCCCTTTCCTCCCATGTTTTTGGCTCTGTTCTACCACGATGCCTAGAGAAGGCCTAATGTTTGAGCCTTGTCATTGCTGCGGCATGTCTGTTTTCCTCGTTTCAAACTGTTCCCCAAGTCAGTATTATCATGCAGTTCCACCATTACCAATCGCCAACTTCCAACTTACCGAAGGGGGCGTCGGTAAGTTGGAGCCATTTTTGGACCCCTTTCTAACCTTCTGAATACTTTTGATGTGGCCCAGGATGGGTTTGGTGTTCTTCTCTGTCAATGGTTCCTAACAAAACCTGACAACAACGATGGTTGCTGTGCTATGGGAGGTTGTGACAAGACTTTATGAAGAATTTTACAAAAATACCAAATGTTATTGTTGTTCTGGATCCAAAGGTATACCCACACTAGGACCCTACAGCCCACCCCGCACACAGACACACCCATTTTTCAACATGGGCCAGTGATTGGAAGAATCCTCCTTGTCCTCAACACGGTTATTTGTCTGCTCTGTTCAACCTCTTCTTTTTATTCGAAAAAACATTATGAATATGTATAAACAAACGCTTAACACATATGGCACACCCAAAACAGTGACAAGTAGACATGCCCATGGGTCCTGGTCAAACTCGGCAAGAGCAATGCAAATTGCAAAGCGTAGATGCCACTGCCCAGCCGTAGTCAGGGTCCTGCACAGGGGCACCGGGGGGGGTTTTGTTCGACACAGTACTGCTCTGTGGAGGGGACCTCCCACCATCCACAGGCAGATAAAAAAGTTCGAAAATTACAGGGACAAGTGTCTAGTGAACAAAATCTAGTGACCAGAGATGTTACCCTTCATATCTCCCATCTTTGTTCTGTAAACAGATTATTTCAAACAGAAACCTAGGCAAACAATATGATACCGGTGCAATTCATGTGGAGGGGCCCTCCCACCATCCACAGACTCAAACAAAATTACAGGGACAAGTGCCTAATAAACAAAATCTATTGACCAGAGATGTTACTCTTCATATCTCCCATCTTTGTTCTGTAAACATATTATTTCAAACAAAAACCTGGGCAAACAGTATGATACCGGTGCAATTTATGTGGAGGGGCCCTCCCACCATCCACAGACTCAAACAAAATTACAGGGGCAAGTGTCTAATAAACAAAATCTATTGACCAGAAATGTTACCCTTCATATCTCCCATCTTTGTTCTGCAAATATAATATGTCAAACAGAAACCTTGGTAAACAGGATGATGCCAATAGAATTTGGACACATTTCAGGGATAGATCTTGTTACTTGGAACTGGACACAGAGAGACATTAAATCTTGATCAACAAAAACAGGATCAAACCGATACTGTTGATCAATTTCTGGCATATAGGGTTAAAAAACATAAGGTCTTGATCAACAAGAACGGGGGTAAGAAAACACTACACACTGTACCATGAGCTGCATGGGTGCTTCCAGAAACGCACATGTGAGTATGTTATTCATGGCACGCCGTGTGAGAGGTTTGGGAGGGTTGGGAGGGTTGGGAGGGTGTAAGTCTCAGGCCAGGGATCTTGAGCTTTTTTTGCCCGCCCTGCCCCCCCCCCTTTCTCAGGGGAGCTCTGCGACTCACGTCAGGAGCCTTCCCACCATCACAGCCCCAACATATCTCAACACATGAGATATGATGGACAAAAAACATCCTTGTCACACCTTGCCGGCGCAAAAGCTAAAATCAAAAACACTTCTTCACCATCAAATCTCCAAGACAAGCATTGATAGTCAGGGTTCCTCCCACCCTCACTGTTTCAAAAACCATGCCACATGGCATCAAATCTCCAAAACAAATTGATAGCAGTGAGGGCTTCTGCCGCCCTCATTGTCTCAACAACCATGCCACATGTAAAAATAAAAGCAGTGAGGGGTCCTCCCACCATCACTGTACCAAAAAAAAAGCAAATCAAAAGGTTTCAGCCGCCCTCAGCGACTCAATATCCATGCCTGATGGTCCTCCCACCATCACTGTGTTTAAGAACATGCCACATGAAAAAAAATCACGCACGAGTGAGGGGTCCTCCCACCATCACTCTGCCAAACACATGCCACATGACATGAAAAAACATGATTCAAGGTTATCCAACAATAGACTAGTTATGTTTCTACATTTCATCCTATCGGCTCATTGATGAAGAATATTTACACGCAGTTCATGTTGGGAATAATGCCTATTTGGAGCCTTAACCCTAAACCCTAAACCCTTAAACCCTAAACCCTTAAACCCTAAACCCTTAAACCCTGAAACCCTAAACCCTAAACTCTCACCCCTAACCCCTTAACCCCCTAACCCCCTAACCCCCCTAACCCCCACCCCCTAACCCCCTAACCCCCTACCCCCCTACCCCCTACCCCCAACCCCGA
>VSDK01001997.1:130592-141979 GCA_009767595.1 Symbiodinium kawagutii | reverse complement strand
TCAGTCTTGCCATTAAAACTTTCCCGGACTGAAGGTCAAGATGTGTGTGTCACCTGCGGAGCAGGTGACATACATCTTGACCTTGAGTCCGGGTAGTTCATAAAAAACAGCCATCCTTCAAAAACACAAATGAAAGTTGTTAAACCCCCGTTCCCCCTTTTTCAATGTTGGTGGAGTTTTTGGGTCGCTGGCGGCGTTCAAAAAAAACAGCCATTTATGCTGTTGCTGCGGGCAGCTTTACCGTCAACATTGACATCGGGGTGCAAGGGGTTGCCATTGTCTTAGCGGTGGTTCATCTCGGGTGGCTGTTTTTTCTGAACTACCCGGTATCTTCACCACTTTTTTGTACTCCAGACTAACTATCAGGTGCTTAACGCATGCTTCTTGTTTATGCTTACCGGGAGGTGTCTTCTGTTTCACCAGGGGCAACATTTCTTTCTGCCTACATATGTTGGGGTCATCGGGTCCCCAAACGCCCCCAGCAGGGTTTCGTATCCGTCAATCTCTCCACCGATGAAAAGATGGCTTGCATCGATCAACGATGATGAAAACACTGTATGCAAACAGGCATGCCCTCGCATGTCAGTGAATCATCTTGATCTTGGATATCATCAGGTATGGATCAATATCAGCCACATGTATGAGAGCGTCGCACATGTCGGCGGATTGCGATTGTTTCCTTTCTGCCTCCCAGTATGCAACCATGACATGACTATAATGATCACGTTTCTTAATAAGCTAGCACTTTCAAGTAAGCAGCGTGATCATGGCTCAACAACGGTTGATGAGCAGGTTCACGGCTGTTGGTCAACGAATAAAATGCACATAGTAATGTATAGTATACTTGCCAGAAATGGTTGCCGGGAAACTTATAGAGAAGACCCAATAACCTAGGTACCATCCACTGAAACAAACTCAGTACCTGGGTCCTTGAGGTCCCTGCCGCCGGAGGTCTGCTGGCAAGGATAGGCAGGGAGAGGCTCGTGCTCAATCCTCGCGGGGGCTTGATACATGGATGGGCGAATGGGCCTATAACTGGGATATAGGGTGGGTTATAGTCCCATTGGGTTTCAACCTTAGTAAATAGGGTGGGTTCAAACCCTGTAACGGTATAGGGTTATAAGTCATAACCCTGCTAAATAACCTTCTAGGGCGGGTTGTAACCCTATACATCGTGCCATGGAAGCCAAAAACTGGTGTACATGCTTCTCCATGGTGCCATGTGAGCCCCTACTTACGTGGTTATAGCTGGTTAAGCCAAAAAACTGGCATATAAATTATGTATACTGTATAAGTATATAAGTATAATAAGTACCCCTTTAAAGTGGGTGAACTAACTCCTATAGCCAGTCTATGCAATGATTGGTTGATGGTAATTGATAACATGGATAGAATGATTGGTTACTGCATGACGGTTGATGGTGGTTGATGATGATTCGTCATATTTTTTGTCAAGGTTCGTGAAGCTTGATGGCTAGCGGCTAGTTGGTAAATTGTTGTTTCATGATGGCTGATGGCAGGATGGCTGATTTTGGCAAATGAACAGACTGATAGTGCATTCGCAATGATGATGCTGGTTTAGTTTCAGATTTTCTGCTTGAACTCATTGCAGTGATCTACCTTCACCCCACGGCACCGCATCTCCTGCGGTAGGGGAGAGGCGATTGCAGTCCAGCGTTCCTGCCCATCTTGCCAGAATCTACGTCTCAACATGCCATGTTTTTTTGTAAATGAACTTGGGTGCTTCAAGAACTTTGTGACTGCCATGGCTGATGATTGAGTATGCACGGCTTTCTGCAAATCATGCGATGGAGAGCATCGACCCCCCACCCCAAGGAAAATAGCCTCATGCCGTCCCGCAGTAACAATCGCTCCAACACCCCTAGTTCACTAGGAAATCTATACATCCGAGGCGTTGCCAAAGGGAGGAAAACAACATGAAACCTCTCTCTCTATCACCATCCCAAAGGTTCAGCTGCAAATGATTGAATATCATTCAAATTTGGTTATTGACTCAGTTGTTGGTGATTATTGGTGATAACAGCTCATTACTCATATCAAGTCCGGTTATTGGTTAAGATTCATCATCTCAAATATCATGATACATTTGCTACCAATATCAACCATTTTCAACCAGTTTCCAACACATTAGATTTTTGGTCATATTGATGAAAGTCCGCCACAACCAGTTCGCAAGATGACGATGGACCTTGAATCTTCTCGAGGCTAAGCTGCGGATGTGTCATCACAGGTGGCATGCCTCAACCAGCAAGGATGACAATGCATCTGCGTTCAAGCTCTGGGGAGCCAAAGGGATCACAGAAAGGATGCTTTAGACAATTGTTAACGCAATTGTTGAGAAAATGGTTTCAGAATCAATCAGCGAAGCTAAAAAATGAAATGGTCTAGTTGATTTGTAAAAAACACAGGTGGTCAAATCTAGGATGGAAACTATTTGTTCATGATGGTTAATGATTAAGGTTTCAGCATCAAGTGGCCTACGGACCCGGGCCGGTGCCACTCAGGGAACCCTAGTGGGTGTTGACCCACGGGCGCCATTGCCGCGCCTTTGCCTCTTTGCCGTTTAGGTGGTAAAGCCTATTCGGTGTTTGGGCCCTGCCACCACGTGGATGAGTGGCGCGCTGCTGGTGGTCTTGCTGAGCATCCTCTATTACCACCACTACGACACCTTCGCAGAGGAGGAGTGCGCGAAGAAAGAGATCACAAGCCAGGAAAGACTGGTGGCTTCATTCCCAAGGCCACTTGCGCCTGGCCTTGCCTCGTTTGAGGGCAGTCCGGAAGATCTTGGCTGGTCATCACTCGAGAGATCCAGTTTTATTGCGCCGCCTCACTGCAGAGATGACGACCCAGTATCAGCCGTGGAAATGCCCCTGTGGGCGAAACAACAAGAAATCCATGGAATACTGCGGCAAATGTGGAGCTGCATGGCATCCTACGTATGCTCTACCAGCTACCCCTCCACCGCAGAAACCATGGCCGAGCACTACTACCCCATGGAATGGCTGGGAGTGGAACGAAGAGGATTGGAAGAAGAACAAGCAGCCGCCCAAGAGCAAGAGCCCAAGGCAACGACCAAAGAATCCCAAATATCCCAAGACTCCCAGTGGTCAGGAACAGGATCGTGCTTGGGATGGAAGTGCCAGACCATCCAATGCACCCCATCCAGCACCAGACCCCAAGCAACCTGCTCAAGTCGAGCAGCAATTGCAAGCCTTGGTTGCTTACTTGAGGAAGCAAGGCAACGACCAAGACCCGGAACTACAATCCTTGCTCCAGAATGTCCAAGTTCGACAAAGTCAAGACAGTACTCGTCAACTTCAAAAGGCAGTCAAGGATCTGGGCAAAGCAAAGAAGAGTTTAGCAGAAGCAGAAAGGAATCGCACAGAACATCATTCGGCATGGGCTCAATTTGTCGAAGATGCTATAGTGCGTTGGGAACGTTATGCCAAAAGCTTCCAAGAGGAAGACAGTGCATTCAAGGAGAAGGTCATGGCAGCCAAGGAGAACCTCGCTGCCAAACCCTTCAGGAAACCACCGATGCCAAGGAGAGGATGGTGGTGGTGTCCGACGACGAGACCTCCGGCAATGCCGCCGATGCCCTCGCAGAGAAGCTCAAGGGCAAGATCGATGTAGTGGGACAGACGCTTGGAACCCTTCGAGAAGCTGCAGAAGAAGTTCCACCCACACAGATGGACGAGGAGGAAGACTCGGACGGCAAGACCGACAACGAGAATTCTCGCAAAAGGCTCAAAACCGTTTCTGCAAAAGCCTCTGCTACTACTTCTGTGCCAATAGGGCCTTTTCGATAGCCCGGCATGTTGAGACTGATTGGAAGTTCACGTGCCAAGGGCTGATGTCATCAGACCTTACATTTCTCAAG
The DNA here is from genome assembly GCA_009767595.1 of Symbiodinium kawagutii. Classification (NCBI taxonomy): domain Eukaryota; class Dinophyceae; order Suessiales; family Symbiodiniaceae; genus Symbiodinium; species Symbiodinium kawagutii. Next base: position 138,078 of record VSDK01001997.1, on the reverse strand, counting down.
TGGAGTCACGGAGTTACACAAGAAGATGATTTCTTGCCAGAATGGAAGGCGGACTGGCAAGCTGCTGAATTGGCATTTGAGGTTCGACTGACATGTGGGAAGATGTCTAGTATGCCCTCATTGCCTTCTTCTATGCAGCTTCAATCCTGCCTTCGAAGAGACAATCTGAATGGTCCGAGTTCCAACGGACGACAGACATGCCAGCTACGTTTCAATGACACCGTGGACCTCTTCATGGGTTTGGAAGATGAGTCCACCATGGTTGGCATCGCAATTCATGAGCAGGGTCTTGTAAATTGGACAGACAAGCCCTGGCACCTTCGTGAAGTACCAGATCTTGAACCACGTGAAGAAGATGAGCTTTCCCTTCTTGCACATTTTCCACAGAATCTTCATCCTGACCATCCACTTAGACATCCCGACCTTCCTGCTCGAGAAGAAGATGCCGAAGTTATGGATGAAGGCATGGGTGAAGAACATGAAGAAGAAGTTGATGATGCCGCTTCTGACCCACCTGAATCTTCCTTGGATGAGGAAGCTCAGAGATCATGGCAAAACGTAGTCATCTATCGACTTCGAGGAGGTGTTGAAACACGAGTTCGATGGGAAGCTTTTGAGCCTATGGTTCGTGACATTGCGCATCAATTGCAGATACCATGGCGTGACCTCGTGCACCTCTATGAGATCCAGAACCCGCCTGCTGACCTTCAGAATACAGGACAGGTTCCTTTAATCGCTCAAGTGCCTGGAGATCTTCAACCTGGCGACCACCTGAAGTTTGTACTAGTTGATGTTGCTTTCTATGATGGCATTCCCAACTATCAAGCAGAGACGGTCCGAACTCTCAAACTCCTGCCAGAGGCATTCCATCGTGCCACTTTGATTCGAGCATTGGGGCTTGAACCCTATTGCAGTCAAGTAGGCCAGCGTTGCCTGGTTTGGAAAAATCATGCCTTGGTGAATTTCCAATCTGTCAAGACGCTTGAGTTTCAGCATGGTGATTATGTTAGAATTGCTCTTCCTCCCCTACATGATGCTTGTCCTATTCCTACGAGGATTGCTTCTGCATTGCTCCGTTCTGGCACTCCACATAGGCATTTGTATCGTGATTGGGGCACTAGTGACTACAGTGAACTTCGCGAACACATGCCAGTGTTTCGTATTCGACTTGATCACCATGATCACAGACTCGACAGTGACGAAGGATGGGACCCGACAAGTGAAGGTAGTGATGTGTCTGGTTTTCTTCAAGTTGCTGATCATTACGCCCCTGCAGATGGCCTTGATTTGTCTCCTTCGAGAGCAATTGCTGAGGAGGTAGAATAAATGCTGGCACCCAGATCATCGTGCTGATTTAGAGGTTGTGTCTGAGTCTGATGGTTTTGAAGATCGTGGTCATGATCCTTTTGGCGATATTTTGGCAGTGTGGCATGCTGATACCCGTACTCGGCCAGAAGATGAAACTCCCTCTGCACTGTTCGTCACCTACTACTTGCATGGAGATCGTCATGGACGTTGTGATCACCCTCGGCGAGTCAGGCTTGATGGTGACCCTATGATGTGGTTCACAAGGATTCACCGCTTGTGGTATGATCATTTTGACCACCTTGAAGACATGGACTACTACTTGGTGAAGCCTACACCACCGCAAAACCTCGATGATACTGTTGCTGGCCACATTCTGGTTGTCCAAAAGCAGATGGATGCAGTTGCTATCCAGATGTCAGTCAAAGTTTACGAGGATCCATGGACTTACTCAGCCATACTCACCAGACCCTCGCAGAATTGGTACTCCTTGGTCCTTCTATCCCAACAAAGTGCCTTTTGTTTTAGGCCCCACTCCAGTGATCAGTGTCATGTTCAAGCGGGCTCCAGCTTGATCCAGCGCAATGCTCATTGGGATGTTTGGAATGGATTGCCTACCTCAGTTCAACTCCGCAGACCTTGGAGACCAACGGCTATTGCAGGTATACCTATCCCTGGTCTTTCTGGCGGCTATGAGATTGCGCAGCCTGCAGGAAGCCCGATGCGTTCCTCCCCTGGACTTGAACAGGTGTTGGAGGATGCTCGCATCCAAATCATTCAGGATACCACCATTGATCTTGACAATGTTCCCCTTCACACATGGTTTTTACACCATGAAACATACCTCGGTGCCCAGCTGCACGTATGCTCATCCTACAGCCTGATTCATCGACTTGGGAAGCTGATCTTCGCAGCCTTTGGGAGGATGTCGTGAATGTGGGACAGCCCATTCGAGCCTGCATCATCACACCATACCCACGAAATTCGATTCATCGACCACCAGCTTTACATGTGCTGTTCGAACAAGGCAACCCTCCTGATCCTCGCTCCAGCATTATGCTGTCAGTTGCGGAAGGATGGATGACAACGTATGTTGCCGTTTCAACCACACAATGGGTCACACCAGGTGCTTTGATGTGGTATGCAAATGTTTTGGACATTTGCGGGCCAGGGCCGAGAGACAGTCGTTGTACCTTTTGGATTGGAGAAGGTGACCAAGAAATTCCACCCTTGCAACGCTTTGTCCCGCCCTTTGGCCAGCACCTACATATTCGAATTGAACCACCTACTAGTACAACGCTCAACGCATTTGAGGAGGACAGCGACGCAGCTGTTCATTTGCAGTTGGCTTCACTGCTGCCCTCAGTGCGCCCAACAGATGTTGCGGTGGCTCAAGCACATCGGCCTGAGGTTGCAGCGCTTGACACTCGTGTTGACTTCCAAAGTGTGTTCCATGCATTCGCTGTTTTTGATGCCCATCTTTGTCTCCCTCAATTCGATTTCCCTGTACTCACCGGGTTGCTCCCAAGTTCTGTTGAATGGTTGCAGCTCCCGTGGTTTGATCATGCACTTGTGGCTTCCACCATCTATATTTATTTTGATGGAGCCTTTGATGCCGATCAAGGAACAGCAGGCTTTGCAGTTGCAGCTTTTGCGCTTGTTGATCAGCAGTGGATGCTTGCTGGCTGTTTGGGCTCTGCTCTGCCTGCATGTGATGACTCCTACAAGGCTGAGCTCTCTGCGGCATTGGTGGCCTGCAAATTTGCTTTTGATCTTTGCAAATTGCAACTGCATGCACGCCAGCAAACCCCGCAGATACATTTTGTCTTTGATGCTCTTACGGTTGGAAATCAGATGATGGGACTTTGGCAGGCCACACAACAGCCACGACAGGTTGCGCTGCTTCGTGGCATATGGCTCCTTTGTGAAACAGCATTTCGGACATCGATGACTGGGGAGCATACACACAGTCACAGAGGTGATCCAGGCAACGAGCTTGTTGATAGTCTTGCTTTGATGGCGAGTAAGCAGCAATTCGATACCTCGCTGTCGACTTGGTATGACCTCATCGCATTGCCCAGTTTTGTGGATTCTGCAGCATGGTTCTGGATGCTCTTTGATGACTCCTTTCGTGACAACTTTGCGGATGGGTATTTGCGCATCCCAGCTGTGGCAGACACAAGCCCCACTTTTTCGGTCCTTCCTGCTGCACTTAGTGAAGTAGAGCCTGAACCTGCCCAATGTCTCTGCACATTGCAATTGCGAGTTTGCTCTGCCAATGTTTTGACTTTGAAGGCCGGTCCATCTCTTGGAGAAGGGGACATTGGAGCAACAGCTGGCCCGGCCCGTCAAGAGTCGATTCTACGCCAGCTTTTTGAGGAGGACATCACCGTCTTTGGCTTGCAAGAAACCAGGCAACGTCGAGCCACCACCGGCAGAGATGATCGGTTTCTTTTGATCTCTAGCCCCGCCACTGAGCAAGGTCATCATGGACTCTTGCTAGGCCTTAACCGTAAAGTACCACTTGGGCACTACATGAATGACAATGAGGAGCGCATTCCAGTGTACTTTGATGACAGCTGCTATGCTGTGGTTGATGCTACACCACGTTGGCTTATTGTTCGTGTGCGCACTCGTGTTTGGCATGGCATTCTGATTGTGGCCCATGCACCCCATACAGGGCATTCACTTGATGAGATTCAAGATTGGTGGGGCATGCTGGCGGATGCTATCCCGGCCAAATATGAGCACTGGGAAAAAATTTTGATGAGCGATGCCAACGCTCGAGTTGGCTCAGAGCCCAGCAGTGCCATAGGGGATCATCAAGCCGAAATTGTTGATGAGAAGTCAGAAGCCTTCATGCACTTCATTCATTCGCAGTCCCTGTTTTTGCCCTCAACCTTTGCTGCACTTCAACGAGGTGAAGGTGTGACATGGAGACATGCGAGAGGGAAGTGGCTCCGGAATGACTTCATCGGATTGCCGATTGAGCCCACTTTTGATTCTTGTGAGGCTTGGGTGTCCTTAGACGTTGACCTTACCCTTGCACATGATGATCACCGGGCAGTCATGGTTGATTACCACCGGACTTTTTCTCGTCCCATCTCTTCTCAGCATAGCCGTCGAACACAAGGGCGACAGGGACCACTTCAAGCGGAGGTGCCCAGCAAGTGGTCCCCACCAGCAGTCACACCTCCACCCACCATGGATGTTCACACTCATGCAGCCAAACTGGAGCGCGCCATTCTCAAGTCGCTACGTTTTGCACAGCTACAACAGCCTCGATTGCCAGTGCCCCTGCGCAAAACGATGACCCAGTATACCTGGAAGCTTGTCCAGGAGAAGCGCACAGTGCGCCATGAACTGGCTGTGATGGAGCGTGCTGCTCGTGTGACAAAGCTGAGCATGGGCCTGCACCAATGGAAACATCGCACGGTATCAGAAGCTCTTTTGAAGCTTGACAAGGAGCAGTCCTTTCAGATTGCCATGCTCTACGCTCGTTTCCAAGGACTAGGCAGACAAGTCAAAGGAGCCCTACGTCAAGATGACATCGCCTTTTATCAATCCCTCCTGCGGGAGGGCTCTGAGTTTGCAGGCCCCCATCAAGCTCGTGAGATGTGGCGATTAGTTCGTCGAGCCCTACCACGCCATAAAGGTAGACGTCAACAACTTGCACCTTCGAAGATTGCTTCGCTGGAAGATCAATGGGAACCCTACCTCAAAAACCTCGAAGCTGGTATTTCTATTCATCCCGAAGCATTGGTGCAACGATGTCATGAATTTCAACAACAACGCATCCTTGACATGCCCACCACTTTGCCATTGAGTACCTTGCCAACCTTCGGCCAAGTGGAAGCTGCCTTCAGGCAGACGAAAGCTAACAAGTCTACAGGGCTCGACCCCCTGCCTGCAGTGCTCTTTCACACCAGACCAACGGAGTTGGCCAAGCTGTACTACACCTTGATCATCAAAGTTTTTGTGTGGCAGATGGAACCAGTGCAGTATAAGGGCGGGTGCCTTGCTCTCATAGCAAAGAAGCTTGCGTCCACCCATGCCAAGGACTTTCGCAGCATCATGCTGCTTGCCACGGTCGCCAAGAGGATACATGCTTTGATCCGAACACAAGCCCTCCCTGAACATCCAATATACCTTAAATAAAGAATATACCTTATTTAAGAGGTATTTTTTTGGGAAAATTATCTCTTAAATAGAAGGTTTTTTTAACAAAAAAACCTCTTAAATAAGGAATGTTGATTTTCCTTAAATAAGGAATGTTTTTTTTTTTTACTTGTTTTGTTGTTTTTTTGGTTGGGCATATGTAGCTTTTGGCTCGAACCTGTGTGAATTGGCAAATGGACTGGCAAGTGTGGCTGCCATGTTTGAATGAAGGAATCACATGAAGCAGTTCAGCTTTGCAAAACATGAAAGAACAAACATTTTCTTCTGCAGCCATTGAATATGGCTCGAAGGTCCAACAGTAGCACTCCTGAGGAGTTGGCAAAAGTCTTGAAGCTGTGTTTACCACAAGGGCTGGATTTGAAATATTTGCATCAGAGCCCTGACACTGTGGCTTCCAATTATGAAAGCCTTGTCATAGAAATGATGATCTTATCATCAAGACCAACTGCTGGCTGGATTACTGCTGGAGTCCTCTTGGCATTCCAAAAAGTCAATAGTGATGAAGCTAATTTGTTTGGTCAAAGATTGGCTGCAGCTTGCCAATTTTGCTATCAAAAGAAAAGACAAGCTACAACTGGCAAGAAGCTTCCTGCAGCCATCCAAAGAATTTTGAAAACGCTCCCAAATCCTTACAAGAAGCAGTGCTCTCCAAGCAAAGTTTTGAGACATGCTGCTGTCCAGAAGGTAATGAAAAAGAATTCTGAAAGTTCTTTGCCTTCAAGCTCATCTGGGGCCACTCCTGGTGGAGCAGGTGCTGTCTATGAGCAAATGCTTGGGGTTGCTGCATCTGGATCTGGGGCTGCTCAGATCTATGAAAGGATGCTGGGCAAACCTCTTGGCCAACCATCGACACCATGTGCAAAGCAAGAGAGTGAGGATGAATCAGCCATAGCTGTCAGTTCCAGTGGTGCCAGTGGTGATGAAGCAGCTGCATCCAGTGCACTTCCCATTGCTGCTAGCATGCCAAGAGGCTGTTGGTATGACCCATCTCGCAAAGCCATGGTCAGAAGTGCCCATAACTCCCCTGGGGAGTTGGAAGTGGCTTCAATGGCAGCTGGTCCCAATGGCTTTTGTGTTGGCAAGTTCGACAATGGCCAAGAATTTGAAACAGAAGTGCCCAACATGATGATTGTGGCACCAGCACCTTCCAAGGTCATGAAGAGGCCAGGGGCTGCACCTAAGATGGGTGCTTTGAAAAGACCTGCAGCAGCACAGGTGGGAGCCAGGAAGAAACCAGCTGCAGCTTTGCAAGCTCCTGTGGCCCATCCAACAGCACCTGCTTCTTCAGCAAATTCTGCTTCTCCAGCTGCACCTGCTTCTTCTGGCGCAGCTCCCATCGAAGAAAACCCGGTTTTTTGGCTCAGCACAACCAATTTTTTTTGCTAGTAGATAAGGGATGCTAATCTTGGAAAATGTTGTTTTAAAATCAAAAACATATGATTTTTTTCTATAATAATAATCTGAACATACCAAATCAAATTTTTTCATGAATCCAAAAATTGATTTGATTTTAACCAATGACATCAAATTTCTTTTGACAACCCAAATTGAATTCCCACATGGCCTTCAGGAAACTATTGGCTATGGCAGGATGTACTACAAGGATACTGGCAAAGCAGCCATCAGGAGGAAGTGGGGCAGGAAGCAGCAGTTGTTCCAGTTTGGTGGGCCCAGATGGACCCAGGATGTTTTGTTCGACATCTGCAACCAATGCATTGTGAAGCTGGTAGCTGGGGAGTTGACTGAAAGAGATGCCCAGGCATGGTGTCAGTCCAAGCTGATCCCAATTGATGTAGACTAGATGTTTCTTTTTGAAGAAGGATGATTTCTGTTGGCTTCCTGGAAAAAAGGGAAATATGTTTGAAGAGCAAGTTGAGTGTCTGAACCAATCATTGGAAAACCTGCATGCATGCACCCCAGGCAATATTCTTCACATGATATCCACATGTGAACATTATGATAAAAATATGTTAACCTCCAGTCACCCACTGCCAGCTTTGAA
>VSDK01001997.1:69854-113820 GCA_009767595.1 Symbiodinium kawagutii | reverse complement strand
TGAACCGCTGGTTCAAATCTATGCAAAAATCGTGGAAAGGAGCCACAAGCCACATGAAGCACCTGCCTTGGATAGAGTTTTCTTTGGCAAATTGCTGGTTATCCCAGCGAACTGATGACTTGCGCAAGCGAAATGGCTAGTAGGCCCAACTAACTGATAAAAATCCCGCACGAAGTGGTTACTAACCATGGTTGTAGGGGGTTCTAAGCCACCTGAGAGGCCGGCGCTGGCTACTTCACAGCTGCACATCCAGTTGCAGGTTTGCCAATTCTGTGGGCAGTCGGCTCGCTGGGTCAAGCTCTCAACCGAGCAATTTACCCAGCTACTGATGGCGAATGAATGATGTTTAAGAGACTATACCCATTGATGATGATGATGATGATGATGATGATGATGATGATGATGATGTACCAGCTACGAATGTTTAATGATGGTAAATGAATGTTTAAGGATGGCTACTTTCGGTAATTGCATGTTTAATGATGGTACATGTACCAAGGAATGAACAAGGGTCAATGATGGTTCATGATGCATACAGCTGGGGAAAATGGCCAACTAGGGGAAATATGGCGATCTGGGTCAACATACACCAATGGGTAGTAGTGAGCCCAACCCAACAGTTGGACTAGTGACTGGTCATTTGGGGGAACAGCCTGGGTACAGGGCACCTAGAGCCATATCAAACTGATTGGTGAAAAACCACCCATGTCTTTACCCACTCATTCGTTTGGACAGCTGCACGGTCATGACACGTACAGGTAGTACTCAGTTGTTTCCATGGTACTTCACATCTAGCCGCTTCTAGCCCACCTAATTGCCCCAATACCCGCCACCCCGCCACAGCATCACATTGCGAGGGAGGTTGCCAGCTTCGCATGTGGACCGCCAGTCAGCAAAGCCAAAGTATGCAAATCGGTGACCTGCCGAGTCGGGGCAATACCAGCCAGCTAGTGATGAATGGTGGTGTATGCGGCTCCTGCCACAGGTGATTCTGCTGATGGCTTAGTCATGGATACTGACCAACTATATGGTTAGAAGCCAGCGAATTTTGCCACTATTGGAGACAAACCAGCTATAGTGCTAAGCATTATGTGTTTGATTGATGGTTTCCCACGCGGAGTGATAAGCCAACAGCAGTAGGGAAAAAAAACAAACTATCTAGGGCCTAGGGGTTTTGTGGTTCTATCGACCCCAATACCCAAAAAATACTGGCCATCTTTGAGGCAAGCACAAACTGGGGGCTACCACGTATGGACACGTTCGCATGGGACGTGAACCGAACTGGACTTAGGCAATTGATTGAAATAGAAGATGTGCAAACAACAATGTGGCAAAGCCAAGAAAACAGCATGCAATCACAGCCTCCAAATCCTAGTTGAGAGAACTCACAAAATATTCAGGATATCAGCGGAAATGCAGCAGCAATGTCAGTATGCACCCGGATGAATCTTAGTTTGTGATCATAATCAACGTTTTTCTACCCTAGTTAAAGTATCTGTTCAAAGTCCTGCACGTGGCCTGCACGAGAAAAAAAAACATGAGAAATCCTGGCAGTGGAAATGGCAACACTACGTATGCTAAATGCATACACATAACTCTGCATCTGCATGATTTTGCACTTTTACATCGAAGTAAATTTCGCGATGCACGCATTATCAATGTCAAATGATGCTATAAAATGCAAACGTGCACAATTACATAGACATGCAGAAAGTACGCGGGGCAGAAATGCAAATTGCAATTGCACAATAGAAAGCCACAGACTTAAGAGTCAAGACTGAAACCATCAACTGGATAAATCTCCTGAGCTTCCAAATTCAACGATTTCCCACAGCTGCAATGTACGAACAAGTTGCTGAGTCAAAATCCCCACATGCCTCCTCCAAAACGGAGGATATTAGAGAAGAACTCCATGGATATAACTCATCCGTGCTGCCCCAGGGATTCCAAGAGAGGCATCGAGGGCCCAAGAAACTCCTTGCGAAGCGTTGGAATCCAGGGCTTCCACCCATTAGGCGCCCAAGATCCGAAAACGACCAAGGTGGCCTTCATGTGCTTCCTTTCGGCCAGTTGCTCCAAAGCAGCACCGAACTCGAAGAAATCCTGGGTCGAATCACTGGTGGGTCCAACCCATGGTGAACCAGTGCTTGATAACCAGGTTGATGATAAACTATGATCACGAACTGATATTAGAAACCATTGACGAGAACTAATTATGTCGGATGGCTGAGAATGGTTAATCATGGCTCATAAGTGTGAATCATTGTCAATCATGGTTAACAACAAGGGTTGCAATGGTCGATAATGATTGTTAATGGTTGCCCAGGGTTGATCTCTCTCTCCATCCCTGAAGGGGTTGATAATGGTTCATAATGGTTGGTAAGTGTTCCGCATTGTCAATCGTGGTTAATAATAATGGTTGCAATGGTTAGCAATGATCATTGCTGGTTTGCCCATGGTGGACAATGGTCAGTAGTGGTTGATAAGTTTGAATCATTGTCAATCATGGTTGACAATAATGATTAATGGTTGTAATGGCTGTAATGGTTGCAATGGCTGTAATGGTTGACAATGATCGTTCCGGGGTACCCATGGTTGATAATGGCTCATACTGGTTGATAAGTGTCAATCATTGTCAATCATGGTGAATAGAAATGGTTGTAATGGGTGATAATGATCGTTACTGGTTGGTGGTTTCAACCCCCTAGCAAAAAGTATTGGTAATCCAACAATTCTTTAATCATAACTAGGGGAAATGAACAAATATGTTGGAAAGGACCGACCAAATCAGATCAATCCTCACTAGCCTGCAATTTTGTTTGATGGTTGCCTGGCTGGTGGTTGAACCACCCCTATGACCTATGACAAATACAAGTCAACCAAACGACCATTTGGTAAGACCTATGGAACATAAACAATGTTTGAAACCAAAAGCGAGTTGCTGGTACGTGATGACAAAAAACACTACGTCCACACCACCTACCGTTGACATTTCCGCGTCATGCGCCAATGGAAGTGGTAAAACAGAAAACATACGCAAAGCAAAAGAGTGACTTGGAGACTTATAGAACCCTGCTGAAGCTTCACTTTTAGGTGGATTCAAAAATCCAGCTGATCCCAAAACACTGCAGATCTAAGCTGGTGGAGAATTGTAACCCAGGTGCTTATCCAGCAAGTGACACTTAATGATTGCCTTCAAAATAAAGCTGAAGACACATATGTGTTCACCTGCTAAATCTACTAGGCAAACGCAGCCCATCACCCATATGTAAACAAATGTCCGAACACAATCACCAACAAATCTGGAACTCCAAAAATCAAGGTGATCTTCCAATGAAAAAATGCTGGCATACCCCCTGAGAACATGTTTTCGTGCTGCCATGTTGAATATATAATTGGATGGTAAGAGTTGCCATGGAAGTAGCTATGCAGTCAGCTAGTCAAACAGCTATTTCATCGCTGGATGGTGGTTAACCACCTCTAGAGTCATTGATCAATCAGCCCAAAAAGTGAACACAAATAAGCTTAGGATAAAACCTGGGGATGATTCATTTCCTCGGGGTTAGAAAAAGGAGTTACTTACCTTGGGATGGCCAGCAATCAACAAAATGCGCAACTGCAAAAGGAAACACGACAAGTAGCGGTTGCGCATCTCTTCCGGCTGTTTGCTATGGCAATACCCAAAAAATCTCATTGATAATAGCGATTTTAGAAATTTATAATGGTGTACGATGATCCTAGATATCACAACTGGTGGTTTTCTCCATGGTTCACTCAAATGCTGAACAGCCAGGAGTTGACTCCATGAACTGTTGAGCCACGGACTTCACCAATGATTTCTCGAATGTGTTGAGCTGAGATTGTTGGTTGCGTGCTGTTCCACTTTTATATCATTGTTTGTCAAAAAAAGATGGGTTAGTAATGATTTGTATGTCGGTGGCCCTCACTAAGCCTCTTCCACCCAAATCTAGGTTCGCTCAATCATCGTATTGTTGGCCATGATCAAACGTCCACCCTTGAGATTTCACCATGTTGCCGAGCCCAAGCGGGTCCAGGTCCCCAGGTCCATGGGGCTTGACTCAGCCCTGGTGGACGCCGCCAGGGGACTAAGGTGCGTCGTCCCGCAGCCTTCACGCGGTGGTCGTTGAAAACCAACTCCTTAAGGTGCGCAACGCGGGACCCGAGCAGCCTGACCGGTTGGTGCCTAGTCACAACCATGTTGACTTAACTAGTGGGTAAGCCTTCGTTATCTGGTTGAGCCATGGTTAAAGATTAGCCAATCATGGGAAAAACAACCGCTTCATAGTGGTATTATAGTGGTTAATGATTATTACTGGTCGGTGGATAGAACCTCCAAACAACAATGGAAAACACGTGTGTAAAGCATAAACAATGACAATCAAGCCACCAAGTAGATGGGGTAGCAAATCGAAGCGTTGGGAGTGGTATAACAGTAGGGTTCATGAATTTGCTGGTGATGGCTTATCTGGTGATTGATCAAGCTGGTGATCTTATATTATAAGGATGGCGAATGAATCTTGGAAAATAACTATATAACTTAATGAGGCTGCGCCAAATAAACCATAATGTTGACCATGGTTCATAGTGTTAAACCATGGTTCTTGACGTTAATAAATGGTGAACTATCCTAAGCGTCATGATGGTTGATCAATGTTTAACATGATGGGCCGTTGGTGGTGGCTGTAATGGTTGATGATGGTTTATGATCAAATGATCAAAGCGGGTGTTCCATGGTTCCTGTGATCTGAACTTGGGGATCTCTGGGAACAAATCATGGTGACACAGTGTCACAGCTTTTCCAAGTAACCTTGGGATGATCAATGATAACTATATGTTGATGACAGCTATCTAATAGCAAATGATGTTGAATGACGATTGATGATGGCTGGCACGGGTTAACAATACTGCTCATGTGATATCAAAAGTGCTTGAGGATTGGGCATGGTCGAAAATAGTGAATGCATGTTCATGGATGTGAATGGATGTCTATTCTTGACTAACAGTTATGCCAAATTCCTATATAGATGTAGATCAACAAACATGACATTCCTATGATGGGTCCTAGCTGAAAACAAAAAGCCGAGCTCCATGTGTCAGAGGGGCAACCCCCAGTTGGGTGGCCCTTTCCTAGTGGACTGGCTGTGCAAGGTGCATCTTTGGGACGCCGCATTTTGCCAGGGCTTCCCACGGCAAAGTTATACAGCAGGAACACCAAAAAGCCTAATTACTTTCCTTCGAGTGATCCCCACCATGGCTATCTGGCATATCTTCTGGCATTCTATCTGGGAATAAAAGGAAACGCCTCAAAACCTGTCAATTTCAAATCACAGAAAGGAAGACAACATCCCGAAACTCCCTAGGCCCACAAATGCACATCAAATGCCCCCGGGTTCACTTATGGCCATGCTGAATCGCTAGCCCAGCATCTGCAGCAGCGATGGGGAGCGTGGCATCGGTGATGTGGCAGTTTTTGCAAAACTTCCTGAGGACAGAGCTGCAAACCCCCAGGTCAACGAGCGATCAGCCATGGCAGCTGTGTGCAGCTGCAGTCGGTTTTGAGCCTTACTAGAAATGATGGTAAATAACCGACCTTCCTGCATATATGTTTCTGTAACCAAAGCTTTTGAAGTAAGCAGAGGCCGAGCAGTGGACCTACGACACATGAATCGACCGAGTCGCGCGGTCAAATTGTCATGACCTCACTGCAAGACTATCAGCGGACAAGCTATTAACCCCTGCAGCTTTCTTGCACTAAGAATTGGAAGTTTCCGTTTATGACTTATGACATAAGGGCAGCATGTGTTCAACGGCCACGGGTCATAGTCAAATGGCTATGTGGCAGAATAGTCTCCCCCCAGAAACAATTAGTTTACAATAGATGTCCATTACAAAATGGCCATGTTGGGGGTTAGTAATTTTGACACGTACCCAAATAGATGGGAAGAACATGCAAAAAAAACATCAACTTTAGATATACACAAAACCTTCAGCCCTAGTGAACATCCCGAAAATGAGCTCGTCCAACTGTTTGGAAATTCAATGAAACTCACCTACCTACCCACAGAGGCACACAGGTGAGAAGCATCCACAAATTCATAAATCAATCAAATAGAGATGGACTGAGATAGAGATATCCGCTCGCAATCCAACATAGCATTGGATAATCCACCATCTGTGGATTACTTAAAAGCCGTACCTATTGAGAATGGTGATCTTCCATTGCTACCGGAGTGTGGCTATTGGGGGCACGAATCGCAACTGGTTACGAGGTGCTGCTGCAATGACCTCTGATTTTTTCCCACATCCGAGCCGCCTTTGTGAAGGGTCCTGGGAAGTGGTGTTGGCAATGATCAATCATAACCAATCTACTTGCTGTTAAATTCCTGATCTGGCGCTTGCAGATCACCAGCGTGATCTCACTCTTTGATTTCGATCACGCCATGATTTTGAGGTTGGTTTTCAACCTCCAAACTGATACAACTTGAGTGAGTCATTGCCTGGCTCGTGAATTTCTTGTTTGCAGCCATCGTGATGGAAGCGCCTGCTGGTTGCTGAAGAACGTGTGTCTTAACAGCAGGTACCAGACAAACCAAATGTCAAAAAGGCCACATGCAATGGCTACTGCAAGCCAAGGCGGCTCATACTTCGCGACAGCGACGGTAAAAATCCCATGTTGAACAAATCCCCAGCAGTCAGCAAGGTACATGACGCAGGCACACAGGCATGACCCCAATAGCATTCTCAGGCTTACCGCATAATGCAGATCCGGAAACAACTTCAGCACCCAATGACAGGCTGAGAGCATCAGTGGAAACTCTACAAGCACTATCAGCTGCGCGAAGCAGCCCCAGAACATCATGTTGGTCATGATGTAGTGAGAAAGTGAAGAAAAACCGGCGTAGGATGCAGCTTTTTCGCAATCAGAATGACCATCACAGTCAAAAATAAAAACCAAGGAGAGGCAAAACCAGGGCAAGGTTGCGACAACACACAGTTTGAACGATATTTGATCTGCCTTTCCGATCGACTCCAGAACATTATCGCGCAAAGGGCCTCTAACATATGAGTTGAACTGCTCAATGATCTCCTCTTTGGTCGGGTAAATAGTGACATGGCGGATGCCCTCAGTGATTTCTGGCAGCAAATGCTCCTCCTGACCACTTTCTTCGGCACCAGTGCCGCCAACACTCATTGGAGGCTCAAACTCTTCACCCCACAAACCTAAAACATGCTCCTCAATGACCAGGCGGTCAGTCTCCAAAGTGCACTGGGCGTTCCGGAGGTCAAATCCTGCCATCTGATCCAACATTCTCTTGTGGCATTTCATCTTCCAAAAGCAAAACGATGAGACAATGAGCCCCAAAATTGGATACATGACTAGGGAATGATTTCGGAAATTGATCACAGACACGAAGAGGGAGAGCCTGGATTCTGTGTCCATGCGTGGGGCCACGTATCCAATACATAGAAAAGCTCCAGCTGAGCAAAGGAAGATCCAAAGAGTTGTCCAAAGTGGGATCCAAGTTGGGATCACATCCACTGAAGCTTTGTGACCTGCGGCCTTGCTGTGGACAGCCAACTCGTAGATGCACCACAATCGTTCGAAATACGTCTCCTGTTGCGAACATGCGTAGGGAAGGACACTTCAAGAACAGGAACGTGGGTTGAAATCTCAAATGTCAAAATACCATCCCGAGAAAAACCGAGAAACAGGTTAGAAGACGTCGACACATTGGGGTACCCTCCCAACCATGCACAAATGTGTAGTTCAGGCTTAGGAAGAGTAGCAATATGGGGGGGGTACAGAACATCCAAGCAAACTGTACTATATCGTTCCTTCTTACACCAAACGTACATGGCAGGTCATTCAATCGAACAAAAACCTGAAGCAAAGCCATGTCTCATCCCATAGCACGAGCATCCGAGTTGAATGGGCAACGAAAGCGGGCATAGCCTGAAGTGATTGAGATTTCAGGAGCAAATTCTCTTGGTCGATGCAAAGCCGGTCAAACCAGAAGGATTTCTTGGAAAATAGGTGTCCTCCCACATATGCCAACACGAAAACCACCATGGGCAGAAGGTACAAACGGCAGTACAAAAAATCTTGAGGTTTTTCTGCCACACTGAAGAAGCTCCCAGCGTGGAGAGCTAAAGTGAAAGCCGCCACACAACAAATACACAAACACGAGATGATTGCGAAGTCCAAATTCAAGCAGTGACAGATCGTGAGAAGTTTGAACCACGCACGGCCATGCCAAGAATGACTGATGAAGATATCAACCTGCGAGACTTTGGGCAACGTGCTGAAAAAGGATCTTCTCAAAGTAACCCCACTGTTGGACAGGCGCCCCAGCTGTCTTCCAAGTCCAAGCACGTCCATCCACAGGATATCCCACGTGACTTGCCGGGCACATGCAGCGCGAAAGAGGCCATGGGATTCGGCCAAGGCGGTCTGCTGCCGCACGGCTTGCATTTCTACAAGGAAATGATGTTTTGGATCATTGCTTTGATTGTAATGATGCTTGATCTTTGACTATTGATGACACTCCTGTTCCACCTGGTTACTGATACTTGAAAGCACAGTAATGATGGTTGATAAGGGTTGGTATTTGACCATTCTCAATGATGCTCCTGGTCCACTTGATTGCTGATACTTGGCAGCCGGGTTTCATTCCATCAGCTGAAGGATATTCGAGCTACAACGGAGCCCCGCCATTGAAGCAGGCACAAGCTTCACCGACAACACAGGCGGCCATTGAAAAAGACTCCTGGAAAAATGCAACACCAGCTTCACTGACAGCAAGGTGTTGTTAGCCAGAAGGGAATCTCAAAAAATCACCAATCACAATCCTGACTAGTTTCTCTGCTGCAGTGGAGGACGGTTCGGCCAATGGTTGGTTGGTCGTGGGGTAAGCCGGGTAAGCCACGTGAAACGGACCGCCAAAATCGACATATAGTAATTACAGTCAAATGAACTATCATTCAAGCATCATTCAGCCATCAATGAACCATTAATTAGCCATCAAATAATCGGCTCCTTCACCGGGAAAGTGTTCAGGGCGAAATTGTCCATAATGATGAGCTTGTGCTAACAGTTGCGAAGCCATCAGATTGGTCTGATATGTCGTAATGATCATGCTCCGATTTCAACACCATCGTGTTCACGTCCTAAAATCAGCAAGAATCCTGGAGGGGCCATCAATCCAAGTGTCACAAAATCCTTCATCTCCATTTCCTGAGGCTCTGCAAGCTGCGAGGATCGGATGGTTCAAAGGTTTCAAGGGCACTGTGATGTATCAATTCCTTTTGAATCGAATCTATGAGTTTGTTGATCTGACTGGTTCAACGGTTCCAAAAATTCACGACTTTCGTTGCAAATCACGCCACCGTTGGCTTAAACTGGGAACGAAGCTTCCAGGCAGCTGCCACCTCTGAGGAGCCCGTGATGTCATGAGTTCACGATGCTTCATTTGAGCCCTTGAACTCCAAGGGTTTGGTAAGTGAAGTATCTTCGAACCTATTCACCTATTCCAATTCCGTATTCCGTTCCCGCTCCATCCCGAGTAATCCTGACAGGCATCAAATAAGCACCGTCGGATCAGTTGCATGATCAATAGTGTTGTTGCCACTGGTCGATAGGATTCAGGGAAAAAACATGCATTAAAGGTTTCATGGCCCTCTTTCTTTGCCTTTTCTGTTGGTGGGTAGAACTATATATAAATTGCTTCGAACTATATATAGAATTGGTTCGAACTATATATACAATTGACTTGAACTATACATAAACTAATGGCCCATGCACCCCATGAATACATTCAATGTGAACCATACAACCACATCAATCAACACATCCATCTATTGTAGCACATGCCTCCCATACGTACATCCATGATTTGGGGAGATGGACACCTGCAGGTTGGTTTTCTTGCTGTCGGCTCCTGGGACCCTTACTCTCTTTCTAATTTGATCAGACTCCGTCGGCCATGCCTGATGTTTCCGGATGGTTTAGACTGTTTGTCGGAAACTCCGCCCAACCAATTACCTGCTGAAAACCAACCAAATAAATCAACAAAACCAAACAGAGCCAATGAAACAAACCAAACAAAAACCAACCAAAGCAACCCAACCCAGCCAAAGCAAAGCAACTCAACCCAACGCAACCAAAGCAACCCAACCCAACCCAACCAAACCAGCCCAACCGACTCCATCCCGACCAAACCAACCAAACCAACCAAACCAACCAAATCAAGAACCAAAACCGTTCCCACTTGCCGTTGCCCAGTGTCCGTCTTGCCGGGACCGCAGAAGACATAGAACACGGCGTCCAAGCCGTCACTGTCGATCTCGGGATCAAACGGTGTAGGACTTGCTGTTGTTTATTGATGGATAAAGCACCTGGCCTGTAAGCATGAAGACCTCCTTGTATTGCACATAGGTCGACAACAAATCAAAAGGCCAGGCTTCCGGGAAGGTCATGGGTCATGCTAACCATGGATAAGCAACGGTGCAATGGATTATCACCGTCGATTATCCATCCATGTTATTTGGTGATGATATCATGGATCGTCACCGTTGACTACTGGCTGACGCCTGGCAAGATAAATAGCAATCATCCACGATTAAGAGTTGGGCTATCAACCGGAGGTCAATAGCTGCCACAAGCACCATTGAGGGTTTTGATAACCACTACAAGCTGAGGCCCGTGTCGATCTACATCGGTATTTTGCAGCAATCTTTGGCTGGAACAATCTGAGACATATCAAAGGAAAGTGTCGCTCAAATCGAAAGCAAACAAAAAGGTAAAATGAGCTGAGAAACCGAATCCACAATGTCATCATTCAATCAGAAATCTGTCATCATCAAAAATGCCGGACAAAACTCATTCAGCTCAGAAACAAAATCCACAATGCAACCCCGCCTACATTCCCGCACTGAAAGCCATTGTGAGACTATACAGCGCAAGTGCCGATTCTGCTCGCCCTGTGTCAGAGGTGTTGGCGCATTGTTGGTGATGGTGTGTTGCAGTTTTCTTTTTTCCGGGATGTTGTTACTAATTTTGTTACCAGTACTAGTGTGACCATTATTGTGTATATAGCCATTTATAGTTATTGTAACTAGTTTTCTATTTCCGGGATGTTGGTGATGGTGTTCCTGTTGCTTCTGCTACTTCTGCTGATGCTCTGTTGTCGCTGTTTTTTGTTGCTTTCATGTAATCGTCGGCTTTTGATGTTTTTTGTCGTGGAACTGTAGTCTTGCTGTGATTGCTGCTGTTGAGTTGGTGGCTGATATTGGCCCGATATTGTAGTGGTTGATCTGTGTTCTTTTCTTCAATTTCTCGGTGTAATCCTGTTAAACAGGCCAACCAAGAATATTGGTATGCAAGTGGCCTCCACCACAAAATTCAACCTGCCCGGTACTGCCAGTTGCTCATGAAACATCGAAGAAAAACCATAGTTCAAATAAGTTCTGACTTCAAACATCGATTCAAACAAATCAGTGGCTGTGACGTTGGACATACATGGTCATAGTTTGCAGCTTCAATTTTCCAAAAAACTGCAGGCGCCTTTGACCAATTTGGCCCCGGCGGGGGAGTGCGACTCCGCCCAATGAGCCACGGCACCGGTGCCAGAATGGTCTTCCCTTTCAGGACCTCCTGAGTCGCAACAGAAACCTACCGGCATCCGGTGGTACAGGGATCCTCTGAGGGATAAACCCCATCAAAATATCTCAAAACCAATCAAACCCAAATATTGCCACGAAAATGCATCGAAAACATTTCATGCCTGGCTGGTGAAATAGAATTCTGCCTCAACAGGTGATGGTTCCATTTCAAATCAACAACTCAAATCAACCATTCATCAACCAACTGTCCTTTGAACTGGATCCGCGTCGCATCCAACTGGAAAACTCCTGCAGCGGCGGCTTCGCACGGCGCAACGCGCTGCTGGTGCAATGCGGTTTTTCGGCTCCGCAGGCAGAAGCGCCCTCCCCAGCAAAGGCCATACAGCGCATATGCTTGAAACACGACCGGGCCAATGAAAAATGTGATAACGAGCATAGAAACATGGCTGTGGGATGCTGTGGCCCAATGTTAATCAACCAATGGGGGATTTCCACCAACAATGATAGGGAAATCAATGGTTGATAGTGGGGGAACCAGGGGTACGGGGTTTTGACCCACTGCCACATACAGAAACAAGACATCGTGCGCCATAGTGCATCCACATGATCTAGAGCCCCTGAATCCTCCGGTTTTGACAAGTCTCCTTTGGCAGCGAGGCTGCCAGAATGATAAGTTTTGGGCCAAGAAAAGAAGAACATGCCAATAAAACCATTTGGGAATCCACCAGCTGATTGACGTACCAACTTGACTTTCTCAAAAGCTTGTGAAGCCATCCTTTCCCGTGTGCAGTCCTTGTAGGATATCATCCCGTCCTGGGTTTGTCAGGGCTGAATCTTTAGAAAAGGTCCATATGCCACTGTGAAAATGACATTGCTCAAAGCCGGTTACTATGATAGAAATAGTGCTGGTTGAGGACAATGGATGATGAGCCACAAGCACAAGTTACAGTTCGGGATAAACTTGGCAAATGAAGGTATATCAAAGCAATGGCAAACAATAATGGTACGCAACGACCACCAACTCGTATGCACAAATGCAAGTGCGGTGGTGATCACGACCCATGCGAATGAAGTTCGGAAAAAGAACACATCAAAACTCAATTCAAATACAGAAACCTCCGCAGTAATCGTGATCACCAGTCGATCGCAACGATGCCAATGCGATTGATCTCCTTCAACGTGCTTCAACAAATACATACAAACAAATAATGTGCATACACCCATGCTGGAGCAAATGGAATATTCAAATTGGACAATCCCCAATAGTTAAATGGCTTAAATGTGCTTGAATGTTGAACAATGGGAGATCTTCGGTCTACTCCAGGATGCCTGGTAGTTGGTGCCTTCAACTACTCGAATTGCCTCTTGTAAGCTGACCTGGCAATGGAAATCCAACATTGACAGCTGGCTTGCCATTGTTTCACAGGTAAAATCGTTAGTTTACCAAAGGGTAATGAACGCGCCTGCGTTTGCTACGACTGGGAGATCTTATTACTGCGATAGCGCCATGGCCTCCGCTATTGGTATGGCTAGGAAATGGCAAGCCTGTGCTCATGGCTGGTGACCCCGACATAGCACTGCGAGTATGTAGGTGACATGGAGGTATCTAAAAAGGGGGGGAACCCGCAAAGCATCCAAAATGAATCTCTCTTACTCTCTTAAAAACAAACCAACCATGTCTAGCCAGGTGTTCCCTACTGGGAGAAAAGCCCGCGTTACACCCTTCACAATGATCCACAAACACCCAATGGCGTTGGTCAAGTGGCGTTGCTGGTGTCCAAGTCGTTGCAAATTTTGTTCACCTCCTCCTGGCAGGTTTGTCCCATGGCGGTACCTGCTAACCATCCAAGAAATGACCGGGGGAAATGCAGCAGTTTTGCGTGGTGGTGCCACCCACATACCCGCCAGTTGCACTACGAAACCGCTCACCCAAATAAGTTCCCTATCCTCCATGAATTTTACCTACCCAAATAGGTGCCTGATTATTTGATGATTTTGGGAGTGTATTAGAAAAGTGTCGCCGTAATTGCGGCGAATGTGTGTCTGTGTGGGCGTGTATGGGCGGGTTTTGTGCAAGCGATAGCTGGGCAAAGTAGGACCACGATAAACCAAGCGTGCGGGCAAAGCGATGACACGATACAAGCATACAGCCAGCCCTATTTGAATAAACTGTTCCCTTCAGGGTCACGTGCCCACCATGTGTTCCAACTCTTCATGAACGAGTTGGGCAGTCCAAAACCCTGCGGTGAAATGCTTCTTCCGGCATTCTGCTTTTGCTATTCCTTTAACGGCTAGTGTCTGTATTTTCGCATATTTTCACAGCTTGAAACCGTGTGCATGTGTAAGTGCAGCCATGTAAACGATGTTCAACAAGTACTTAAGGCACATATATATATATATATGTTTTCGAATAATGATCGGCACGGTTGGCCTTGGCAGCTGATCATCAAAACATATCAAGTGCTTGTCATGTGTTCCTATCCATCAGGGACGCATGGACTGTGGTATGGTATGGCTTTAGGGGTGCATTCTGTTCGGTATCTCGCCTGATTGAAGAGAAACATCTTGGACATCGCATTTCCTTGGATCAGGTGACAGGGGAGGCCAAGTCAACGAGATGCCATTGGCCGGTGCAGTGTCATCATAATACATGAGCATGAATATCTTTCCATATCATCCATATCAAATATATCAATACCAGTTGCACGTCATGATCAATCACAACCAAGCAGAATCATCCATGACCAACCAGAATCATCCATAGCCATAGCAACAACGGTTACACCATTACCATCCCTCTCGCAGTCAAAATCATGTCACCACAAAAGCCACCAGCCGCGGCGATGCACTGAACACCAAGTTCTGTCATTGACGAATTTCGCCATCCAAAGTCATCATTCTTTTGGGATCTTGCGAGGTATCCCTGCAACTATCCTATTTAATCCTGTTTATATGGGCATGGGATGGCATGGGGCAATATCAACCGCACCAGAAAAGGTAGATGAACAGTGGAACAGCTAAGCTAGTTTGGTCATGTGGGGATGTGATAGACTGTGCTGGGAGTATGACAGCCGCTTTGGGGATACCCTGCTAGCTACACCTGAAATGTGGAAAATGGTGAAACCGCGTTACAAGGGCGACTGCTGCTGCAAAGCTACACAGTACCTCCCTCACTGTTGAAGTTGTGGTGAAAGTTGGCCAGCGCGAGCGAAAAGCTGGAGTACGGGTTCTTGACTCACAGCCGTATCCAAATCATGAACACAACTGTTCTTAGGGCCATTTCCTGTGCTTGTAATTGTCTGATTTCATGCATTAAATACAGTACCTGAAAATCACCAACTACACAAGATGCATTTGTATGGCGGTATCCCAACTATAGGAGACAGGAGACTCCCCCAAAATAATCATCCAATATTAAATAGCCCTTCGTAGTAATAAACCAAGCAATTCTGGAGGTTCCCTGAGAAACCACCGTATGTACACCGTGGCAATCCCTCTGGCGTTTCAAGTGTCTCATCTCTTCCATGTCCAACATTCCATCGCCACTGATGTCGTACCTGAGCTCAGGGTACAAGGTGGTGAAAAGCTGTCAGCTAAGTTGGCGACTAGGGAAACTACCAGTGATGGCAAATGGGAGTAAAATAGTAGAGTAATTGTGAATATGATGCCATAGTGCATAGGGAAACTATCATAGTTAGTTTTTTGGCTTATTGGTTCCCCAATTAAGGTCTATATAACCGGGGGCATCACAGTCCAGGGTAACATATCGCAACAACCATTGTTTAACGAAAGCAGTTCATCAATCAAAAAGGATCAACCGTTGTCTTGTTGCTAATTGGACCCCAGGGATACTCTAGGACTTTATCCTATGGAATTGAACTGCATCCGTTGCATGCCTTACACTTCCGCTTTTTCTGCATTAACCATGTATGCATGGGCATTTCGCATCATAGATTCCCTATGCTCAAGGGTAGCTGTTTGATTCCTTTGAACAGTCGTGGAGCATCAAATGTCTGTGTGCAAAAAAGGTGGTACACCAAGGTGCACTCAAAGGAAGCGTCCAAAAATGATCTCTTGCGGCGAACGGTGCATGACGGTGCATATTTGGGTATACCAAATTTAGTGAATGGACCTGGTACCTATCCTATCAGTCAGGCGCACATTCGTATTCCCCTACTGGCCAGAGAGGTTGGAGTCCTTCTCATACTTTTCATAGTCATTGCGAAGGATTTCTGATGGTGAATCATGATTACTCGATAGCTAATGATACATAGATCAAAGACGGTGATTGACAAGTAACTTGGTGAAGTGCTTGGGTTGTCTCTGATGACCTTGCGCAGTATGATCAAGCAGCTGCTTGGTATTGTTGACTCATCATCGTTTCCTCCAACTTGTTTCACGATTCTTTCAATGGCTCTCAACATCTCTCAACTATGACAATGAAGCAATCAATGGTGCTTCTGCTCCATCAGAAGAGGGAGTGCCGAAAGAATCGGTTATAAATGAGATATAACTCATGGGGGCTGGGTCGGAAAAATGTATGCGGATCCTTGTTTACAGCGGTAGTCATTCCCTAGAAATTCCCATTCCGAATGCGGCGAAACAACCAAGGACAGCAACCCAGGGACAGCAGCTCTACTCTATGTTTATTCATTGCATCATCAGCAGGTTGTGGTTCTCATTGTGTCCCTTTTGATCGCTGGCACCTGCTGGTTGCCCCAAAGCACCTACTTGCATGTGCATCCCCAGTTCGTAACTACAAACCACGGCTATAAAGATATCATAAACTAACTTAAAGGCCTACTTGCCATGGCTATATCCCAGTTTTAACCCCGAGTTCGCATCCAAGTAACCTTTTCAACCTGACATCAACACCTCCCCAGCTGCTGACAAATGGCATATCGAAGGTCTCACGCACTCGTTGTTCCCGGGCAGGACCAGTGACAGCCTTCAACTTGCTGGCCAATTTTCCTCAGCATGCCCAACACCTCTGGGTTGAGTTGGCTGGCTTGGTGAGACGAAGTGGAGGCCTCCTCAAGCAAATTGGTGAAAATCCAAGCCAGTACAACTGATGGATCCTTACCACTTTGGGAGGCGTACCTTTTTTCTACGAGTGCCCACAAGTTGTGGCCTATGAAGCGAGGGACACCTCACATTGCTCCATGGCTTCAAACCGAAGCAGGACTCATCGGAACAGGCATCAAACACACCTCACCACCAGCCTAGATTCCTTGGTGTAAACCAACAACATGTTTCCATATACGTGCACATCAACCACAAAGAACCCGCATGAACTCTGAACATACAATGGATTGCTCTTCATCGCACACCATTTCAAACCAAAAAACAAATAACAATCCCTCCATGTTAATCGAAAATAAGAACATTTCCACTGACATATGGACATCGCAACCGCTCAAAGTTTCCACCACAACTCCCCAGGGTGGTGCCACTGGAAGACCAAGCAGCTGCGCATCTCTGAGCTTCCAAACGGGACAATGAGTCGCCACCCTTGAGCCAACCCAGGAACTCCTTGTAGGAGACCTGGGACCACTGCAGGGACTTAGAATGAACAGCCGAGGTCGACCTTGCATGATGAGGAGGATTTTGTTGCTGGTGATGGTGATGATGATTATGATCCGACTCATGGTTTATGAACGATTGTAGGGAATAATTAACAACAATACCAGCGGGAATGTAAGGGTTATGGGTGATGATGCGGAGGAGGATGATGATGCTGCTGGTGATGGAGGTGATGATGTTGGTGCTAATGATGGCGAATAAATGGTTGATGGTGATGTAACGGTTGGTGATGGTTACCGTAAGCGCCACTGACAGCTTGTAGTACTCAACCAGAGCCATCTCTGCTTCGCTTCACGATGGTTGTTTACCATACGGGAAAAAACAGGTTTTGCTTAGCTGAGAATGCAGCTGACGAGTCGCAAAGAATGCTGAGACCGGGATGGCCCACGAGACAGCCCGGTTTTCTTGAAGCAAGTACCGTGAAGCCTTCACTACGAGCACCAGCTGTGTCAGTTCAAACAAATCCAGGTCGCAATGTAAGCCGTCGTAAACCCGAAGCAATGAGAAATGATGTGTCAACCGTATCGGCTTTTCTAAATCCATGTATGCAACAAAAAAAGCAGGTCCAAGTTGGGTGGTCAACCACCCCGTCGCAAAGGCACTCTCTTCAAACAATCCCGGTAAGTTCAACCATGGGTTCTCCGTCTCGATTCAACTATTGGCAGGTGACTATGCACTGATATCGAGCACACAATTAGTTAAGCATCACAATCAACATTGTTCTCCAACGTTTGTTTCTTACTGGCTATAATTCTGCTGGTTATAAATAGTTAGCTATTCATCGCTATTGGTTTCTGATCATGGCTATTGGTTGCTGATTTGATGGTTATCATCCACACTTCGTTGCTTCGTCAGCTGCTTTCCCCGGTACCTCTGGGCGTCAGGAAAGCGCTAGTGGCCCCAGGGCGGTGCCCACCCCACCGCCACGGTGCCTTTCCATCTCTGCTGGTGTCCAGCTCAGCCAGGACTCGCCTAGCGCTTCGCTACGCCGCGCTGCACACCGGGGCGCTACAGATTTTTTGGGACCTGTGATGAAGACTTCAACAAACAGCATGACCTACGAACTGGAAGAACCCATGCCTACCACAAACAACTTCGCAACTGGAACTGAGTTCCAACCCTGGTTTGATGGCAACCTCAAAAACTGCTCCATCTGAAGAGACGAGATCTTCTCCACAGATCAACCCCAACAAAGCCAGGGAAATTTTGCTGCCAAGAATCTGAATCTCCAAAGTGTTGATCTCAGCATCCAACACCCTCAGGACCTGGCCGGCACCCTTGGCACAGGGCTATGATGGCCATGGACTTCCTGTAGGAATGACGGGGCTGGCTATGCTTAAGTGACTGAAACTGAAAGCTGAGCAATGCTTCACTGCTGCTCTTTGTCACCACGCTTGGTCCCTAGATCCACATGGATCTTAGCAAACCAGTTGTCCTTGGTGGGAGTTGACGGAGTGGACGACCACTGCCCTATGTGAACAGGATGTGTTCTGAACAACTGCTGGCAAATGTCAAGGGTTGGAGCCATTGACTATCCATGATGGCTGGCCAACTAGAGCCACTAGAAACCACCATGAACAAATGGCATTACAAGCAACGACAAAACACACATCGATTGTTGGTCTAAAATGGTCAACACTAATTGCAAACGGCTGCTCCATCCCGCGGGAACATTTTTGGGGCAAAAATGGTAGACAGGATTCCCATGGTACCATCAAAATGTCGCTCATGAAGAGTCACCAAATTGGGCAGATTGAATATTGAAATCCAACTTTGACTAATGCTGCCGATTAACTAAGGATTTACTCGCAGGATCTCGCAGGTACTTCATGTTGCTGATTAATCCAAAGGAACTGCTTGCCCATGCGATACCAGAATTACCAAGAACCCGTATGATGGAGGCACTGTTGACCAATGTCACTCCGGGTAGCGTGACGATGGACATGTTTTTGGTCGCGAAGTGGGTCTTTTCTGGGCAGGAAAACTATGCGCCTACGGATGTGCCTCACCCATGCTGCAAGAATTTGGAGCGGACAAAACACCATGCTACTAGTACTGATGGCAAAAGTCCTGCTCGTGAATTACAAGCTACCATCCCAATTACTGCAGCATGGCCAAAAGAAATCTTACAGAACCACCCACATCCACCAAATATGGGATCTCCATGAATGGCAAGCAAGATCAAGCAAGGCTTGACACAATTCCTACTTCCATGGACCAGCTATCCATTCTCCCAACTTAGTCGGTAATTTCTGAGCTACGATTTGGTTAGAACTCTGCTGGTAGCTCCAACCGGCTGAAAGAAAGGTAGAGCGGGATACCCCTGCCTCCTGGCCTCCCTCCCTCCCAACCACCAGCCAATTATTAACCATGATTCGCTATTGTCACTATTAACCATGGTAACATCCACTGAATTAGCAAACTCAGCAACTTATTAGTTGGTTATTCCTTGCTATCGCTGTTAGTTCCCCACGACCCTGGCAAGGTCAAGGCTTCAACCGGCGCCTCGCCTTCATGAGTTCATGCCGTTCCAGCAAACCGCTGCCATCCACGTCGTAGCGATCGAAGATCCTCGGGGTCACGATGTCTGGGGTGTTACGTTGCGCAAGATGGTGACATAACCAGCGTAGGGTTACATGAAATAACGGTTTATTCAATCTCATCACTGATTATGATTCAATAGTCCAGAGTCATTGATCCTGAATTCCGAGATTTATATCATCGATGATGGTGATGATGTTGTTGTTTGTTCATGGGGGGTGCAATACTGTAGAAGAAAAGGGAGGATGACTAAAGGCCAATGGTAGACGGAGGATGGCCAAAGATATGCCCAAGGGTACTTCACATAGATCTTTTTCAGCAAGCATGAGAGCTCACACCGGTAGTTTCTGCAACCACAAGAGATCAATGGATCTTAAGCAACCATAGTTGGCCATATTTTTCAATCGCCTTCTCAAGGAGGTTTGCTGGGCTCAGGGATAGCTTCATTGGATCTTAAGAAACGATTCTGGACAGATTGCTAGTCATGGTGCTGTCCTTGGAGATCAGGACCAATGGCAAGCATTCATGACCCTGCCAAGCCTGGTACGGCCTAGTGCCATGACACAATCGACCAGCCATGGGCGATCAGAGGCACTTGCTGCAATGGTACAGGAAATGTTTGGAGATGCTGCTACAAGTAGCAATTGGTGCCCACAGTTGGTCAACGAACAGTACACCTAAACATGAATAAATATGTTGCGTCACAATGTATCTACTACATATGCTGATCCGAAAGGTATGGAGGATCCTTTGGATGGCCCCGCACCAAAGCAAGGAATGATGATTCGATTGCATTGCAATCAGCAAACGAACACACGGAACCAATGCAATGACTCTCAGCAAGGGCTCACCAAACGTTAGCTAAGTGGATTTGGAACTAGGCTAACCACGCCAGTTATATAGTTATGGCAAATACAATACACCTTAAGAATCCTTAAGATGTAGCTTCATGGTTCAAGATCGAATTGTTTCCGAAAGAATGTAGCCGATCAAAATCAACAGGACACATTTTGCACAAATCAACTATTGAGCTTTGGGTCAATCGCCTAAGGTTTTGGAGCACACGCGCGCACTGTCAGTCGGAGCACCCACAGGCTTCATCCGCCAAACTCTTGTCGATTTCAAGATTGCAAGCCGAGCTCATCGCACCGAAACAAGAATCATGCATCCGCTCTGGCTTCGCAACCAACCAGCATAGCCAACGGCAAACCAGCATAGCCAACTGTAAACCAACGGCAACCAACGGAAAAGCGCAACTTTCCCCAGCCGCTGGATCTCCCCAACTAGTCCCAGCATCTCACTGACACGGCCGCCCAGCGAATCGCCCGTGGCTTCCACGATGGCCTTCAGGATGGTGCTTTGGCTGTTCACGTTGCATCCTTTGCCGATCAACCTCGACAGCTCAACGCGGCGCAGCCGTTGGACCCGGATGGCCGACACGGTCGCCTCGCGGCGTTTTGGGGCTCATACTGCTGGTTTTGGCGTGCTTCGATTTTGTCAGGACATGACAAAGCTGTGATTGTTGGGCCATCCCTGAAATGCTTGGGTTTTCTTGGCAAGGTATGGGCTGCAAACAGCATAATCTTAATGTTGCAAATTCTTGTAGATGACCTTCTGAGCATGCTCTAAAGTGCAAATGTGAAGTTTTTGCACAAACTGTGAATGACATGGCATAAGTACTTTAATCATGATCAATCATAACTAAATGCACACTGCCGCACTTCATGGCATCCATTGCAGTATTAGAAATACGGACGTCATGGACCAGTAAGCACATGAATTTCAACCACTATAAACCAATGTGCCCCCTAATATCAAGCACCAAAACAGGAAAAAAAACGGTATGTATGCTGCAGCCTCTATCTGCTCCCAAAACCATCACCCCATCACCTTGAATTGTAGGTGACAACCCATATTTTAGAGGCCAAAGAACGTACTTTTCTTGGGGTGTTGTGTGCCCATAACGGATGGCTCCTCACTCAAGGACTGAATGAGACCTGTGGCACCACTCGGATCGTCCAAGTCTCCACGTCACAAACTCCGGAGTGGTGAACTTGCCATCCCCATCCTTGGTCGCCATCTGCTGGGCGAAACGGATCTGCCAAGGGAGGGTGGTCAGTTGCTAAGGCACCAGCATTGACCACCAACCAAAGCAAGGACAGTAAGGCAAGGGTTGGCAAGGTAGGCGTGATCTTGCGAGATCGGCAATCACACCATCTGAGCATCTGATACCATCTGTTCCACACATGGCATGGCTGAACTTGCACCATGTGTTGGTCTCAAATCGCGCGTTGATGTACACCATGGCACCGGTGGACAAGCAGCTGCTCAGCCCAGGCACTTTGCCATCAATTTGTCTCAAGACTTTGTCGAGATCTTTGTAGCCTTAGGGCGTGAGCTTGCCGGGGTCAGCTACTGACTGGGTCCACTCGAATCAAAGGCAACTCATCAAGTTATATCCAAGGGCTGTGCCAAACATCCCACTTGTTCCCGTACAGGCAAGCCATCTGTAAAAAACGGGTTTGCACTTCCAGGTCAGCCTACCAATGAAAGGTATAACGACCATATCAATACCACACCACTTCTGGTGACTCGAGCTGGGTCTGCATCCAGGATCTATAAGAGACGGTCACTATGCCTGGCCGTGCTACGAAAATACTTGATGTTGCCACCCCGTTGCGGTGGCACCGCACCAAGCGACCCGCAAACGTCTGTAGCTGGCCTACATATCAGATTCGGTCGTCATTCCGGGCATTCGCTAATGCCCACATAGCAGGTGGCCTATCCCTGGCTGCTGGGTAGGAAGATTTTAAACCTGGTAGGCAACGGTCCAACAATAATGGCCGAGCCAACTAAATCAATGCAGTACTCACACGTATATTCACCAAGATTTTGGCAGGCAATGGCCCTGGTTGTTTCCCTAGTCAATCCTAGCAATAGTAGCTTTTATTGTATGGCTAAGTAAGCCCCAACATATCAAACATCCGTTCATCAAATCACCAATCCACATCTAGTAGCTGCAGTTGGGAACCAAGTCGTTCAGCATCTTCTGCATCTCCTGCCTGAGCTGCCAAAAGTTCAGCTACTGCTACACTCCGGCATGTGGCAGTAGCGTGGTTGTCACGTAAACTATGCATCAGCAACTAATCAGATCTATATAAACAGAGCACACAGAGTCAGTCAAGTTATGCTGAACAATCTTGGGTCAATGATCGGAAAATCACAAATTACCTAGTCACTGAGCAATGACATGAACGACCGAGACACCTGTATGCACAGAATTCAGGAACTTTGCCAGAATCCAGGACTCAATCATCTACCCTTCGAAACACTCCGCGTTTATTGCCAATCATCCACTACTCAAACAAGAACCGTGATCTGAAGAAAACAAACCATAAATATCCATGACTCTGGGCATGCAAAATGTGGCGCTAAGCCAGCTTTCTGCTCACAAAAAATCAAGGGCAACGTTTGCCTGGTGAGAAAGCCACGACGGTCATCTGCCCGGAAACGGTTGAAGACCTGCGGGTGAAAGGTTCACCAAGAACAAACAGGAGGTGGTTAAGATAAGGTTCAGGTGGGATTGTCCATTCATGGAGGTATCCACCAACCATCCAATATCAATGGTGGTGCCCACCAACCATCCAACACATCAACAACTATAGATAGTAATAGGGAAACTTATAGCCATTGACCATCTCCACTAACGATCCAACATGGCACGCCGTTAATAGGGAAACTCACCAACCATAGTAACTATAGAGGTGCACAAACCCGGGTGGATTTCACCCCTTCAAAAGACAGTTGGGGAAGTCACCCCGGTGGATAGATGAACAGCAGCAATTGTTATCCAGATTGAGCTCTCAACATCCATGGCTAGGGAACCAATATCTATGTTAATAACCAAGGGTTCGAGAACCAAAATGCCTTGGATTGAACGGCATTTGCCAAAAGAATCCTTGAATCAATCAGAATACAATGGTTGGTGGTTACTTCAATGATTCCCCAACGGCGCAAGGCCGCACGATGTGACCAGTTTCAATTTTGCACAAAAGCTGAAATGTGCAAATACACCAAAGGTCGGTTCTACTGGTACAGTGGTTGGTCGCCGGTCTTCCGCCAAGTTCACGTCGCCGCCAATGCAATTTCCAATTACGATTTTGACCTGCAAAATGGGCCTTTTGCCAAAGCACCGTGCACTTTCTACAGATCGACTTCCAAAAACGTGGCACCTCCGTCATTTGTTGAACGATTCTGACGCGCAAACGCAAGTTTCGCCACAGTGGCTGCAACGATCGCTTTCCCAAAGCTTTGCGCACCTTCGGGGGCCTACATGGATCTTCTCCTTGATTTGCTTTAACCTTCCATCAGTCGGACGTTTGAATTTCAACCTACCTTTCTTTGATGAGCCAAGGCATTCTAACCATATATTGAACCACCAGACTGGTTGGTGAAACATCTGCTCGTCAAGCAACCATGCGTTAATCATTACCGAGGGAAACGAAACATGTCAATCAAAAGAACCAGCAAATCTTAACCATCACTATGGAAAAAACACATCATTAACCACGGTTTAACTCTGCTAAACAGCCATTCAGCATGGTGGTGGTTAAGACTTGCTGGAGTTAAACGGTGGTTCATGATGGTGAAACCGTGGGATCATTTACCCATGGGAAACCATGGTGAATCCATCATGTTAACCAACCACGACGCCCATGTCTCATGCCATGACGAATCTCCACCCAGGCGTGCCATGGCGCACCTCCTTCACCCGTTGGGTCAAGTCTACCAGGTCCGTGGCGCCGCCCAACTGATCCACCATGGCCTGGCACAGGGGGAGCCGCGCAGTCTGCCAGGCCAATGGTAGGCCAATGGTTCATCCTATGTAGGTTTTTTTACTTAGAATTTGTAATTTGTAATTTGTAGGTGTTTTTTTACTTAGAATTCAGATGGATCTTCCGTGGGTCCATTCGTAGACTCAGGGATCCAACTTCTGCACTCCGATTTCTCGATCTCACTTTCGGTGTCCATGTGCCCACCTCCCACCGTTGTGTGCCTCAGCTTCGTTGTCAGCTTGTCATGGTTCGACAACGTTCAGAAATACAAAGTGACCAGTTGGCAATTTGTTGAGCTAACAGGGATTATCTTTGAACATGTGGTGAACATTAGCTACACAACTTTGGTTAGTTACATAGTGAATGTTTAAACCAGCGGCAGCTGTTGCTGACTGATTGCCGTCAATGATTGCTGATTGCAAAATGATGCAGTCAGCACTGGTTGTTGTGCATGGCCTCCTGCCCGGTACATGGCCCGGGTCCGATTGTTGTTCCTGAGCCACAACGGTTTCCAAGACTTCTGAGATGCCTTCGCTAACGTGACCTCACAAAGGAGTTTTCAAAAGGTGAACAAACAAATGGCTGTGGGTCAAAATTCAAAACCCTGCCTGCACCCCTGGTTCCCTAGCATTACCCATTATTTTCATTTATTTTCCCTATAGCTTGCTGGATATTGTCCACCGTTCTTGGCTGGTTAAAATTGAGTCATAGCCAAATGATTTGGTTCTACATCGATGTCATTGAGACAAAGCTGTTGAAGATTGGTTCTACTTCACAGTTGACAAGAAATGATCGCTACAACTGGGCAGTGATTGCCATCATGGATTCCCATCATTCGGAACCGCTGCTGATCAACACGGCTGATGGACAATGTGGTGAACTGCACCGGGGAACTCACACCAAGATCTCGCTTCCCCCGGCAACATGCCTCGGCCATGGATATCCAGGGAGATTTCTCCGAACTTGGCTTTACTTGCTGGGTGGTGCTCAATTCATCATGGCCTAAAGGCTACCATGCATCCTAGAAGAACCCCTGAACAATCATACACAATCAACCTTCAGAAGTGGCATCCTGTCATATTACCGAAAAACTTTTCTGGCCATGGCGCCTACCAAGCAAAACCAGCTGAGCTGATGCCACGTATGCTCACTATATAGCTGGCTTGGTTCAATCTCCACCTGCGACCCGTTTCACACAGGTGCGCAACAAAAGCACTGACCCTATAGCTTGACACAGACTATTGACATCTATGTTGCATCTACCCCACCACAGGGCTTCAACCTTATACCTTGACACAAACTATGTGAATTGCTCTTCTTGCAGTCTTCCAAGTGCGACACACACGTGCGCAAACAAAACATCAAAACCTTGGCATGGAAAAATGGAAGCCCGCCATTGATTGGCCCCTTCATGGGATGATCATCCGAATGACATCCGAACCACCAGGAGCCTGGATGTGTTTTTCATAGGCCATTGCCTGAAAATTGCTACATCCGTGAATGTTAATACGTATCTCTTAGCGGCCAAACCAACAGAATCACACATACGTGCATGCACATCATCCTCGATGGTGAGCATGTAGGAAAAACAGGGTTCCTGGATGTTCAACGACAACAATGCATGACACTTTGCTCTTGAAGTGACACCTGCCATGGTCCCAGGAGGGCTGAAGAAGTGCGTGGAACCACACAGCCACATGAGCTGCCAAACCCAGGCGCAGCGCAGCGCAGCGCAAGGGCTGCCATATTTTTGCGCCGCCGCGTGGGACAAGTCCTGAGGTTGGCATCAGCGAGCTCTGCAGCCATGGGGGGCACCCAACAATCCACCAACATTGATCATTTGGTAACCCGAAATCATCCTCATTGTGAAAGAATATGCCAACTACTTTTGGGGTTCCCTTTTTTAGGAAACCACCATTTGAGTAGGGAAACTATCTGCATTGCAGGAGGCAGCCCGGCAAGATATCATGTGACAAAGCAACCCAGCCGCTTTCTATGACTTTGGGGTATGTTAAGATGAATAGGTTCTTCGGCGTCAGTTCCCATGCTTCGATTTCGTGGTGCCCAAAAAGTGTCTGGCTGTACATGGCTGTGGGAACCATGCACCGAATCTGTCCTACACATTAGCCCATGTAACATCATGAAACTACACATGGCAACAACTGTCCTGACAATTGTGCAAACAAGTGTGCGAACACTTGCCAACTTGACATTCCAACTGACCTACGTACATTCCAACTGAACCAACACTTGTCCCTTCAACGTCCGCAGTTCAGCCCGCCTACGGGTGCTCAAACTGTGTACGGCCTTCGGCCTGGCAGCAGAAAATCAGGGCCATCAAGTGAGAAATGTTGTGGATAAACTTGGTGATGCATAAGAAATGGTTATCACTTGAAAAATGGTTGGCTATAACTTATCTATTTATCATCACTTGAAAAATGTTGCTGATGAAGAAGTTAATTAGAAGTAAGCCAAGAACTTAATATATAAACTATGTTTGGATTTGATTTACTTAAAGTAAATCAAGAACACTTCTTGAGTGGTTTCTCAAAATGAGGGTGCCCGGGTACCCCAAAATGGTTGGTTGGCTTATTGCCATAAATGCATTCTATGAGATGATCTTGGGGTGACCCCTTTTTTGAGAAACCATCAAGTAAATCAAGAACATGCAACTGTAAAATGGAATAATGGGGTGATTTCAACAAGCTGGAACAGTATACCCTTATATAACTTAATTATACAAATTACTTACCTGCCATGTACTTGGGCCGATTTGAACAGGCCCTCTCTTAAGTGGAAAGGCAGAAAACTTTGATTTGAGTGTCCTTGAAAAAATGTTTGGCCGAACAACTGCGCAGCATTCCTTTGATCCACCATCAGTTCTGCCAAAAGGATCAAAACGAAACAGGAACAACCAGCATCAATACCAAACGGGACTCAGCTGTCACGCGCGCATTGTCGACCCCAAACATCCAAAAAAACAAGTGAACAACAATCAAGTTATTGCGCTAACACTTCACCATGAACAAGCAACACACCCACCATGGCTCCTGGTTCATGGTGCA
Source organism: Symbiodinium kawagutii (assembly GCA_009767595.1). Lineage (NCBI taxonomy): Eukaryota > Dinophyceae > Suessiales > Symbiodiniaceae > Symbiodinium > Symbiodinium kawagutii. The sequence goes on along the minus strand of VSDK01001997.1, from coordinate 86,153 downwards.
CCCCTGCGTGGCCAACCATGGGGTCCGACTGGGGACCGCTGTGCTGGGACGACCTCGTTGGCATAATAAAAGACCCCCGGCTTCGAGCGAGATTCCTTCTTCACCTCGGCTGGTGCCAGCGGTTCCGTGGTGCCATGGATGAAAGATGGCTATGGGTCAATATTAACCACCTAACTAATGGAGGATTTCCACCAACAATAGTAGGGAAAACAATGGTTAATGGTGGGGAACCAGGGGTACGGGGTTTTGACCCACTGCCAGATGATGGAAGGATGTCATGACAGGATGTCTTTACCTGAACTATTCACATGGTGTCATATCCAAGAAGGGACTGCATCCACCATTTGGTCCCTGGTGGCTCCTTAGCTCCCTCCTAAGCATAAGCCAGTGACATTCACATCATTCACGGTGCGAAGAAGGAAGCAGCTTCACCATTTCTCAAGTCATCAGAGCGATGTAGTAAGTGTTGCTCCATACATCTGATGGGTCAAGATCATCCACGCGAGGACGAGGTATTATGATTTGCCACTACCAACCATTGTATAACCCACATCAACCCACAATCAACCCACTAACAGCTATCAACATCTATCGACCACTTTCAGCTATCAAGCACTATCAGCTACCACCCACTATCAGCAAAGACAATCAACTCTCAACCACTTAATCTTCATTGATGATTTCTAAAACCATGTATCAACCATTATTCTCCCTTTCCTATTGTCACAATCAATCATCATGAGCCAGCATCAGTTGATCATAACCAAACATCATTGACCACTGGTACCTCAGCCGCGCGGGCCCCGCAACACGCTTGCCGTTTGCAGTGCCAAGCTCCGAACCCATCCAGGGGGCAAGCGGCCATGATCACCGCCCTGACGAGAGATGCTGGTCACAATGAACCAATGGAGTTAACTAATGGAGTGAACCATTCAAGGGATACTGATACTGATCAACAATGAGGCAATGACAATGGTGAATGATGGATGATGGACAATGATGATGATCATCATCACCATCATGAGTATACCCATGAATATGACAATGAGCGTCATTGCTATCACTGTAACAATCCATGATCACAATCATCAGCCCGTCCTGCCATCACTGGCTCCAACCCAGCAGTTGGGACAACGTGGCAGGGCCATGGTACATCCAGCCACTGTAAACAACTACCGTCTGCGCAACAAAGGACTGCCAGTGAAGGTACCAGCCAGGGATGGTATGCTGCATGAGCTGCAGTCTCTGAAGAACTGAAGTCTCAAAACAATCAGTCCATGCAAATTTGCAAAATTCGGGATACATTACGAGAAGAAAAGCAAAGGAGGAAAAATAATCATGCCTACAATTATTGTTCCTTTCTTTTTCTGGGCACCAATTAACAAATAACAATTGTATTTGGGTAACTAAGAAAATGCAACCATCCCAACTGAGGTGGTGAAAAAACCCTATTGTAAATTCAATTGCACCCTCTCCGCCTTATCGTTCTATTTTCTTCCTTATCGTTTTACAGTACAAAGTGCATGCAACATTACACCACAGCAAAGCCAAACAAGAAACGCGAGAAACATTGCAACCTGTCACAGAAATCTCTACTTGGGTTTACTTAGCGTCTATGTGCTACACCGGTCACCATATTAGATCATATTAGCGTTCCGATCCTTTTGTCCCAGTGTTGAGGAATGAAAGCAGTGACATTGCTGGGAGTCCGTAGAACTATACAGATGTGCACTGATGTGGAAGACCTTTTCGCTGTTGTTATCGTTTTGTTATCGTTTTGGACCCTTATGCTCTACGCATGATCATGAACCGAACCTAGCCTCAGGCACAGCTTAAACGCTCTGGTGCCATAATTCATGATGTGACTGTTATATACTGTTATTGTTATTTTCCTCCTTATCGTTTTACAGTGAATGGAAGCAGTTTTGGTCAAGTGGTGCGCGTACCTGCAACCTGCAGCTGCTGTATCAGGCACATCCAGCAGCATCATGATTCGAACAGCAAGGTAGACACTGGTAATACAGCAATGAGTCGCGCAGTTTCGAGTAGGATATTCACCATCGCTAATATGGCTATGGGTCAAGCAGTTAACCATCAGTATTAAGCAACAATGATAGGAAAACAGCCTGGTTAATGATATGGGAACCAGAGGTACAGGATTTTGACCCACAGCCATATTCACATCTCCTGCAAATACCTGAAGGTAGTACAACCCCCAGAGCACCGTCTGAGAAAGGGCACCCATAGCCACTGGCTCAGGCTTCATGAATGCGGCAAATCGCACCCGTATCATGGCATCTATGGCCAACTGCATCTGTTGCCCATTTCCAATCGTTGCACATTATTGCTTACTACATTTGGATTCCGGATGAACCATATGTGGATCAAAAAAGCTTGACCAACAATTATGATCAGTTACAGTACCCGTGTCAACTGATCAACCATACCCATCAGTCGAATACTGGTTATCTAATCATACCCATCGGGATATAGTGGTTTAAATAATGCTTGTCAAATTACATTTTAGTATACCCATCAGTATAATTAGCTGTGCTCCAAGTTATAATGACTGGTCAAATGAGTATACCCACTATTGATAACCACTCTTCAACCATTAATGCTTGTGATTATACCACCCAGTATAGTTAAAAATTGAATTATACCCAGTATAATTGAATATTATTCAACATGATAGTCAAATAGTTGAATATATTGACTGGTCAAATGAGTAGACCCACTATTGATAACCACTATTCAACCATTATTCAACCATTAATGCTTATGATTCTACCCATGCTAACTCCCCGTTCTTTGCACCGGGGCTCCGAAACGCACCGCGTTTCGCGGATCGCGCACCGCGCCTGGCGCACCTTGGGGCTACGACTTCGGTCGGGCGAAAAGGGAGCCACGGCCTGGCGTCACAGGCGAGGGCAGGGACCCAACGTGGGGAGGGGCTCAACCAACGTGGGATGATTCGACTGCTATGATTCGGATAGTTTCCAGGAATTTTCCCATCAAAAAATGGAGGTTTCATCACAACAAGGGGTATTTGATTCTAGAGTGCTATGATTCCAGAGCTATTGACATGGCTGGTTTGGCAAAAATGATTAACAAGTTGAACCTTTGAAGAGCTATGATTCTGGTGCTATGATTCTAGAGGTATTGACATTAATCAAAGCATTCTAGAGGTGCGAACTGGATTGACATAGCTTTACTGTATTGACATTGCAGTGAATACATTGACAAGTGAACCTTGGAAGAGGTATTGACTTCCCGAGTCATACCTTGTTAGAACGCAAATTTATGGATAGATTGTGATAAATTATGATTCTCACTACCATTAGGATATGTGTCAGCGGGTTGTTCACTCGGTGACTTTCCGATCAAAGCCGGAAATCGTGCATCATGTGCCCCCAGCTCGTCTGTCTGAGGAACATCCCGGCAATAGCAGTTGTTTTTTTTTCACAAGTGGGGGTGTCCATAAATGGTGGTACTGTACCTACTCATCCAATCATTATACATATCAATCCATAAAAAACAAACCAGCCGCTTTAGACGTACACCACGAAACCGGAAAAACCCATGTGCACGCAATAGTATGCACTAGTGATCACCTGGAATATGCAGCACTTCAGAACGAACATCACCTGATTCAGCTTGGAGTCAACCATCAACCCACGTTGCCGAACCCTCAGACCCGCCTTGGCGCCACCTGTTGCGGAGAGGAATTTGTGGGTCCCGCTGGAAATCCGAGGAACTTCGAAGTGGCCAACGTATATGGGTCAATATTAGCCATGGCTGTTGTTGTTGTTGTTGTTGTTGTTGTTGTCGCTGTTGCTGTTGCTGTTGTTGTTGTTGTTGTTGTTGTTGTTGTTGTTGTTGTTGTTGTTGTTGTTGTTCTTGCTGTTGTTGTTGTTGTTGTTGTTGTTGTTGTTGTTGTTGTTGTTCAGGATGGTTTTGAACTTGTGGCTAAATTGACCAATGCCCTGGACTGAACCATGGTTGTTGTTTAATCATGGCTATTGGTCAGGTAATGTTGGTTGACAATGCTGGGGTGGTTCAAACAGCTGGAATTCGCAGGTCGATTTTCCCATCAGTCCCGTGAAATGATGGACATGCAGGAGCCAGACCTGAAAGCTTGAAATCACTCATCATGAATCCGATGCTGATTCTTGTATCACACTTGATATGAACTGATTATATGTAAGTTTATCATATCTTTACTCAACCTGCGTGCGCGCTTTTTTACGAGAAACACATGTCCACACGCTTGTCACAGAGACACTTTGTTCGATCTGATTTGTGAGCAACACATCGCAACTCCAAGAGGGATCTGTTGCAAGCACACGGGGTTCAAAGTAATGCAGCGCATTTCCCCCAGCCTTTCCCTCTCTTGATGTTCCCTCAGAACGAGCACATGGCAGTTCCACGCGCATGAACCAGCAGCCCAACCCGTGGCTACCGGGGGGGGACCCTTAGCCGTTGCCATCGCTGCCTGTGGCACCGAAGAGGTCGCAGTCATCCGAGGCTTCCAGCTGCGAGCTCTTGCCTTGACCATAGCAGTGGCTGAACGCTGGCTGTGTCGGTGGAAGCCTTGAATATCTTGAATACTTGGAAAAATCATCAGCAACTAACCATCAGCAACTGACTAAACATCAGCAACTACCATCAAATGAAAATAAAAGATACAATTTTCAATCATCAGCAACTAACCATCAACATCAACAACTACCCATCAACAACAATTCTCATTCACAACCATCAACAACTACCCTTCTTCACCATAAATAAGTAACAATTCTAAACCATATATCCTTGTCTTTGCAGCAAAACCTCACCAAAAAAACACACATCATCCACCGTGACTCGACTATGACCGTGCGATGCCAGGCATCGCGCCTTGCCTTAAATCGTGTGATGCGACATGCGATCAGCCGTCCTGGTTGCGGTTGCTATGCCCAGGCATGGAACCGGCGCGTTTTGGGCACCCAAGCCATGCTCAGCCAAGAAGGTCACGATCGGAACTCGAACAGGATGTACCAAAGAGCCTCCCCAGGGATCGTCAACAAACTGACCTGGTTGGTGGGTGGGTGGTTTGTTGGTTGGTTGGTGGGTTGGTGGGTTGGTTGGTGGGTGGGTTGGTCGGTTGGTTGGTGGGTTGGTGGTGCGTGATTTTGTTTTATTGTTTGGTTCATGTGTATGGTTTCCTTTCTCAGGTGTCGTGTTGTTGGTTCCCTTTTATCTATGTTGGTCGACCGCCATCCATGACCATAAATATGTAGATAAATCATTCTCACAGAGCATCATTCATCATCAAGCAGCACCCTCTTTAAGCAGTGCGAATCATCACTACATGCACTGTATGGGTCTCAAATCATTGGGGACACCCCAGTTTTCATCTGGTTTCTTAACCATTTCTAAAATAAAATCAAAATGAATAGAATAAATCCATCCCAACTTGGGGTATTCCCAGCATGGCTTCAGAAACCTCCCGGTACCGGCAGGCCGCCATTATTCACCCGACCTTCAAAGTAGCCATGGATGATCAGCTTGCCATCCAGGACCTTGGCACGTGAGTTTCTTTCAGCACCTGGTGAAGTTGGGACCGACGCAGCTTAGCATGGCCAAAGTATAGCTTGGAGAGTACTTAAGTGGTTAATATTGAATAGTAGGGGTTGATAGTAGGATTCATAGTACTGGTGAATAGCACTACTAGTGGTTAATAGTAGGGTAATTGGTTCGGGGTCAAAGTAGCTAATAGTAGGGTAATTAATAGGACCGACTAATGGTTAATAGTAGGGGTTCCTGGTCCCAGTGGCACAGTGGTTTATTGTAGTGGCTATTTGTGTTAAATCAGTATTGTTGACCACTGGGTTGAGATGGTGGCTAATGAGCTGATAGTGCCTAATAGTCATTATGGCCAGTGTTGGTCAGTATGCATTCAACCATAACCAATGGCTTAACTAGCCATGGTAGCCAAAGTTATGAATGTGCTTGCCAGGCTGGTCAGTATGGGTTTTGCATTGCCGGCCATGGTTTAAAAAACGATTGATAATCTTTGCTAGCAATTACTAATACTGTAGTTTATCATGACATAACCTATCATGACTATTTAATTAAGCCTGATCAGAACAATTACTGGACAATTGACGAAAATCATACTTGTGAACGACAGAGCTGGCCAACGAACAACCCTGCCACACAAGTCCTTCTGTGGACCGACCCCGCAATAGACATCGAGCAACAAAGACACGACTGATGACACGGAACGCACAAAAAACACGGCTTGCCCATCTATGGTGTCGTTGTTTTCTTGGATGTAGAGATCGTTGGAGGTCACTCGTCTTCAACCTGCTTTGAAACTCCTATGCCAACATGCAAGCCAATGCCTGGCTTGATGTACCAATTCTGATGTGTTTATTGTTTCCAATGGAGGTTTCCCCCTAGAAGGGCTGAACTTCGACTCCAGCTGCGAACTCCTGGGCTCACCTGAACAGCAACTTTCATGCCATCCTGGACCGGACCATGAGCTCGGCCCTTCGGTGAAACCTGATTCGTGCCTGCAACCTGCAGATCTCATCGGCTCAACACCCAAAATTTTTGACGTTTGTTGACCACTGTTGGTTGTTGTTGTCAACATTTGCCAACCAACATTATCATGCTTCTCGCACCAGTCCTAAAACAATAGATTTGCAATCAATTTTTCGTATTATCAGAAACTTGTTGTTATTTACGTTCCTCTTGGTTCATCAGTAGTAGCATGGCATGGTTGATCGGCATTGATTATTGCTCCTTGATTGCTAAGCGTACCAACCATTGAGGACTACGATTGATGATCAACCTTTGAGTATGAAGCTTATTGAGCGTCTATGATTCACACTACCCCGTGCTGGTTCATAAGCTTGATATTGTTGAATGACGATTTGAAATGATCATTGATGAGTAACAAACGACGACTTATTACACTCCTAGAGGCTAACAGCTTGACCCTCCCTTATAGGTATTGGAAGATTAGTTTCCTCGCTTGGAGGACCTTTTTGGTATGGTCACGCTGTTAGTTTCCAGGAGAGTAACTGGTTGGTGGTTTCAATCCCTATGAAAAATATTTGTCAACCAACTGCTTGTTAATAATCACTATAGTGAAAATAAAAAATGTTTGAAGACCACATTGAATCCACTAAACCAGGCAACCATTGTGACATGGCCACCGCTGCCTTTAAGTGAGCCGTGTCCCCACCACTGCGCAAATCCCGTCCTCGCCAAGTCTGTACTGACCTGGCGCTACCAGGTCTAAGACTGTCTGGCCACCCTGGTTGATTTACCCATTGAAACTGGCCATTTACACTATCAAAATCCGCCATTTTTGGCCATTTCTGGTTGATTTACCTACTGAAACTGGCCATTTCAAGTTGATGTACCCTTCCAAATCCATCATCTATGGCCGTTTATGGCTGATTTATCCATGAAAACTGGCCAAGTCGATTTTCCAGGATCTTCCAGGTTAATTTCCCAAAGAGAAGCTGAATAAATTGCTGGGAGCTTCCTTGCAAACAGGGTCAAACAGGTTTGTTCTTTCTCCAGTGGTGGTAGAACTCTTGGGGAACCAGTGATGATGTGGCTATGGTTAAAGGGCTTACCAACTTCAAACTCGGGGGTCCCATTGTAAGAGGTCAACAAGTTGAATAAATGGCTTGGATTTTCTACGGATTCAGGTTTGCTTCTTTTCAACAGGAGGAAAAATTATGGTTAAGTGTAGGATATGATGGTTCTAGAATATTCTATACTTGTTCCTGGCGTCTTGTTGGATCTTGGCGATTATTGTTCGTGAACGTTAATGGCCAACTTTGATGATTTCTGGAAATGATTGAGCACTGGTGTTTAATGACTTCCCAACAATGGTAGGTCCATTTTGATCTCAACCATCACCAGTTCGAGATAGTTTAACCCGAAGGAGCGTTCGTGACTGACCATCAAATATAGGGGGTATTCATTCCTGGGTTTTCCACCAGGCTGTGGGTCAGGACCCTTAGTCCCCCTGGTTCCCCATCATTACCCAGGCTGTTTTCCCTATGATTTGGTTGGTCATTATAAGCCATTATGGATGGTTGACTGCTTGACCCATAGCCACCAATATTCAGCATATGTTTGGTATCCGAAGCCGCCTGCTCTTCAAGAGCCCGGTCGATGATCAACACCCCTTTCCGCGCCGATTGCGCTGAAGTGATCAACATGGGGCCCCAATCTCCATCAAAATCCAGATCAAACAAACTTCTAGATGATTGACAGGCAATTTGTATATGAACAAGCTTGTGACTTGTGACCAACCTCCATGCAAACATGGTTGATTTTTTGGTCATGCCTCTCGTTTCACAAGCTGATCACGTCTTTTTCTCCCAAGAGATGCCCTCCTCAATATCCGCACCTGCTGAAAGCGCTACGCCGCACCGCTACGTGCTCTCCAGGCCGCTATCTCATTGTCAATGCACGCTTCATTGTGGTGAAAATCATTGATTATGAAAAATAATGATGTTTAATGATAGTTTATTAATTAATCATAGATATCTTAATAATCATGAATTTTGACAGATAATGATAGTTAATGATATTGAATAATGTTGATGATAGTTCATGATAGATCTCTCTCCATTGCCATCAGGTCACCCTGTCCTAGATCGACTAGGTAGCCAGCCCAGTTAATAATAGATAAATGTGGTGAATTATGAAGGGTTATGATGATTAACAACAGGATTTGCCTATCATTATCCACCAAAGTGATTAAAATGATAGCTCATGGTGGATAATGATAGGCCATGATTAGTCAATTCATTGACCAATGAAGCCAGCCACGTTCTTGAAGTGTAGTGGCACTGGGAGCACTTCTGCCAGAATTGAGAGGGGACCTGTGTCAAAGCAAGTGGACTACGCCTGTCAGCTCGCTAGGCTTAACGAATCCCTCAATATGGCAAAAAAATCCCTGAACATGACAACAACCGATTGACACCAAGTTACAATAAAGAAGCATGTGGTTGATTTGATCAACATACTGTACCAAATCCCCTCAGCAATGGAACGGCTAAGCTCTCAGAAGCAAACGCCGGGTCTGCAAGCTCCAGCAGTGCGTCATGTCGTTCCTATGATCCGAAGAGCTTCAAGTCATACTTGATCTTCAGGACCCCCATGGGATCCATGGTGCGATAGATCATCTCCACCTCCTCGCTGGTACGATAGTTCACCGTCCACATCCATGTGAAGGGAATGGCCGTCAAGACGATGCATGCCAGGTTCCAGTTGTACCACTTCACGCGGTCCTCTGGTTGGTGGCTATAACCCCTATGAAACTATGCTTAAGCTTTTTTGTTGCTTATTATCCCATTTTATTGACCATTATCAAGGGGGTAAATACAACAACTAGAAAACCCTATAAAACCACTGAAAAAAACGCCATGTTTGGTCTTTCTGTCTCTCATTTTCCCTCTTATGAACCGATCAAATCTCTACAAAACCATGGTCAAAACCACCAACCACCATGCGGTCCTCGTCCATCAAGTTCGCTCTGCGCGCAAAGCGGCTCTTGGAGAACTCGGGCAATTCGATCTTCATCATGCGCAAGCGACTGAGCTGCAAAGCCCCGCGCAGCGCCATGGATTTTGGATCCGTTGGATGCGAGTGAACACGTCGCAGTTCCTGCTTGAGCCAGCTCAGTCAAGCTTGGAATATGCATCCAGGTACCCCAAAATGATGGGGTTGCAGTCTGGTAAACTAACATGCAAATGGAACATTGATCATGCATAGCTGGGCTACCTAATGAAAACATGCAATTTTCAGCTTCCAGGCTAGTTAACCAAAGGGTATCCTTTATAACGCCCCAAGGCTTTTAAGGACACGATCCCCGCAAGCAACTCCCAATCCCTGCCAACATCTTAAACCCTCTTGTGGCCCTGAAAAAATGACGGGAATTCCTACAATCCAATGGACGTTGATAGGAAAAGATTCGTTGACCCCAAGTGATCAGATTAAGCATAGCCATTCTTAACCCGTCGGCAAATATTATTTCCCTTGTTCTGTTACAGGTATTGCCATTAACCACGAACAGTTAACCATGAACAGTTAACCCTTGTTCATGGACCGCACCCTTGCCACTCATGCTCATAGAGATCCCAGCGGCACCGACACCTTTCCCATCCTGCGAGATCCAGTAGTGATCGAATCGAGTGCCTTCCAACTCCTTTGGAGATCGTGACGTGGCAACCTAAGGGGTCAATTGTATGGTTGTCAAGCTATTGAATGCCAAAATACTCACACATGTGGCTGTATCCCGTGGCGTCATCTACAAATAACCTACGGATTTGGCACATGATTTCCAACATACAAGCAGACCATTTAATCATCTGTGGGTTGTAGCCATAATTTGGCTTAAGACTTTCTAGGACAATATCAGATCGCTTATGTGAGCATCAACGAAACGGTAGTGCCGCGCCCATTTTGTCAGATCACCAAGCCTCAGCTTTCATGCTATAATATAACAGCACCGAGGAGGCAATCAAGTTGTGCCTCATGGCATGGTGGCCACCTGAGATGAAGTTCAACTTAAGCAACGGAAAACTGTACTACAAATGTGCATCGCCTGAAAGAGGTGTTTTCATGGGCGTGGTAACCTTTAGCATGTTGGATGGAGGTATTGATCAGCAACGAAACAACCAAGCTTCCCCCTACCACATTCCCATGTGTGGTGTCTAAGTGTTGTTGCTGTGCTTGTGCAATTTCTACGAAATGACCAAGGAGATGTTATTTGTCTGGAAATTTGAACCCATGGTACTCAATAGTAGTTTGTCAAAATATGGGACACCCCAGTTATCATCCAGTTTATTCACCTTCGATCATTATAAATCATAAACCAGCCATTTATTCACATTCATTAACCATCTACGTATCATTATAAGCCAACCATTTTTGGGGCTTACTTTCTTGAGAACCACCCAATCATAGCCATTGACTTCGATCACCTGAACAACTGCTGTGCACCACGATTTGTCCTTGGCTAAAAGGCTGCACACCAGTGGCCCCTCTTCGGAAGTGCCTTGCCTGGCGGGGTGGCAAACAACCGCAGTCCCAGCATCTACATGGGACATCCGAATTTTAGCTGATAAGGGCCTTTTCTTGCCTCTAGTGGGGGCATTCAGGAAGGAACTGAAAACAGGAGTTGCAAAAGACTTAGTTTTCAAGTTAATGCTTCGCCAGGGCACGGGTATTCATTAGCATGTAAGGGGACCTATACTAAGTTTTTGAGATTTTGCTTCAACTGTTTCCGATTAACACGTAATTGCACTCAGCTCAAGCGACCGAGGATCAAACAAATCCATTCTACTCATCACTATAGTTATAAAACAACACATGCAACAAATCAAAGGAGAATTGCCAATATCGTATAGTATGGTGATGCAACTGTGAAATATCAAATCAACTCGTTTGAAAATGCATACCCTAAGTCACTGCTAGTTTCCCTTTTCTTCCCAGTGAATGTTTTGGGTAAAAACTTAGATGCTTAGTAGGTACCACCATGGCGACAAGGACAAACCCAGTCATGTGTGTCCCAGCGGGTTGGTGATTTGTGTCCCCATGCGCAAGCTTTCTGACACTAAAATGACATGGTTGCGTTTTTACCATTATATAAACAGCAATGACATGGTTGAATTTGTTTTACTTATGTTTATGACATGGTTGCGTTTATGACATGTAATGTATTCAAGCACGGCCAAAAAATTGAAGGGGGACACATGTAGACGCATAGATACAGTTCACGTATACAAATACTAAAAGGTAACAGGTCCTGGGCATTCCCTTAGTCATCGGCCATAGCACATCTTTGTAGGATCTGCCATGCACATTCACTCTGCAATTGAGAACATCTTCTGTGTGTGTACCCTCCAGTGATCAAACAAATTGATGGAAAAAAATACTACTGCCTTTCTAAATGCAGAATGCATGACGGAACGTCATAACTTCCAAAAAAGAACGACCCCTTCCAAATCTTCAATTCTCAAAATCATTGAGTCCCAAAATCAAAATCGTTGGAAATCAATTATCAAAATCTTTGGTGCGAAAATCATTGAGTCAAAATTTCCAAATCTTTGGCTTTCCTCCGTTGCTTTTCCCAGCACATCCATAGTGCTCCATGGGTTCTCTATGGCCAGGGGATCCCCTGAGCCACCCGGCGTCAAGGCGTCAGTGACCCGTTCCAGAGCGGACGTCTTGTCACCTGAGGTTACCGACCGCCTTGGGCATTTTGGATATATATTTTTATGCTTAGATATAAGGACAGATATAGATTAATATATAGAGGGATATAAATAAATATATAGATATATAGATAAAAGATGTAGATATAGATGAACAGAGGAGGGTAGCTGATCATAAGGTGATCATTAGCTGATCATCTACCATTTGGTTCGGCCACTCCTGGTAGCATGGAACAGCTCCCGCTTTCAGTTGCTGGAACGGGATACCCCTGGCTCCAACCACCAGCCAGCCATAAGCTGATCATGACCATGAGAATGATCCTCAACTGGCTGGATGGATGGATGGATGGATGGATCGATAGATAGATAAATAGACAAACAAATATAGATAGATATGCATGCGCGTGTGAACTTGAAACCGTGCTTCCAATTGACATAATTGCGGGTGGATGTAACATTTAAATACATTTAACCTGCCCAATGGAAACTCATGTGCAATGGAGTAAAATCGTAGGACTGTCAAATCATGAATGATTGTATCTCAAACATTGGTAGTGCAATCCGTAAAGAAATACAGCCGTCTCTACGTTCCACTTGCATCTTGCAAGGCAGACGGGAATTCAGTGCGAAACAATTGCAAAAAAACACCGCTGCCAGGTATTTCTGGGCAATTGCTAGCTCTGAAATGGTGATTAATGGTGTCACTTTTCCTCTCATGTGCACTGCCGCGCCAGTTGGCATGGACACACAAAACTGCGCCGAAAAAGGTCCTGGTAGCTCCAGAAAGGCTGCAAATAGTAGACATTGTCAGCAAGAATTTCAAAAACGTGATGCCTTGGCAACACAGGCGTGGAACCACAATGTAATCGCTTCAGTATCACCCAGGAAGGCCTTGCCAGAATCCACCAGTGACACTTCAAAACCTCAAGCACTGACTTTGCTCTTGGAGCTAGCCATTGCGTCGTCAATTTTGCTCTTCAGCTGGTCTGTGACCTGTCCGGGCAGCTGCAGACCGCTGAGTAGGCTATCTTACACTGAGTTTGCCTTTTGAGCCAAACTATGACTTAGATTGGGGAAAAAACAAGAAACACAGTTCCTCACCTTTTTACGAAAATTGTAAATCAACATGTGAAAAAAAACAACTTGGGCTGTTGGAATCTCCGTAAGTTGCGTTGGGTTCTGAGCTCGTTTGACTACTCCTTAGGTATAGCGGCTTTAGCAGTCATTCCTGCGTTTATCGTGCTGCCGCTGACCCGCGGGCTGTGATCCCAGAGTCATAACCAGTTACGGTTGGTACCCGGAGAAATTTGGATGTGACCTGGGCTTTTGGATGGTAAGCCATAGACATGTGCCAGGTAGAACCTCTGAGTCTCGATGATGAATCAAACATGTTTCTTTGTGGGCAACTGCTCATTTGACTCCGGTGGGTTTGTTCATGCCGATGTGAAGGGGTCTTGCCAGCCCATCAATGATTGTAACTTCTGGTTGCTGGGGGACATCATCATTCTTGCGGTACATTGCAGCGTTGGCGATAATCTGATGCAGTGGTTTACCCAATGGCTCATGGTCGTAAAAAATGATTCCATACTGGTTGGTGGTTTTTAGTAATTAGCACCATCAAACATATCAGTCAACCAACCCGCCAGCCAGCATATGCTTGATCATTTTTGGGCACTTTGAAGTAACAGCGATGATTCCCCTGCAAGCAGAGATCCTCTTAAAATCCAACGGTAGACCACTGTACTAACGCAGCAAGTGTGATGCTGGCCGAAAATGGCTCACCCAAAAACATGATTGTGTCACGAATGGCTGATGCTGGCCAAAATTGATTCACAATGGCTGATGGCTAATTGTTACCTGCGGGGAGGCTGCAGCGCTGCTCCTTGTACTCATCATTGAGCTCCACCACCTTTGTCGCCAACTGGTCGGCCAAGTCGGAACCTAGGATGGCTGCCGCCGGAAGGAGAGAGCTACCCAGCGGTACCCATGAAGCAAATCAGTTGGACCTTAGAGTCAGGGCGATCTTCAACACATGGTGACTAGGGGTCACAACCAAATATCATGCGAATTCATGTTAGAATTCATGTGAGATCCACATCTTTTTGTAAATTCATATCCTTAAGGCAACGTGTTGGACCTTGTCCATTCTTCTCCCCAAAGTTAAGAAAGCAGCTTGCTGGAGTATCCCCTGAGCTTGTGATCAACTTGGTAGTGCCCAAAGGGGCGGCTTCCTATCCCGCCACTGAAGTGACCTCATTGACTGATAAACACAGACAGGACGGCCTGACCTTCTGAGTATGTGACTTCTTGGCCAGCAGCTAGCTACGGTTGGTTGGGTTCAAACTAAACCCTGCTCAACTGGCACTCTTGAACCTTGTTGGGATCCCAGGTGCCAAAACAATCTGGAAATCCACAACTCGGCTGCAAAAATGCAATTTTTGATCGCGTCATTCCCGTTTGCTTTCAGGTTAATTCCCAATTTGGATTTGGAAACTTCCAACATGATAGGTAGCACATTCTGACACACACACACACACATCCGTCGTATAGCACGCACAAACAGCCACACACACACACACACGCAGAACAAATGTATATATATATATATATTTTTAAATCTATTGATTTATATTCATATTCAAATTTAAAACACAATATATACAGAATAAAAAGATCAATAGATCAAATAAAAACTATAATTCAAACAAACGCAGATATACACAATAAATACACAAATATGAATATATATATATATATAAATATATTTCTTTGAATCAATATATTCACATATGCACCTTTTCCCTTACATTTCCCTACCCCTTCGCCAGGGAACCTGCCAACAGCATGCTTCCCAAAGTCTCTTGGATGCCCACCTCCTGCCACGGCCCGGCTTCCCATGGCTGCCCCTGGTACGTGCGCACTATGCCACTGGGAGGTCGCTGGGGGGGGCGGGGTGCCATGGGATCAAGCCATAAATGCCATGAAGATTGGTTCAAAAGTGTGGTTCATGATGGGGGTCATGATGCTTAATGAGATGAATCTTTATATAACAGATGCTAAATGCCATCAAGATTGGTTCTGATGATGCTTAATGGTTCCTACTGGTGATGCTGAGTGATGCTTCATGACGCCTTGCTTATTGATTCTCAACTACCGTTGCGAAGGGATCATTGTACAAAATTGACAGTACATGATCTGGTTCAAAACAATCTTTAATTATAGTTTGTTTTGAGGAAAGCAACTTACAACCTGTTAATGGCAAATCCATACTTAGACTAATGAACCTTCACATCTTATACTGAATCACAAGCTATATGTCAATAGCTGTGGGTCGTTTATTCAATATTGTGGTTTCTCAAAATAGGGGACCCGCCAATAGAGTAAGTAATAAACCAACCATTTTGGGCGGTTCCCTATTTCAAGCAACCACAATCAGTAAGAAAGGGATTGCCATTCTGGTGATCATTCACCAATTTGCTTTAACCAGTATTAGCTACGCAATTGCCAAAACCGAATCAACCATCCCCAAAATCAACCCCTCATAATAGCACTAGGCAATCCTATCTGGTTGGTGGTTTCGAACCCTATGGAGAATATTAGTCAACCAACAATTTGTTGATGACTACTAGGGGAAATAAAAAACGTCAATCAAACCACCAACCAGTAATTGTTTCAGCATTATTGTTGCTTGTTCACCCCTATTCTGAACCACCATTCAGGGGTATGACCCTTAGAGTTCCAATAAAACCAACCTGCTATTCTAGTTCCCCACCTGTCAGGTGAGGGTTGTTAGATTTTATCAGAGCTGCGTCCTCCTTCTCCTCCTCCTCCTCCTTCCGCCTCCGCCTCCTCAACCACGACCATGTACGACTAGTGGTCGCTGCCGGACCTCAACCACGACCATGTACGACCAGTGGTCGCTGCCGGACCTCAACCACGACCATGCACGACGAGTGGTCGCTGCCGGACCTCAACCACGAGCATGTATGCCTACTGGTCGCTGCCGGACCTCAACCACGACCAAGCGCGACTAGTGGTCGCTGCCGGACCTCAACCCCGAACA
>VSDK01001997.1:22220-63396 GCA_009767595.1 Symbiodinium kawagutii | reverse complement strand
TGACATTCTTTCTGACATATCTTTTGACATTCTTTCTGACATATCTTCTGACATTCTCTCTGACATTCTTTCCGGCATATCTTTTGACATTCTCTCTGACATATCTTCTGACATCCTTTCTGACATATCTTTTGCCATTCTCCCTGACATTCTTTCTGACATATCTTTTGACAATCTTTCTGTGATCTTTTCTCACATCTTTGAGGTCCGGCAGCCACCACTGGCCGCAGATGGTCGCGGTTGAGGTCCGGCAGCCACCACTGGCCGCGCATGGTCGCGGTTGAGGTCCGGCAGCCACCACTGGTCGCGCTTGGTCGCGGTTGAGGTCCGGCAGCCACCAGCAGGTATACGTGATCGTGGTTGAGGTCCGGAAGCAACCACTAGTCGCGCTTGGTCGTGGAGGAGGACGAGGAGGACAAGGAGGATGAGGAGGAGGAGCAGTCAACTCTGATAAAATCTAACAACCCTCACCTGACAGGTGGGGAATGATCCAACATGTACGATGTGCGTGCATTTGAGCACACAATTATGTTCATGCCTACCTGCAGCATATCAAATATTGCTATGAACAAACCACACGCAAAACATATCAAAACGTATGGCATCAATGAAGTCAATGAGGTTATATTCCTTATGGGTGTTTCTCAAAATAGGGGTACCCCAAACATGGTTGGTTTATTACTATAAATGACTACTAATGGATGATTGGGGGGTACCCCCATTCTGAGAAACAACCTTATATCCCTCACATAATTCTGCTTGACCCCACACGGGTTCCATTGCAAGGCGGCGGCCCGCTAGGCTCCGGTGCCCATGGCAGATTTCACTGAAGAGGATGTCTCTCCTTCAGTGGAGTCCTGCAACGTGTGAGTTGCAGAGCGCTACGACCGCGGAAGACCCGGGAAGACATGGCATCAGGTCCATGAACAGGTCCATCATGGGCAAAAATCATTGAACATCTCTGGGTTTTCATGGTTTTGCGGGGTGACAGCTGCAGTTCTTGCTGATTCTCTTCAAGTTTCTTGCTCTTCTTCTCATGGTCCTAGTGCTTTTAGAATGATTCGCTGGATTGATTGTTACTGGTAGCATGTGTGTAAGTGGGAGTGTTCCCAACATCACCCAACCAAATCGAAACTCTCCGGGAAAACAATATCTGAGTGATGGCATGCCGATCGGACAAAACATCGTGTAGATGACGCCTGTAATTATGAGGTTTGGCCTTGCCCAGCTTGCTCACACTCCTACTCCGCGCAAAAAATACTAGCTTGAAGGAAGATACTTCAATAGATGCTAACCCTAGCCATCTTGAGATGTTCATTTTTCAGTCGTGAAAACGCATAAGCTTAACTTTTCTGGTACCCTCATCCTTTTTCCCGTCAGAAATCAACAAAATGACTCATGACCGAAAATCATGTCTCCAAGTTTACCTTGGCATTTAGGGAAGCATTTCCCGAACGAAAATCACAACCCTGGCCTACATCTCTGGATGAGTTCGACCACATTTCAAGGGCGTATCCACTTTTGACATGCAAAATCTCAGCAATGCTTAGAGCCCAAGAACTCGAATCTCAAGTTACCTGGTGGCCCAGGTACAAGCAGGATCAACCAGCTCAGAAGGAACGGCCTTGCCCCAAGCAGCTTCCAGGCCCAGCTTCGCTGTCCAGCGCACTGGCCAAGGCTGTGCCCATCTTGCCGGTCAGCTCCTCAGCCGCATCCCTGTGGCCCCCCCGGCCCTTGAAGGCTAGCACTGGGTAGCTCCCGGCCTGGCTCAGCCAGATAGCATAAGGGGGTAGAGATTGGTGGCTAAGTTAGTGATGATGATAGGTATGTGATGTGCTTCATCTATCGCTTTGGGTTAAGCATGCTTTTGCGCTGCTGGCCACCGGAGACGAGTGAATGAAAGCCAACCCGCCCCCCAAACATCCCTGGCATTCACACTGCAGCGATGTGCCGTGTTGGTTTGCTGTTTGCCAAGGAGGCACGTCATTTCAGCACGGCTTGGCTCATTGCAATGGTTCTCATACCGTAAATCTGCCACTTCGGCATCCAACGTGGCCCAAGAATGTCACACCACCTTTACCCGCATCACATGGTTACTGCATGTTACTGCCATCAGCCGCAAATTATTGGCACAAAAAACCGTTCATGAGCCACCGATCATTAATTGTCAATCCACAGGTTTATGATCAGCCAGTCCATCCTGGACTCATCAGCTACACAAAACAACCGTCAACCGTCACCAACCATGAGGGAATCAACGCGGCTTAGCTTCGTATTTCTGGTTGATGTAATCTACAAAGTTCAAGGCATCCAAAGATGCTGTGGACACGCCCTTCAAAACTGTAGAGACGTCATCTTCCTGCGCCGACCGTGGCTGATGGCCACTTGAAGCAGCTGCTTCGTTGATCCAATCGCCACTGGTGTTGGGCCCCAGGGAGTGCCAAGGAAGAATCATACGAGAAACCCATACGAGTAAGCGACCCCGTTGGCAAATCACGAGCTATGAGCTATTTGTGGGAGTAGAATGGTCAAGGCCTGGCCGAGCCAAGCCAATATCTGATCTATCAATGTCATCAGGGTGATTATGTCCTTCGGTGGATTCCATGGATAATATACTTGTGTTAACCGGCAATGTTCTATTATGATTATGACTTTGGATGAGTTGCCTTCAAGTATCCATACAAACTTAAATTGCACGACTTGCCAGAACGGTGAGAACCATAATCAAATCATCAATCATCCACCAGCCAAGCATCAATAAACACCGCCTTATCACCCAATATTGCTGTGGGCGGAAAACCCATCTTAACAAGTACCAATCATCAGCCATTATCAAGCACCATCATTCCCAACCATCATTCCCAACCACCATTCCCAATCATCATCACCAACCATCATTATACCAACCACTAAAGCAACGATTCAGCAACCCCCAACTTACCCCCCCGCGCCCGCAGTGGGAAGCCACGCCTTCTTGGCCAAGTACGAGGTAGCCACGAAGCCAGCTGCTCCCAGCCAGAAACCGCCGAGGAACAGCCCGGTGAAACCGCCCAAAACGCCAGCGGTGGCCACGGTGTTCCTGGACACGTTGGGGGGTGGTCGTTGATGATGGCAAGGCCATGGCCTACCATTGGGGTTACTCCTCAACCTCCTTGACTCTGCCTTTGAAGGGCAACCCCTGGCAACGAACTCCCACGATCTCCCACCTGCCGATGGTTTGCTTTTAAGGACTGCAGGGCCATCTGACAGTGATTGATGGTGCATCATGCTTTAGAGAATTCATGGATGAAATGGTTTGTGGTATATGTGGGAGGATGTCGAGGACAAAATGCAGCAAGAATGATGGGTACGTCCAGCTTGTGCATGATTGAGCACGATCACTTGCCACATGATGAAGGATATGCCATGGTGCATCATGCCTTCAATTATTTGATGGATTGAATGTTAAAACCTATTGCATAATGTGTACAGTATCCCCGCAACAAAAGGGTCAATGATGACGAACAACGTCAAACAACCAATCATCACAAACAACACACAGGTGTGGTGCTCTTGACATACACCACTCCGAATAGCAACAGAGTTAAGTTCCATCAGATGGTCGCTTAAAATCAGCACTTGCGCTGCCTGATAGCCACAACGGCCCCAGTGTGGCCGCGCAAAAATCACCACCCAAAACCTCTTCCTAGAAGGAAACTGGTTTGAACCGTGGGTTGTGAATGGAATTCCTCGCCGTGCCTAGGACTCGGGGACACGTTTGGGGATGGCTGAGGAAATTTTTCGTTGGTGGCCATGCCTCATCTTGGAACCCCAAGGTAAACACATGAATCCATGACACGACTCACCAAGATGTTCAGCTCTTGCTATTAGGAATCCAGAGCATATCCTATCTATACCTAGGTAGCTTAAGCTGAAACCAAACAAAGCATGACCTCCCGAGGCATATCGTTTTGGAATCCAGATTCTAAAAGCCCAGTGGAAAGCTAATGGCAGCCTTTCCATTGCCTCACGCTGTACCTGGAAGTCAAACCTGCGAAACCAAAGGTCTTTTAATGCCTTTTAGGCTCCAGGTAACTGAAGAAAATGGGCAAAAAACAAGGGACTTCTGGAAAAGCCCAAACGATAGCAATTGTTACAACCAACTGCAAGAATAATCGATGGAATCTATTGACCTATCCCGATAGAAGTGAAAAGTTGCACAGTTGACCATTCTGAGCCTTCCAAATAGGCACTCCCAAGCGATACCAGCAAAACCAACAGTCTAATGACTAATGGTTAAGAATGCCTGTCACTAGCAGCAATGGTGACAGGCAGCAGCAGTGTCAGCAGCAGTGAATCGGGCATCTGAAATATAAACGATGTAAACACCTATTCCAAACCTCAATAAGGAAGTTAGCTGAGCGGCGTGCAAAGGCCACCAGGGTCGGATCTATATCTACAATGATGATGGGGGTCTGGATTCTCATGGTCCACTCAGAGCAACAAAAATTAAATCCATCCAACCTGTAAAAGAAATCCCAAAAAACCCTGTGCTAAAGGACTATCTTCTCCCATCATGAGTTCCTGTCAAGCTTCTCTTTCGTGACCTTCACGAGGGCCACAGAACTCCCGCTGGCGCCCGCTTCCGCTTCCACCCGGGGGCTGCGGGGTCCGCTGCTGAGAGTGGTGAAGCAGGTGGAGGCCACAAGGCCAAGGGCCACAAGCGGGAGCAGCACGCGACGGTTCGTCATGGCAGCACCTTTTTTAAAATCAAAAATGGCTGCAGTTGGGCAGGTGCCATGGGGACCAGGTGCCAGGTAGTTGGGTGGCAAGTCATGGCCATGGGGTGGGACGAGGTGAGGATCCTTTGTTGCAAAGCGAATCCCACCGAACTCTGCGGAGCCGGTGGGAAGATAATGCATTTTATAGTGCATGGCTGAAATCTCCAAATCAAACTTTGCACTCCTTTTTCGAAGGGGAAACTACAAACATGTCTGGGGTCAATGTTTCGACCAACTTTCGACCCAACTAAACTAATCTCCAAATCAAACTACCAACTTTCAAACCGTTTAAAGCTTTCGGCGGTGCTGCATCGTGATCTATGAGACCACCAGTAAAAAAATCACCACCTGTGGCTGGTCGTTGAGCAGTCACCAAATCTGGGTTTGACCATAGTGATATCATGATATCTACTAACCATCCAAGTTCATGCCAGTTATTATAGGGGAATCACCGGTTTTATGGGTACAGGATTTATGGACAAACCCGTCTACCAACAACCGCCATCGCGATCAGAACCACCGACAAAAATACAACTGTCAACACTAGTGATATGATATGATCGTGTTATTGTACATGTCACAAGCTTATTGTCCTGTGTAAAACCGCTAGGCCCCCCAAAAAGGCCTAACCACCCTTTTCATAAAAGTCCCCTCTTATTAACCATTACTCCGGGGTACAACCCCTATAGTTCCTACAAAACCAACAAGCCAGCTTTCTGACGGCTCGCCACCGGTTGTATCCATCGGGCCGCCCGGGCGTCCCCACTAATCAGTTCCTCGCCCATGAGTTTTAGCTGCTCGGCCTCGGAAATTGGTCGATCAATGCACTGAATCGGCTGTGTCGTTGCTTGGAAATTCAAGTGACAGGGTTAAACGGGGTATCCCATATGATTCATATGATTTGTTTTGATATGGTTTTAATATGGGATTGATTTTTAAATTCAAGTGTCACAAATCTATGAAAGCCAAATAATCTATGAAACCCGTATAGCGATGTTGAACAGGGTATTGATTAAATTGATAGCTAGCATCTGGGAGCTATCCAAGTGACAGGGATCAATCAATGGGATTGAAAACAGAAATTCTGACAGCTAAGGCTAGCATATCTCGTTGCAAGAACCCTGGCTCCAATCTAAGTGTCAAAGTGCTACCTGCGATTGAGATCAGGTGAACAGCCGCTGCACCATGTTGAATAAGCCAAAATGGTCATCTGGGATCATTGCAGAAAATGTTGAAACGTCGCTTGTTGATAGTTTTTGCTTATCTTAAACTGATTGATCATCTATGAGTAGCGTCAAGGCTGTTCACCTCAGCCAAATAAGCTACAGGTGTTCCTCCATGACTGCTTCCAATGAATTTGAATAATGTTTGACGCATAAAAGCTGGCGGAAGCTGTACACTCCCATGTCTGCTCATTCAATTTCAGGCATGTCATCATTGTTCGATGCGTGTGACCCCAAGTGGTCCAAAATCTGAATTCCACCTGAATATTGTAGACGAACTTGCGCTAATTCTGTCCCTCCCGGCCCCAAATGCACCCAGCTTCGCCAATCTAGGTGATCAAGCAAATACGCATGGAATTACATCAAGACTCCAATGGTGGTTTCTGAAAATGGGGTTAGCCCCGAAATATGTTTTTTTTAATAATTTTGAATTCTCAGGTGCAGTGGTCATACAAACTCGGGCCTGCAATGCTGCAATGTCCTGCAACAGTCTCCAAATGAGTCCACACGCATTGTATCCATTCTAAACCGCGGGTTTGGTCAAAGAACTATAGGACCTGCGCAATGTCCTGCACACATCCGCCAATATCCATGTCATGCGGCAAGTTTGTTGCAAAGCTTTGCGCGAATCTTGCCGCGGTCTGGCAGCGTGGGCCAAAGAAAGCAAAACATGGAAACACATGGCCCGGGAAACGTAACTCAAACAACTAAGAAACCAAATTCGCCACCCACAGATTTCCTATGCATGAGGCATCGAGAATTCTTGGATGCATTGGTCAGATTTCTATGTCTCTTTGAGTACATGGCAGTGAGTCAAAACCCCGTACCCCTGGATCCCCTATCATCAACCATTGTTTTCCTTATTATTGTTGCTTCTCATCCCCCATTATTGGTTGGTTAACTGCTTGACCCACAGCCACATGTCTCTGTTTGACCGTCAGAAGTGCGATTCCCAGGCTCCTATGGAGCCTGAGCAGGACCAAAGCCGCGAGTTAGACCCAGCAGTGCGCCACCGGGATTCATTGGCTTACCATAGTTTTAACACGGTTGACCATGGTTTGCCCTATATCTCCAGGAATAAATAGCTGTAACATAGCTTAGTGCGCCAATGCAATGATAGCTGCTATATTTTCCAGCGTTCCGGGTATTGACCATGGGCTTTGCCCTATCATTTAGCTACCTGAGAATCACTCAGAAGCCTAGACAACTCGAACACCTTCAGTTGATTTCAATTTACAATGCTGATATCATCGATTGTGAGTCGCTTGCATAGCGGTTTGGCTGATTGGCATGAAGGGGTGCAGTAACCAGTGCCCTTGTGTAGCCAAGCATTGGGAAATCCACGGGCTTCCTAGATTGGGAATAGCGATCATGATCCATGTCCTGGCTTGTTGATCAAAAACTCTTCTAGTCACTAATGGGTTCTGTTTCCCCCTGTTCAGTTGCCACAATCTCTGGTCTTTCCCCATGATTGGCATGGGAAGCAAACAACAATTACCACTTCAGCGTTTAAGGGCACAGATTCCTGTGATTCGCACTATCTCTCTCTCTCTCTCTATCGCCATCCAGGGGTTCAGCTGTTCGCACTATGGCAAAAACAGTTTTTGACATCTGTGCCTACCAATCTAGGACCTGGATCTGGACCTACCAACGCTGTAAGCGTCCATTTACTGTTGGACCTGGGTCATTGCACAAGTTCCAGCCACCACCTTGGCAGCTCGCTATTGGCTACAGGGTTCAAACGCGGCCTATCAAAGCAACTCAACAACAACACCAACACCAATACCAGCAGCAGCAGCAGCAGCATAGCAACAATATTGATAATCAGCATCTGGTTCACCGGACTTTGCAACTAACTCCCCTTCTACCAGGGCTCTCATTTTTAGCAGCGAAAAACTCCCCTGGAGACGGCTCAACTTGGAATACCATCCACCGTTTGGTGGTAGTCTGCCAGCTGTCGCAGGAACGTCTCCTGGCATCAGTCTGTGATCATCAGCTGAGCTAAAGCCTGTGCTAGCTATATGCTGATGTTGCCACAAGGCTAGTCATCTTGGGTGATTTAAAGGTATGTATCATCATTCCGTCAAGCATCTACGTGATGAATAGATGGAACTGGTAAACTTGGGGCTGATGAAACATTTTCTACACCCATTCAGGTTTTAAGAACGGTTTTGCTAATTTTTTAGGATCCCTCTCGCGAACTACAGTCCAAATTGAGCTCCTGGGACTACATAAGTCTGATCTGTCATGGCACCGCAGCATCACTGCACTTTACCACCCATGCTTGTGAGAATCCAGTTGTACCAAGAGCGCCAATGCACCAGCTTACTGATGGTGGCCACGCCTGGCAAGCACATTATGGCGGCAGGGAATTGCACTCCGCAAGACCAAGCCACCATCGACTCCGTGAACACCAAGATTTTTTCCCTCTCTGCTAGAATCTGACATAGCAATGGCTTACCTATTGGATATGGATATGGTTTTTGTATTCACATGTTAGTTTACCCGAGCATGGGATGGGATGTGGGAAGATGATGGATGATGCAAGTGGCCACAAACCATCCCCCGAGATCTTGGTCAATCAACCAACCATTTGTTCAAAAGTATAGAAATGCCATGATAAAGTAACATTAGTAAACAACCAACGCTATTCACCAGGATGAACCATCAGTCACACCATCTTTATGAGTCAGCCACTCACATTTGGCGTCGCGCCGCGTCTCCTTCAGGGCGTTGATCCTGCCTTGGTAAAACTCCCAGCTGGGATAAGCCTGCTGCATCTTGGCTTCGAAACTTTGGATGTCTTGCTCTAAGCGTTCCTCCATGAAGCTTTCATTCTCCTGGGCGGCAGGTTTTGGGCGACTCATAGCTGCTAAGCCTGGGATGGTTCATGCTGATGCCAAGTCAACTCATTATGGTCATCTGCAACTTCAAGGGTGCCCTGTGTAGATCGCTCCAACAAGTGCTTTTCCAGCCAGCTCAGTCCAACAAGTGGTACCACAGTGATATCAGCCGGCCAACCTACCCGCCAACCAGCCCACCAGCCGGGTCCTTGTAGGACACCATGTCAGCCACATCCGGCCGTTGGCTCAGGATATCTTCGAAGATCGCCTCTTCTTCCTCCGAGTCGTTCCTGGCAGTGGCATACCACGACGTGGGGACTTTCCAACTGAGGCTCCCTGCAATCAGCCGGGCCGAAACATGGACAACATGACCAACAGCACGAATTCAAGGCACAACTAAGTGGCATGAATTCATCACTAAGACATAGCAATACTCCCCAAAGCATATGTGACCATGATCTATCATCAAATCGTTCATCACCTTGCGAACTGGGAACCTGCCGAAGAGAAATGTTTGCCTCCAAGCATGGCCGCTTGGACTGCAAGTCGGGTCTCCAGAATTTGTTGGTGACCAGGGCTCCCATTGGCGCCCAACATGTGCGGCTCCTCTTCCAACTTTCGACCTCTTGGTACCACTTGGACCACTTTTCCCGTCGTTCTTCGTTCAACTCCACCGCCTTTGTCACCTGAGAAGGCAGGATGACAACCCCTCTGCTGTAGAAACAAATGCAGGGGCTTCACCCAACCAAATATGGCTGGTTGTTGGTGATTGTTGGTGGTATATCCCCCTGCCACCGGTACTGGTTCTGGCTATATACCCCCTACTTTTCCTTATTGGTTCCAAACGGAAGCAATGTTACCATGATGGCAAACTGGTAAACAGCGGTACTGATTCATGATAAATCAATCATATCATATAGTATGGAATTGTGATAGTTCGAAGGGATGTTGAATAGAGGACCATCATTGACCAGTCATGTGATTATGATCTAGCATTACTATTCCCATAATCATTTTGTACTGTTTCTATGCATCAACATTAGCCATTGCAGATCAACCATTCTGACCTGTCACGGTTCTTACTTGAGGTTGCTATCATTCTGAAGGATGATTCACAATATTTACTCACCTGTTCCTACATCTGTCAACCATTACTATCATCATTGCGATTAATCGTTGATTGCAAGTAACCATCACCAAATTCACTCAACCATGGGTGATCCTCTGGGTGATGAACTTCACCTTCACTGTTAGCGACCAATGGCAATAGTCAACATTCACCATGAACTCACCCTTGAATTACTCACTACAACCATTGAATGGTGGTGAATAGCTCATAGTTCATGCTCACCATTATTATGACCTATTAAACCAAGATATATTAACCATAGGAATTATATACTCATCACAAACATCAACTCACTATATTCAACATAGGAATTACTGACCACAAGCATCGCTAACCTTCACGCTTGTCCGCTTCACTGCTGGCAGCTTGGCCACAGCTTCTGCCGCTTCCTCCACGGTGGCTTCGCCATGTTCCAGGCGCCGGAGGTCCAGGCCATGCGAGGGCAGTTTGCGACAAAGGAAGAGGCAAAGACTGACCTCGTTGAGGGTTGTGGCGTGGTGGTGATGAGTGGATCGTTGAGGGTGGGACGCGGATGAAGGGTTAAGGCTGGGTTGAGGGGGAGTGAGGGGGGGACTTAAGGGTGAGCTAAGAATGGGTTACAGTTGCAGGTGGGTTTTCATGCTTTTAAATCATGAAGCATGATGATTGCCGATGAACTCATGATGTTTGTTGGCTCAGTAATTATTGCTTGAGCATGCCTGAACAAACCAAAGCTGCGTCCACTGACCACTGCTCCCCTGAGGCAAATTTGTTGCCATAGCCTCTGCGCGTATTTGCTGCCAACTTTGCAACATGTACAAATCAAAGTACTGCACAGGGTTGACCGTTCAGTCATGAAAATGAAACAATGGCGGTATCAATTCATGATCATATTCATGTTCCTTGGTTGCTGATTAAATCATGGGCTAAATGCCAACCATTAACCATGGTGAAAACATGCTGAAACCTTTCTCGACATTGTTGAAATGTTCTCTTTTGGCTTGTCATGATGAATGATCACTGCATAAACCAGCTGCTTTTTGCGCATTTAGCGGCCACCCTGGCGATCTGTTTATCATAAATTGTTCACCGCATAAGCATCTATGACGCCAGTGACTCTGGAGACTCATGTGACTCTTGCAGCATGCACGGGGACGATTCAATCCATTCATCATCTGGAAACTTGACCTGATCACACACCCTTCGTAGTGGCCGTCAGTTTTCGCTGCTGAGTTGCATAAATCTTTTCTGCGTCAGGGTGACTTTCATCAAATGCCTTCTGGTACTCCTTGCAAATATCATCCCTGGCAAAGCACTGCTGAAAGGGCTTCTATATTAACTTATGCCAAACCTTTCCGGAGTAGCAGCCCAAAAGGCAAGGAACAAATGTGGCGCGTTGTCGCCCGATGATATCAACCATAATTAACTATAATCATCATATGAGACTAACGACGGTGACAAAGAACATAAGGACGACACAATCAACAAAGTAGCAAACATGTTGGTTTTATAACCCCACAAATGCATGAAAACAGCCACTCCATGGATTCGATGTTCAACCCACTTACTTATTGAGTGATTGTTGGGCGGGTGAAGGTCAAAACCACACGACCGGAAGAAACATCTGACAGGCTAACAAAATAATACACATGTTGCGATGTTTGTTCACGTCTCTCTCTCTCGCTCTCTCTCTTTCTCTCTCTGTTTCTCTCTCTTGATTTTGTTGGCTTGTGGATGTTTACGGTATTGCCGGATGCGAAAAAAATCTCTGTCTTGCCTGTCTGCCAGGCTACGACAGAAAGTTCAGGCTGGGTCCAAGACCAGCTCTGGATTTCCAGCGAGCAGTGGCAAAGCATTATCTGTCTAGCTGGTAATCCACAGCTGGTTGGAAAAAAAGGTAATTTTTGGACAGAAAAAAGGTTCTTGTTTTCATAAAACTAAGGGTTAGATCAAACTTGGAGTCGATCTTGCTATCTGCCGACTTCATAAAACCGCCAAACTTGGAGTAGATCACAAACTCTCCGTGATAAAACTAAGGGCGCTCTGTCTCCCACTATGGAGAACCAAAAATACACATCACATCATCACGTTGCACTCACTTTAAGCCAACCATGGTGCTCGCCTACGAGCCGGTATCCCTGGCAGCCCCTATGAGAAAACTGCCCTGCAGGGATGCTTTCATAGCTATCAGCCCGTCCGGCTGTGACTGGTTGGTTGGGCTGTCCAAAAACGATGGTCCTACCTCCAAGCATCCCAAGACTGGCCACATTTTCAGTGGAGGGACCCCCATCAAATAATGCCCGGTGGTGAACCCATTGACTGCCAAGCAACTGTTCAATGTGGTACTGCCCTCGGCATAGCTGCCTGGTGGAACGCATGGCAACTGATCACCTGCAGTGCAAACATGTCGGGATATCTCGGGAGGCGTTCCCTAACATGAACGGTGGATCAACACAAAAGATTGTGGATCTGTTCCTGGTCTGAATCTTTTACCCTGCTAAGGGAACAACAAATGATGTCAGGCCATTATACTATTGTGCACGACATCAGCGCGATTTCTCAGCATGATCCAATTCCAGTTGTGAAAATCGCAAAGCAGTTGGGTCCTTACACCTGATGCCAGTGTTCGTTAAGATGCTGGATTTGTTGCATTGAACGTATTCATCCCATCAGTCCATTCAACGTCTTTCAACTTGAAATGCAACAAATGTATGGCTGGGCTATGGTCAAAAAAACTGAGCCATATCCTGCACTTCATCCAGTCACCCCCAACCCCCACAGCAGTCCCAGTTGCTGATAAGCCAACTCCTCCTGGGCCTTACGCCGTGCAGTTTCCTGGGCGTGTTCTTCCCGCTTTTGGTCCAAGACTTGCTGCATTTCCAGCCTAGACGAGTCGGCAAACGGGCCAAGGAAGTGAGATTTCTGAAAACAAAGGTGCCTCGAAAATCATTGATTTAAAGACCAACGGGAAGTGGATGATCTTCCCATCTCCAATCCGACTGCCTTCGTTATCAAGTACAAGAGGCAACTCTGGTAGAGGCTGCATTGCTGAAATGCATGACAGCAACTATTTGCACCTTGTAATCAGCTTTGGATCCACCTATCTACAATCTATACAACCCTGATCCTGATACTCTAAACTTGTGTCGGAACACCGAATCTCCCAGTTCCAAACATTCAACTGCTTTGTTGGGCCCAGGTTCTTGAGGAAGTGGCCAATGAAGTCATTCACCCCGCATCCAGTCCATTCCTCCCTGTGCGATGAACAAAAGGATTGGAACGCAGCTGCATCGAAGCCTCGCTTGGCTTGGTGTGTCCCCTGCCCGAAAGTTGTGCCAATTGACAGTTCTTGGGCTTTCTGGGCACTGCTAAGGCATATCGTTGATTTGTTTCTTCCTTCCAGCTTGGTTGATGGTTCAAGCCTACAGGTAGTGCTGAAACATTCCCAACCCGCCAAACACTGCTTCACTGCAGCTAGCATAGGGAAAACAAACAAACAAACTGATTTGCTTTCGCATCCTTCCAGATCGGGCTTAAAATCAGCTGAAAAAGGGTCTGAGTTCACCACAGTAAGCGCGAAAAGAGAACCCAGTCTAGTTCTATATTGGTTCTGTCGTCTCTAACCCCACCACCCTCTATTCGACCGTTCTTGACCGCCCCTCCGAAACAGATAGATCCAGCACTAAACCAGGCTTCCTGGGAGCAATTCTGTCCGCGTGATGGGACTATTTGGCCGAAAGTAATGCTTTATCCATGCCCTTAACATCACAGCTAGCACGATGGTCATGGTCGGCTCAGCCGCCCACATGTGATGATTTCGCAGTTTCTTTCTTCTCAAGCTGGTCCAACTGAGGCACCAGTGTCTTGGTGTCTGGGCGTGGGGTTGTGGGTATGCTCCGTGCAACTCTTGGCTTCACATGGCGACCAGGTGAACGAACGCCAGGCCACCCATCTGCTCCAAAATGCTGAGCACCTGCTGCAGCTCCAAAACATGCGAGCCGCCACCGCAGCGGCACAAAATCTCGGGGCCTTCCTTGCTGATGAACCAGCCCTTCGCAGCTGGGCAGTCCAAATCTGCAAGCCTCAGCAAAGGCGGTCTGCTGCTTGAGCCCTGCAGAGAAAACCAAGGGAACACAAACAAAGAGCTCAATGGCTATGGGTCAATATTAAATATATTAATCAACCAATAATGGAAATATTAAGCAACCTTAACGGGGAAAACAATGGCTAATGATGGGGAACCAGGGGTACAGGGTTTTGACCCACTGCCAAATAGAAATCAGCTAATCTGTTTCCCAATGATTTCTGAACTACCCATGTTCTGTCAGCATTCAAGATGATATCTTGTTCCCTCTGTGGCCAGCGAGGCTTAGTTGAGAATCCCCAGCGTGAGGTGAGCCATGGTCAACACTCTAAGCGTTAGTGGATGACCAGCCCCCATCAGCAAGCAAACAGAATCAACAATCATCTTAACTCAGTTGGTTGCTTTATTTGACCATGTTACCATGTTTGCCCTTTAATCATGATCGATAAGGATCAATCATTTTTCTCTCTCCATCAATCATTTGCAACCATTCATTGCTCATCATTTTCAATCAATTGGTCGTGGATATGACTGCTCCCTCTGGGCCATAGATGCTGACCATAGCTCATGAGGACCCCTCGGACCAAGCAGCCCTTGTCGGATCGCTTGCACTGGATCAGGCGGCATCACCACTGCCTTCACACATGGCCGTTGCCGCACTTCGGGGTGGCAATTAAGGACCGCCTGTGTTGGGTGGAAGTGGCTGGTATTGGCTAGTAGCTATTAGCTGAGAATCAATGCTTTGACCATAACGGTGGCTCTACAAAAATGATCACTGGGGAATCATCCCCATGTATGGTTGAAAAATGTTGAAAACCAAATGTGGGAAATTGACCACCAGTCATTGTTAGATGACTGAGACTGGTTGAGAATCACAGCTTACCAACTGAGAGCTGCTCCGTGAGTGACCTGGCAAAGCCGATTGAACCAACAATTTTTGGGGCCATTCTTTGCCCACCTTGTCTACTTGTTTTTGGCACGGATGGCTGACCATGGACGTTCAAAGACGAATGTGAGCCTTGAGAATCAACTTGATGCGTTCAAATGGCTGGGTTTTACTGGCTACAGCTTTGCATAGACCTTGCCAAAACAATTTGGCCAAAAAGCAACTGCCCGTGACAAACCAAGCACCATCCCACTTTCTGAACAGCAATGATCATCTAAACGCAGTCGGGATTCTATATCCATTTCTGGTCAGTTTTGGGGTGCATGTCCCAAATCTGGATGGAGTCAACACGCCAGAATCTGGTCATGAAATGACATCAAGTTAGAAACTCAACAGTCAAAGGTGTTCCATAAGGGCAACCAACCACTAAGGTGCACCTAAAGTGGCAATAAGTTCAGCAGTTCAGAATGATCGATACCAGTTACCAAAGAAACATCATTCCCAACCATTAGCGAGCAGTATTCACATCATTCCCAAGCATTCAACCAGCATGATCAAGATCATTGTTCACCATTACTTGTAGCAACCCTTACCAAGCAACCCTTACCAAGCAGCAACATCCGCCCCCGAGCTTCGCCCGACTCCTTGCGTCCGACGCTCGCATCGAAGCGCTGCAGGCTTTGGCTGCAAGGCTTTCGGAAGTCCACCCGGCGCAGCGTGACCTGCCGAGACGGCAGGTAACGGGTCCCTGGCACGGAATTTCGCGCTGGTTGCGCAACAACCAACCCGCTGGCACCTGAGGTCATCCCGACCAATGCGAAGAAAAAATATCCGTATTCAGTGCTCATCATTCATGAAACAAATTTTGCCATCAAAAGCCAATGATTTGCAAAGAACTGATTTGTGTTTCTTGGTCCATCGCCATCCCGAAGGTTTAACTTGGTTCAACAAAGAACAGATTGCTCACCAACATTAGTAATCAAGTTCAATGAAACTAAAGCATTGGCCAGTCAGTGTCAACACGGACTATTGGTTGCAAAAAAAGAACCAACCAATCATTCCGAACTTTGGGGACACGAAAAGCACGGAGCTACCGGCAGTTCTTTCACCACTCTTGATGGTTGTTATCCACTGTGATAAGCCACGAGCCATAGCCACCAACTATTTACACTATCAAACCACCATCATTAACCACTTCTTTTCGCACCTCTTTTTGGACCACTCACCACAGCAGCTACAGCGGAAGTGGTGTTACAATGGGTAGACCTAATGTCGGTCTACGGAACGGATAGGGCAGCCAAGCTTTAGTGGAGTTGATCCTAAAGATTTCATGAGCAACAAAATACTCCTCAAATCATCATTAATTAACCACTATTAGCCATGATAAAGCCACCATCATTAAGCACCATTGACCACTATTAGCCATCATAAAGCCACCATCGCCACTATTAGCCATCATAAAGCCACCATCATCAACCACTATTAGCCATCACAAAACAATAATTAACGATCATTAACTACTCTTAGCCATGATAAAAACCACCATTGCTGCTTCAACCATGGATACTCCAATGGATTTCTCCCATGCGAGTGCTCCATTTCGCCATGGACCCAGTCGAGCCGGGTTCAGCACCAAGGCACTGCTCGGGCCACGTCCTTGGTGTCAAGCCATGACGAAACTGAAGTGACAATGACCATAGTCATTGACCATCAGCATCCAAAAGCCATGATCAATGTCTTTTTTGGGCCAGGGTGTCCATTGCTGGTTTGCCCTAAAGTCAAAGGAGCCGCATCAATCACCCCCATGATCATTGTTGACCATAGCAATGATGCTAATAAAGGAACAATGCTGATAATCAAAATAATCATTGGTTAATTGAATGATTAGCATGAAACAATATTCATCGGTCATTATCATGTCTGTTTCTATGTGTTTTTTTATGAATGATGATTTCACATCAACTTAGATGATGTAATCATTCTGGTTAATGATGACAGGTGGCCGAACTTCATTAGGTTCAGTCAATCGAGTGATGATTCAATATGATTCTTGATAGGTTGATTCACGGCTACGCCAGTTGTCAACCACCCTTCATGAATTGCGATGTTTATTAGGATGAGCAGGCTAATTCATTACAATACAAAATGTTCTTGACCACCGCAGCCGTGCAACATTAAGCGCCATAGCCATAGCTCCTGACAGTCAATCGATCACCTAAGAAGCCACCAATAATCTATGACCATCAACATCCATTCTTCAAAACAACTTCCACATGTACCCATATATTATCATCACTACTATCATACGGTCATGGAAACAATGTATCATACTATACGAAACAACATGTCATCATCATTATCATCGCCCAAATATACCCATTTCACTATGCAGGAGCCTAACCACACACACCCTGCCAACGTGGCTGGCACTGCCAGGGCTCCGGAACACGTCGAATGAGGATGGCGCCCACGCGCCCCACCAGGAAGCGCAGACCCGGCCATCGTCGAGTCCAAAGCTTGGAGTGAAGCAGGGAGTGCTGCTGCTGCCTCTTGGACCGTTGGCGTAACCAGGAGTCCCACAAGTGGTTGGAGGGTTAAACCCTAGTGGTCGGTCAATATCGGTTAATTGCCAAAAGGTTGGTTCGACCAACATGGACCAACATGGATAGACCAACATGGATTAGACCAACATGGATTGGACCAAGCATTGCTTTATGTTTTGTTGGCTGAACCGAAATGGTTGCAATTGCACTGGGGAAAAACGAAACGTAATTCTTTGGTAGCTTTTTGGGGGTAGTCTTGGTGAACTGGCTTGGGGGAACCAGTACAAGGGGAAAGGGGCACTTCAGGAGTCCGCCTGACGCGGCAGTGGCAGAATTAGCGACTAGAGTTTTGGTTCATGATTCGCCAAATGCCACATGTTGCAATGAGAGCCCGGATGATTCTTGCTGGTTTGGAGATCTTGACCAGTTAGCCAAACATCAAAGACGAAGTAGGAAGGAGGGCCAGCAAGGTGGATAGCCTAAGATTCCAACAACCATTTTTTGACTCAGGAGTTTAATCCACCCAGAAGGATCAACCATTGTTTTCCTGGTGCTTAAATCCTAGGGGATAAGCGCAAAAAAATGCAGAATTTGTTCCCCACTGCATTAGGAAGCAACTCCTGCAACCCTGAAAACAAGTACTAACAACAAACAAAAGCCAAGTTGCATCTGCTTCTCGTATTCCTTGGTTTGCTCCGGGTTCATACCCCGATGTGCTACAGAACCTCCTTCAGAATGCCGCAGCGCGCATGCAGAGCACAAAATACCTAGGTGCAGCAGCGAGACCAAAAAAAACGACTGGTCCGTCTTTGGGTACAGGCATGCGCTGATGGGGAAACATGGGCACGGTGTGGGGCACAAACATAGATGGATATAGTGGTTCTCTCTAGTTCTTCCCTGCCCATGGGAACGAGCAGTAGAAACCCCCATGGGGGTTGAACAACCGCAGGTTCTCCGAATTACAGTGCTGCCGAAAACATCTCTCACGATCGCTGCTGAGCGTCCCAAAGAGCCACTGACCGGTGGACCGCAGTGCCTGCCCTGGTCCTTCTCCAAGGGTCCACAGGCGCAAAGCTCCGGGTCCCAACTGCCTGCGCACATGGGATCACAAGTGTCAAAACTACGGCTCGGGAGTGGTGATTCATGGCCAATTTTGTAAATCATCTGCTCAATCATGATGATTTGAGAGCCAATAGTGTGTAAGAATGACCAACTAATGACATTCCTGATTCATAAACAGTTTGGAGTTGGTAAATAATGGCCAGCAAAATGAGCAGAATGGCTGATGGGTAAATGATGGCTAAGGCTAAGAGTGGTGCTGATTAATTACGTGAAGGGAAGGATGGCAAACTAATAGTGATCCATGGACCCATGGACAATGGCTAATCAACAACAAAAAATGGCAAAGTAATCCAGGATGTTAAGTGAATTGTTGATGAACAAACAAATGTAAATCCTGCGGCTAAATATTCTTGTTTCTCTGAATAATTGAATTCTGGCTACTGAGTTAATTTGCAGAATACCGGTGTTTGCTTCAAAGAAAACTCCGATTCACAAATCAAGTTTCTTTTGCTTTCAAATTATGTTATGTTGAATAAACCACTTCCCATACTGCACTACTACCATCTGGTTACACCCCCCTGGTAGCTCCTGGCCTCGCTCCCCCTTGACGGCGGCCACCCCTGGCTCCACGTCGCGCCCCCGTCCCAACCACCAGCGTCAACCCATCGGTGTCCGAGGCGCCCTGTACGAGGTGGACCTCGAAGGCACCCATCCGACTTGGCGGTGCATAGGTATAGGAACCTGAGCAGCGGATGGTACTGGTGGTCGCAGTTGTGTCTTTTCAAGCAGTTGTAGTTGCAGGGGCGGTTGTTGTTGTTGTTGTTGTTGTTGTTGTTGTTGTTGTTGTTGCTGTGATTGTGATTTGTTTTGTCCCTTCTCCAGGACATGCCAGCTTGAGGTCTTTGGGAAATATGTGGCAGAATTTACGGCAACCAGCCGCGAAGAAGAGCGCTACGAGATTACATATCCCACAATGGAGTGATTGTCGTGCGGGGAGCTATCACAAATGACCATTATATAATGACCGTTGAGAACCACTAATAACCATCAGTTAGTAATTTGTAACCATCAATGACAAGCATCAACATCAACAACTAATAACAAGCTGACAACAAGAAATGACCATTAATAACAAACAAATCAAGCATTAACAACAAGCTGACAACAAGAAACAACTGTTAATAAGAAGCAAATCAACCATCGTTGGTAGATCAAAGCAAAAATGGCTGAACAACCAATACGATCGACGATCGGAGTGACCAACGATTGGCGATTTGCGGTCGTACTTTGCCGGTTCAACAGCATAGAGTGTGCCCAAGGAAATCCCATATTGACCGCAAAAGTATCAAGAACCACTGGAGGAGGGAAACGCAAGAATTACACACAAAGCCTTGCAAATAGGACACCTGGACAACACTAGATTCTAAAAAGTCTGAATAGCTTTATATGTAGTTTTGTCTGCATGCAAGCAATAAATGTCAACTCTTGCTGAACATGCTGGGTGGTTTTGGCGGCCTAATGTGACTTTGGTCAGCACTCGGAACCTCACGGCGCTTTGCATCTCAACAACACCGCAGAATCCCAGATTAGAAAAGTAAGGAAAACATAACATACATTTACCCGACCCATAGACTTGCCCAGCCTGTGCAAGTCTTGCAAGCTGAATGCTTTCGCAGGCTTAAACACTGCAGGGATTTGCTGGCGCCACAAGCCCTTCTGACAAGACACTAAACATGAACACCAGCGCTTTTGAAGTGGCCCAGCTGTGTCTTCCAGTACCACCCTCCAGGATCCTCCAGGTAAATATGGCAACTTCTCCCCTGGCAGCCCAGTGACTATTCGAGGCAACTAATCCAAAGGATCTCTCCCACTCGGAGTAGCCTCAGTCGGCTCCAAGCTTGAGGAAAGCTGCAGCTACACATCGCAAGCTGGCCCATCTCAAGGGTCAGAGTCATCGCCACCAAGCACCATATCCTTGTTAAAAGGCTAGAGTGTCATCAACATGTCAGCTTTCACTCAGAGGTTATGCTAGGCTTACGTCCGGAACTAGTATGAACTATGCTGGTGCAAGTGCGCGCACATGTTTCCCTTATCGGCAGGCAGAAAAGGTTCAAACGAAGGGTTTCGGACGATCGTAAGACAATTTAACTTGTGAATCTTGATCGTTCAAGCGTTAAGATCTCCAGTTAATTCTTCCATCGTTCTTCTTGAACCATTGCAGTATTCTGGTTGCACACAAACAAAGCCGCTCTTGATAAAGGTCACACACTTCCAAATACCCAAAGCGTGATCATGGAGGAATGCAAAATGTTGTCTTTAGATACGCCTTCACGTTTGGAAAGGATTCAGTGGAACCGAGATCAACACAACCCCACTCAAGCCGCACAATGACTCCCTGAATACCACCCGAACAAGCACTTGGTCTTGGCTTAGCGTCGATCATAGATCCCAGCGCCCTTCTTTTTGATGGGCACGGGCTGTTCAATGGTGAGCACCGGAAGCGGAGACCCTCTTGATATCCGTCCTCAAGTGGCTACGCCCGAGACTGGTATCCTCAACTGCCTGACGTTGGGTGTCACATGATGTCACCAGCTAATGAAAACCAACCTATTAGCAACCACAACATGGTCACAGTCAACTACTGCTTCTGCGACTCAAGTGGGATGATCTCCACAGGTTGGACTACTTCCAACATTTTTGGTCAAGCAATGGGAGCAGAAAAAGTTGGCATGCTGCCCACTGACATGAATGAGGTTGGCATGTTTTGATATTGTTTGGGGTATGTTTATCTGTCTTCAATACGTTGGCACAAGCCGCAACAAGCAAAACCTACCCTGCGCAACCGGGATTGTGCAACTCCTGTACCACCTGCAACTCATCAAAACACCCGCTCAAAGGATGGAAAAAGGGCCCACCCCTGCCCACCGTGTAGCAACAAATGCGACTGGGCAAAAGATTTGGCGGGTTCAATGGGAATGGAGGTTAATTATACTATAGCATGTTTCACTTCCAAGGTGAGATTCTCACTATTGTAGTCGATGGGAAAGCTGACCATAGCGGCACAATTTTTGATCAGCCACCTCCACACACGCATCACACAATGTAAAATTCAACAAAACACGACTATACCTAACTATTCAGAACAACAACCACCAGGCATCCCACCAATGAGCCACCCAACCATGCCATGATCCCAGCAGACCTTCCATGAGCTCCTTCAGACTACTCGCTATCCTTGGTGCCGAATGGGCTGCTCCACAACCGAAACGTCTGATGTACTGCAAGAGCTACTTGGAGCTAAGCGTGCAAACCTTCCAACCTGTGGATGCTGGGCATTTTTTGTAAATTGCTTGGAACATCTTGGAACTTGTTTTATTAAATGGGTACCCCCACAACAACCGGTGAGTTTCCTGGGAGTACAACCCACTTTTGGGATGGTTCGGGCGTAATGCAAATGCCCGTGAGTCTTCCCAGCTTTTGCACTCCACAGGAACAAACCTTGAACTTGCCCCGGCCATACAACAGGAGAAACATGGGTGATGACTTTTGGGTTCGTTACAACTAACTTATTGTTGATCAGCAGCTTCGATCGTTTCCTCGCAGTTGGTCAAGCATGCAAACAGCTGGTGAATCACATTGCCATGAGTCAATTCCCTCTACCCATACCTGCTCACATCCCATGAGTGACCAACATACTTGTGATGTGAAGCACTTTATCGCCCACTTCTGCGCTGGTTGACCCATCCCCACATATGTTATACGGCTGATGCTTCTTCCACCCACCGAAGCCCAGCCGTGGACCCTGCTGGCGAAACCCGGGGCCGCCAGGTGACTCCTTGTATTTCTGTCCTCCGCGATGCGCTGGTAAGTAGGGGCTACCTGGGCTGCGTGGAAGCAACCCATCCCCGGGTGGGCTGGTGGCGCCCTATGCTTCCACTTACCATTGTAGTAGGTAACCAGCTGGTTTCCACCATGGTTATTTGGGGTGGGTTGCTTACTACAATGGGAACTGGAAGCATGGGGGGGCCATTTCCCACAACTGAACTCTCAGAAAATGTAAAGGATTTATGTACGGTGACCTTCAAGAGTCTTTGCCCGATCGCCTGCGAATCGGCAACAACAACTGGATATAACAGTATTGGTGCAAAATGCATGCTCTTGGTGAATGAGGTTTGCAATGGTTGGCTCACACCAGGAGTTGATGATTTGTGATGGCCAGCAATCGTAGTACCCACAATTGTTAAATGTTATCTCCTATCTTTGAACAACCATTAACCTACAACAAGCCAACAATACGTAACTAAACACTATGCAACCACCCTTTCTCTCTTTCTTCTTTCTTTCTAGAATATATCTATCCCACAATTTCACCATTCTCTACCCACCAATTCCCATCATTCGCCATCTGATTTCTGGTTTCCCAAGCAACTCCCTCGCCAATTTCAAGGTTTTCCCATGGGATCCCATGGGTCTCTGGGAGATTCATGGGGATTCTGGGAGCTCCGCTGCTCAGCTGCTACTCCACAGCATCTCAATGATTAATGCGGAACCTTTCGAGGCCATCTGCAGAACTTTGCTGCGCACTTCGGCAGGTACCAACTCCTGGGTCGCACCCACCGTTTCGTTGGGACTGGCATGGGCTTTTTGTGGGGATAGTAATGGTTAATGATGTGTTTGTGCATGACAGTAGTGGTCTCACGGTGCACCCCCTACAACAGCCAGGGGCATCTTGAGGTGGATGAGACAGTCCGAAATCTGGCAGCGTTAATAATAGGGAGTGATAAGCAACAACAAGGGTTCAACAACTACTATCGTTAAATATATCTCATAGTGGGGGATCCAACCAAAACGGATGATTGATCATACGATAAATTGTTCATAAAGGATGATTTAGGGGTATGTTGAGAAGCACCCACATGACCAACGGCAATCAGCACCAATAAGAGTCTGTAACGATCATCAGCAGTGATCATTTAAACAGCGACAAAGGCAACAATCAACAATTACAGTCCTTGACAATGATCACCGATGACAGTCCTTCACAAACAAAAGCATGGCTTTTGAGAATCGGCAGCAATGATAGATATGAACCAAGAGCAGCACAATAATCAACAAAAATAGAAATCAACAACAATGTTAAGCACCAACAATTGCGGACATGCACAGGTTAGAATATAACAGCAAAGGGCTGGCAATACCAATTGACCACATGCGATATCAGTTTGCCAGTGCTGATAGTACAATCACCCTTGGAACCAACGGGCCAGTGAGTTTCCTGGAGATGTTCACATCAACCGTGGAAAGGGCAAACGCAGAACAAACCTGGCTTGTTGATAATAGCACTGAACATATGCACTTCATAGTGTGCAAGCAAAGCGTTCGGCTTCCAAAGAGGCGGTCTCCCCCACCTGTTGACTGGCTCTGATGCTCGGTGATGATAACGCTCGTTGGGCTGATACCATTGGCCACATCCAAGGTAATGCTGAGACTGTACTAGAGGATGCTGCTGGCCCGTGAGTGATTACCACATACAATACCCATGTACTGTCTGTTGCTACTTTGAGCATGTAAAGGTTTTTTATGGTTTGAGTTCGATAGATAAATAAACCGATTCCATCTACGTTGGCATGTCAAACATAAAGTTGCAACACGATCTGGAAGACTTCCACCACCCTAATGTTCCACAAAACCAGCAGAATATGCATTGACCATCATGGATACTTGTCAGTCTACGATTTTTTTGAGGATCTCCGGCTTCTCAAAAAAAGATATGTTGGATCATTACATATCATTACCTATCATCTCAACTCCCAACTTGTAGATAGCAAAATCGACCAGCACGCAGCCACATAGATTGTTGCATCAGTTGCAGGCGGAACATTGCTGTACCAAGTGTGAACCAATTGTTGGTCTTAGGTTTGTGGGCACCCAGCCAACCAACTGCAACGTAGGCGTAAAGAAAAGACTGTCATACTGTAATGGCACTGAATTCCCCCGTCCCCTACGACCTCTGAGCAAGGTACTTGTGCGATGATTGTGGCTGGTACCCTGCTAGAAACCTCCAAGTGATCCACAAAAGCCAGGCCAACACAAATGAATACAAATGGTTCATGCTTTAATGATAGCTAGAATCGTTACAGTGGTTAGCAATCACTACCAGCATACACTCATCCAAAAACCCACCGATCCATCATGTGGCTGTGGGTCAAAACCCCGTACCCCTGGTTCCCCAACATTAACCATTGTTTTCCCTATCCTTCCTGGCTATTATCCACCATTATTGGTTGGTTAACTGCTTGACCCATAGCCAGTTCTGCTCTATAAGATTGCTCTGCTTGATCATGGTCAGAGGTTCATGGTTAATCGTTCATCAGTGATCCCATGGGCCCACAGATCACCAAGATACCGCTTCCAACCAATCCCTTCGGCTCAGGTGTCGCCGGGGGGCTAAGGTTCATCGCACTCATCAGCCACTGTCCATCCATCACTTACCATCGTCAAGTTACTGGTGAGGATGAGACCCCTGTCTGATAAGTTGTGGATGAGGAACCTTGTTAAGGTGTATATACGGCGATTCCAAAATAGATGATTTCTGTCATCACCTGTCCTTCTGAGATTTATAGTGACCGCAATTTGTTTCTATCATCGCCTTACTTTGAGCACGATTGCAGAAAAAAAACACCATGTAGACAACTAGTTCAATCTATCTATTCAATTTCATGAAGATATTGGGTTCCTTTCCGCTGCCAACTGCAAAGCGACCACCCGCCCAATGCGAGGACATGCCAAGGCACTCTCAAGGGTGGTGTCGTCCATTCCTGCGCAAGGCCCTGTGTTCTTCCAGTTTGCTCTGCAGTAGGCAACTAGGGAACCTTTTGGTGGAGGGATTGTTGATTCAAAGAAGTCTTGACGGCCAATCAATTCATAACGCCCATATTTGAGATCGTTTCAACTGGGGATGCGCTGACTGATGGATCTCTCATTGATGATCAATCAATCTCTCGGTGATCCCTACTACCGTCTTAAGAGTGATCAATGAGAGCACCATGTAACATTTCTGATCATTCATGGTGGGTACAACGATGGAGGCTTACTGAGCTATCATCACGAAAAAAACGCAACCAGTGCATGCCACATGAACATCCAGGCAAATGACACCCCGAAAAAAAAGAATCAACCACCGTCATCAAAACAACGTTTCAACATGTCTTGTTGGTCAAACTGCACAAACAAGTTTCTTTGACCATGGAAACAAGAAAACCAAAAAATGGTGCAACTGGAAGCTGGCACACTGCCCGTCAGACTTGTCATCAAAACATTTGCTTTGCAGAATGAACCATCAGCCCGCAACCGGCCGTCTTCAATGGCATTCAAATTATGAACATTGATTAATCAACCTATAATCTATATAGTTGCGCCTGGCCACCCTTTCCAATTCGGAAACCTGCCAACCAGTCGTCCCCAAGACCTTTGGTGCTGGCATCGCTGCTGCCCAGGGCCTTGCGTTCCTCCCGAGCAGCGCGCCCCGCGGCGCTACTCGTGGGCCGCCGGGGCTCCCGTGGCGGGCGGAGCTCGCGGGGCTCCACGCGCGCGCTCCCGCGCGAGACCACGTGGTCATCGCGGCTCTGAGACCTCGAGGGTTGGCAGGGGATGGAGGTGACCCTCCAGTTCGCTCATAAGCCATATGGGTGTTTCCCAACATTGGGGACCCCAAAAATGGTTGGCTTATTAATAGACTTATAATATGGGATGATTGGGGGGTATACCCCTATTTTGAGAAACACCCATATCCAAATTCATCATCTCAATCCAAACGGGGATTGAGGACAGCAATGGACTGAGAACTGTCAAACTCATGGAATCTCCAGCTCTATCTCTATCGGTGGTATTTTTTTTTCCTGTCGCCGTCTCAGGGAGTTAGAGGTCTGTGGTACATCTACCTCAATGTTTTGAGATTCTGGATTGGTCGGATTAATCTTTGCGTGGTCACATGTGGTCACTATTTCAACATTATGCGGGAGAGCAATCTCGAACAACAATTCCAGCGGAATTGTGGACGTCGGACCCAGCTCAACGGCATGGGAACTTATTGTGCTGCGAAGTTCTGGGCTGGTGTCGAAACTCCCACAGCCCTGCAAGCATCAATTTTGGGTGTATATACATCATGGCTCTGACGAAGGACATGCAAGAGTTTGTCATTGCTGGTGCCTCCTCCACCTGCTCCTGAGCTTCTTACTAGTGTGGCGCATTCTTTCTGGTCACCGTTGGCCCCCATCAAATAAACAATAGGAACGGACGCGGTTGTGCAAGAAAACAATCAACATCCCACCATTAACCAACCACAATGCTGTATCTTTCGGCCCCAACTGCCCCCCAGGAGTGTAGCTTTCGAAGACTTGGAGACACACCCACGCTCGCCACATCATCGGTTGTAACCAGCATGATTCGCAAC
The DNA here is from genome assembly GCA_009767595.1 of Symbiodinium kawagutii. Lineage (NCBI taxonomy): Eukaryota > Dinophyceae > Suessiales > Symbiodiniaceae > Symbiodinium > Symbiodinium kawagutii. The sequence goes on along the minus strand of VSDK01001997.1, from coordinate 36,435 downwards.
CACTAACCTCAGGTAAACTGAGTCTGTTGGTCTATCAGGTTCGATGCAATCGCCAAAATAAACCATCAATCGTCATCAATCATTTTTGAACGTCGTGAATCTCTGACGGTTGACCAGTCAGCATGAGCAATCCTCCCTACGGGCAAACAAACATGGGTGTTGCCTTCATGGGTGTGGTGGTTGTCTGACACCAGGAATACTGTAATTTTTAAATTATTCTGGCAACATTCACCTATAGGTTTCCCAAAAATTATTCTACGGGTAAACACATCCCAGGAATAATTTCGACCACAATTTTTTTTCCCTCATCAAACACCTTGTAAAAACATCTTGGCAAGATATATCGAAAAAAAGGAGCCCTTCATTTCGGACCCCTTTCACCCCCTTAGAGGCCCAAGATCGGCCTACATGGACTCCATATAACCCCAGCATAAACCCAACATTTCCCAAGCTCTGTGCCTAACATGGGCCTTAAGCACGACATGTGCCCAACAGGTGGGCGCTCCAAGGCCGAGGAGAAGGTGCGACTGGGGAGGACAGGTAAGGACCGGCGTCCGAGGCCCCGCTGCGCCAGGGACTTCGCTGCTGGGGAAAGGTGGGGACAGGAAGGACCAGGACAGGAGGGGAGGAAAAGGAGAAAAGGCGGGCTTACACATCTTAATATGATTTAATTTATTAAGTATAGCATTGAAAAAATATTCCAGTCTGGTGGCCACCCCTCTGATATCCATCTTGGAAAGTACATGTTCGCATATTGAAAATTATTCCAAGCGAGGTCATCTGTACAAACACCTTTTGGTCAAAAAATATTCTGTACACTAACACATAATTATTCCGGAGTCACTGAACCTACACTTTGATGCCTGGCAAGGAAATTATTCCGCACTAATTATTCCTCGACAATTATTCCCAGGGGTGACCCACACCCTGGAATAATTACCCAAGGCAGGGTCCATAAACAAACACCTCTCGGAATAACTGCATCCACAAGCGTCACAATACCAGTTACTATAAATTGGTGCCAATGAACATTGTGAAATCAGCTCATGAAATCCGGTCTTATTACTTAAGTGAACCCATCTTGAATATTTTCATACAGCAGCAATCCTGACATCCTGACATCAGCTGCTCGCCTGGATCTTCCCAACTGCGGCAGCCGGGGCGGCCGGCCGTTTGCTGCGCTGCTGGGCCGTGGTCGCTGCCCTGGCGGTCCCGAAGGGGGCCGCCCGGCACCTGACAGCTGGTGGGTGGTGATGCATGGTGGCTGATGGCTCATCATGGCGAGTGATGGTTGATGCGGGTGAAAGTAACAACTAAGCAACTCAAGAGAACTAGCTGGTTAATGATTAAGAATAGGGGATGAGAACAGACAATTATAGGGGATATACACCAACTATATGGCAATGGGTCAATATGGCTATGGCTCTAGCAGTTAGCCAACCAATTTCATGAAGGATGATCACCAACAAGGGAAAACAATGGTCAATGATAGGGGAACCAGGGCTACAGGGTGAACTGACCCACTGGCATAGAACAGGATTAGTGCAAGTGAGTGATGATCATATATAAGAGGAATTATTGAGTGAAAGTCAGTGATCTGAACCAGTGCGCAAATGCTGGGATGATATTAAGTGGGGGTATCCTAAGCTAGTAGATTTATATCAACGCAGCAGCGACAATCGACCAAAAGACATGGGGCAGCTGATTCTCCGAAGCACAAATTCATGCGCAGGTCATGAATTCTGGAAAATCATTGAAATGAAGTGAGCAATGTTTACTTGAAAAGAGGCCGAGACAAATAGGCTACAGCTTTCCCGACCCTGTGTGCACCTCCGGCCCCCTTGCATCAAACAAATCTTCGATCCGACAGCTACTTGAAGATCTAAAACTACACCATAGTACACCAACATGATCATTTGGCAGTGGGTCAAAACCCCGTACCCCTGGTTCCCCCATCATTAACCGGATTGTTATCCCTATACTTTTGTTGGTTAGCATCCCTTATTAGCTGGTAGGTTCATATCGACCCATAGCCATTTATAGCTGGCATATCCCCTATAGTTGCTAGTTGTTCTCCCGTATTATTAACCATTATTTAACCATTATATAACCATTGGTTGGTTATAAATCATTTCCGAAGAAAGAAATCGATTCACCATGGCATGTTGCCACCCCCGGCAGCGCACCTGCGCTGCTTCGGCGTTTGGGCGTTGACACCCAGAACTCCTCCCGGGCGCCCAAGCGACTGGATTGGCTCCAGGAGGAGTTCACGGACCTCAGAGAGCTGAGAAAACCACTGGATGTTGCGATGAAAGGAGTTATCAACCAGAATCTATCGGTAATAACTAGGTTACTAACTAGGTGGTTATTCTCAACTAGGTGGCTATTCTCAACTGGTGGTTATCACTGAAAATATGATCTCAACTGGGTGGTTGTTCTCAACTAGGAGTATTTGTTGACTCAATGGCCACAAATAGATGCTATCAATTAAAAAAACAACAAATAGGACTTTTAAACTTAGCCACCAGGAATAACTCAAAAATAGGAGGTTTAAACTTAATTTCAACGCATAGGAGTTTCGCACCAGTCGAACATGCAAATGGGTATGTTTCGGGGGCTGGTCATAAAAAGTAATACCCAACAGGAGTTATAAACTTAATAACCAGGAGTAACTTCATTCATAACCTCTTACGGGCTTAAACAAATAGGGAACATGGAGTTTAGGAAGGAATGCCCGTATTCCTAAATTTAATAACCACATCCTACCGCCTACCACCTGACCCCGAAAAGGGCATGAAAGAGTTAGTGTGCCCCACGGCCAGGAGATAATCGGGGCTCCAATTCTCTACTCCAGCGGGTTTTTAAAACGGACGCAACCAAAGATCCAACCATCTAAAGTTACGGCACGAAAATATCCTTCTCATCAGCAATTGTTCTCGCATTGTTGCTGGTATGCAATTAGCAATGATGAAGCACAATGTATGCGGCTGACAACAACCGCCAGTACCCAAGAAGTACCTCATGTATCACCATGATAAACCACCAGTTATCAATTGTAGTCTGCAGTTTTTGCTCCAGACCTGTCGTCATTAGCGATGCCAACCAGTGCCACACGTTGTCGACTAGTCACCAGTTGGAATACAAGGACGACTGGCTCAATGGGGCACGACGCGGCGAACCCATGGCACGACTGATCAGTGTAGGGGACAACGATCCATGGATGGTGGGTAATGATTAAACATGCTTTAAGCACATTACAATAATGGTAATTCATTGATAGGTAAATCATATACGTACTCATGGTAAATCATGATCAATCATGATTAGCAATGGTTTAACATATTGATGGCTGATGCTTTTAATTCGCAGTGAAATGATGGTGACTGTGGGAGAAATCAATGGTTGCATGATCGCGAGCTAAAACTTGATAAAGGGCTGATCATTGTTGATCCTGGTTGCCAATGGTGACTCATGGTGAATTATGGCTCGTAGTTATTAGGGTTGGTGATGGGACATGATTGCAAATAATGGCTTGTAATATTTTAGTGGCTTGTAATGGCTAGTGATATGGAATTCTTGTTATTGATTGATAAACGTTCATAGTGGTAATCCCGAAAGAAGCAACAGTGTACATAATCAAGCAATAACATTTCATATTCAAAACCATTGCCAGCCACTGTCTGCCAGATGTTGGTAATGTCATGCAAGCATGTAATGGAATGGCAATTTCAGCTTTACCAGCCACAATCTCTCTCTCAATCACCATCTCAAGGAGCTCAGCCTCGGTATGTTTGCTGCAATTGCGTCATCTAAACTCCCGCCTGGACCTCCCAGTGGTCCAATCCATCCCGGTGAAACAGCTGCGGCCAGGATGATCAGATTCAGTTGTCAAGGATTCTCAGGGATTTGCTGATGATGATTCCCTCTTGCTGGATCTTATCTTCTACCAGAATCAGCCACAGTTTTGCTGGTCAATCATTACAACCACCGAGGATCAACATTTAGGAACTTCAAAGCAACACCAAATCACATCAATGAACAATAATGAATCCAAATGATCGTCACAAAAACATACAAACAACCCAGAACAATCCCAGAGTTGATTCTGAACAATTGCGCACACGATTGGAGGTGAACATGCCCAATGAATGCTTCAAGAATTCAAAACTTTCGTGAAAAGTGTTTACAGTGACTAGTAATTAGTTAACCACATCCAGGACTTTTGAAGTGCACTACCTCTGCTCAGACAGGTACAGTCCCCTGGTGAGCAAAAAACCTTCTCACAACATCTTGGAGATAATTTTGAGTGTTGCTTAGTGACGTTCTTGGATAATGATGGTTTGATGTCCTCATATCCGCTAGATTTGTTGATATCTTGGGAATCCTGGGAAGCGACACGTTTATAGGATTTAAAATTTTCACCAGTCACAGACAAATTCACACAGGGAACTGTCTGCAACGATGCTGGCGAGGAGTGCATGGTCACCTGCTAGTCGCCTGCTGGTTACTCAGCATCAACATCCTGATGCTTGATGTTTTTGTTGATTGGTAGTTTCAACCCAAACAAAAAATATGGGTCAATCAAATAATATGTGTCAATAATTACGAGGGGACTAGTATTCTTCAACCAAGTAAACATCGCAAATACTACCGGAAGAGAAATCATGTTTTAAAACCACGTGTGGAAACCCCAATGAACAACATCAGTCAATCAACTAACCATGGAGGAAAAACTGATGTTATCGAACCACCAACTACTAGTTTGTCATTAGTGGATTTGCATCAAGTGCAGCGGCCTTTGCTTTTCAACTTTCTTTGGAACCTGAGCGGAAACATGGGGCCCTTGTGTCAAGTCAAAGGGTTTTCATGACGTAATCATCGGCAAGCTACCCTGGTTGGTGCTTGAACCGCCCCGGCGAACAATACCCGTCAACCAACCAACCAGCCAACCGACCAACCAACCAACCAACCATTCGTTAATAATGGGGAAATGACCAATGTTTACAACCACGAACCAGTATCGTTCTTGGATTGAAACCGCGGACTGAGCATAGTCTCACACAACCATATGTAGCCATCTCCTTCCATCTCATCCAGCTGCCAGGGTACCACTTTTCAGCACGCTCGTCATCTTCTAAGGGTAGGTTTGGGGGTCTCATATCACCTCGGGCAGGCAGAATTTGGAAGGGCAGCTGCACAGGCAAAAGTCTGGCACATGAATGGGAACTAATTAATCGGGGAAACTTCAGGCAATCTCAAGAACACATGTAATCCCAATGTCTCACGCAACGCAAGTGCACGCTTCCGTGTGTCCTACCTCAAAATATCCATTAGAAACGAGTTTGCTGCATGCACCGCCAAACTCCTGCGTGCACAAAACGTACAAAACATTTCCATACCTGCACACATGTCCATGTGCCAATTGCATGGAAGGTTTTTTCTGTCTAAGCAACTTCATGTATACCTAGCCAAATGAACACACACGCACACACCCTGGGTGTCTCATCCACTCGTTCTCCTCCACGGCTCTGAGCCACCCCAACTGTCATGAAAGAATTCGAGCCTTGGAGATGGCCAGGTCGTCCCTACTCCATGCAATGCGCATTGGAATTCCCAGTGGTTGCAACAGGTTTGCATCAGCCCCCAGTGCTATTCGAATGTTGCCAAAGAATCTCGGAGTGAAAGGGTTTTACTGGGTTCTGCTGGTGAGTTGAGGCTCTACCAACAGTGCCTGGTGCCATTCTGAGGGCGTCTGCTATCACCCTGCGCAGCATTTTCCTTCCTCATGCGCTCCATCTCCATCCCTTCAGCACCCAAGAAGTAAGACCTCGGTATCACTGATGCCCAGTCGTGGCCTCCCCAAGCTTGCATCAAGACAAACGCAAATTTCCAGGTGCATTGCCTCCTTCATGGTTCATCCTCACAGGAAAAGAGGTTGGGCCCTAAGCCTGAGTTCATCCTACACTTGGTAAGCCCGGCAGATTTGTAGTTCAAGACACCGCTGGCAGCGGAAGGTGCTCAAAATGATATGCCCTTTGAACAAACCAAATGTTGGGCATCCAGGTATGAAGCCCAACCTCTTGACCGTTTGATCACTATCTGGCAGCCTGATCCACCCAAAGCGGTCATCAGGATCCAAGAAACTCGTAGCCGGCGTCATGGCGATTGCCCTCAGGAAGTTGCCAATTTTTGAACTGCATCGGAGAGTGCTCATATATTACCAAGTGTGCTTTCGTTTCAAACAGCAATAGCTGCAAATTTGTTGATCTAAGAAAGGTTTCCATCCACGGCCGCCGTAGAAAATGGTGGTTTCCATAAATAATCACTGGGGATATTTGGGTGTTTACCGGTATAAGATACCAACCCTTTAAGCATACCGGACCATATTTTCAACCTTGACACCACCAGAACCAAATTCAACGATATATGTACATACCAAACATGTCTGAAGCGAAAATACAAACGCCACACACGCCACAACCATGTTTCAACCTTCTGCCATTTTTTGCCCATATGCGGAAACAACACATCAAAATGTGGATGTTCAGAAACCAAACAATAACCATGAATGACCATCATTAAGCATCATTCACAATCAAAAACCACTCTTGACAAGAACACTCTTGACAGCCAAGATACGGCACCCATGGCTCTGAATGAGATCCATCAACATGGATCCGTAAATATTGCAGGTGTGCCCCAGAGTGGCTAGGTTTGACAACAAATTGCATCGCTTTTAGTGGTGGGTACCAATATGGATGACCCCACTTGTCATTCTCATTTTTTTCCTATCGCATGTGGTAGATGTCCCAATCGCAGGAACACGTGGTTGCCGAGATGCCATGAGAACCTGTCTCCGTGAGCGTCCTCGGCCACTGCCAACTCAGGAGATGCTTCCAATTGGTTTAGCTGGTTGATTCGTTGGGATTTCCAAGCGTTGTAGCTGGTGGCTACCGATGATTTTGGTTCTGTCAGGGAGGCCCACGCCTAAGGGATTGATTCAAAGGTGTAATTCATCGAAATCCTGTGGGTCAAATAAATCATTGTGGAGAAAGAAGGTATTGCCAAGGTTGTCATATGTTTTAATTATCCCTTTTGCTTCCAGTAACCAGCAACCATTATACTAGGTTACCACCCCCAAGCAGCTGGTTACCTGTGCTATGTCCTGGCAACTGGAAGCACAAGGGATGAATTATGGTTATAATCCATTATAAGCCATTACAAACCATTCTAATCCAAGTTGACCGCAATTAATTTAGGTATATCCGTCCTCTAAGTTGATTTCCAGGTATACCCTTACAAGCCCACAATATCAGGAAGAAGTACGGCTGTGTAGCACCTGTAGCCCAGGCATCCCACCATGACCCGCCAAGTTGCCGAACGCGCAACCCTTGGCCGCGCCCTGCGAGGCCCATGGGACGAGCAAACGTCCGTGCGGGCCCAGGGCCTAGCGACTGGCTGGGCATGAATGACTGGTTGGTGGTTCCAACCCCTATGAAAAATAGCTGGTTAACAATAGGGTTAAGCTTTCAACATCATAATAACTGGTGGTCTAACATCATTGAACCAGTTGGTTGTAATTGACCTTTCAAAAATCCAGACATGTTGCACCGTTTTACCTGATTTTCATTGGTTGGAAGCATGATCCAATCATATCCAGTTCATGGAAAAGCGGTTGGTTGTAATGAGCCTTTCAAAAATCAAGGGCAAGTGGATGGCTGATTTGAAAAAAGGTCACTTGCTGAATCTAAGAAGAACAATGAATAGATAGATAAAAAATAAAGGAATGAATCAATAAAATCAAAAAACAATAGTGATAAAAAAACACACATACATAGATAAACAACAATAAATTCAAATCAAAAAATGTATCATCAAATATCTGCATGCTCTGCGTCGACGCGTCCGTGCAAGTACTCGGGTATGGACATCACAACTTTGGACCGAATCAATGCTCAACATGTCTGAGCATAGCACTGGTTGCAGTAACAACCACAATTGCAGGACAATTTTCAGCATAGCACTGGTGGTTGCAATTCATCCTTTGCCAAATGGGAAAGCATCATCCCAAGGCAAACGGTGTTGATTTTTTTGGCGTACTGTAGTTGAACGATTTTGAACCCACCAGCCAGAACATGATGTAGCAATAAGTTATCATAAGTTTTGCAACGGGTGCATGCTGGCTCTTTGTTAAAGCTACCAGCTCCAGCTTGCACACGGCCTGCGCACGTTGCCAAGACTTGCAAAACAGCGAGCCAGGATTGAAGGCAGCAATGTAGACCATGCTGTAAGCACCTCGTGGCAGTACCTTGACCATCCATGCCCTATGGTGTCATGAACAGCTTCAGATCCCAATGAAGAGAAGTTTTCCTACCATTCAATTCGCTTCAAAGTCCTTACCAGGTGACTCTACATGACTCCAATGCAGCGCAGCTGGAATAAGGTTCTTGCCAAGCAAATAAGGTTCTTGCAAAGATCTCCTACAATGATCTTGCCAATAGACCATATTTGTATTCATATTGTATGTTTTAACACAATCCTACCCCCAAACTGTTTGGTGTCAGAATGATTTTATGCATGCACTGTGGCCAGTGAACCGCCATTGAACTTTTTGTCAGTACATGCATACATTTGGAATGTACACACACACACACACTTTATAAGCTCCAGAAGCAATGACGTGGGACAATCAATCGCAAACCAACCCATAGCATCAAGACTATGGTGCACAAATACCGGCGAGCACATGCATCTTGGCACGGCACTTATCCATTCTACGCCTCCTTTTTGAATATGGATGTTGAAAGGTCAAGCAGCTTAAGATTTACCGAACCTTAAAGCACTGATCTAGGGGGGGCTACACCTGTCCCTACCCCCAAAGTCCACGGAAGCGTGGAAAATCCGGATCTACCCATCATCACCCCTCTCTCCGCTCAGGCACCGCGCGCGCCGCGGAGCACTTCAGCCATCCTGTCAGCTCTTTCGGTTGGCATCGGCGCTTGGGTGGCACGCTGTGATGGACCACAAGTGAAGGAACCTGCCACTGAAATATGGATGCGTTTGATACGTGAACATCGAAATCGTTTTCTGTGCGAATGAGCACAAGGTCAATCTTCCAAGTGCCGGGGCATGGTTCTTTTTGTGGCTTGCCGATTTGATATGAGCAGTTCTAGATCCCGATGCATATAATGCATACTCAAATGTGATTGATGTCTTTTTCCCTTGTAAACATCCCCGGACTTGTCAGGCCGAAAGGGTGTTCAGAACAACTTACTCTTGGTAACATGCGCTTGTGACCTTGCTATCACATCTTGATGTTACAGAAGGGATTCAACATCAAACAATATGGATAGCATACCAGCATATGAGTGTTTGGCTTGAACATGTCAGTACTTGGGGTGATTTGTGCAAAAATATGCGTAACTAATTCGGCGCGGTCGTCACTATTACTATATGCATGGCAACAACTACAGAAATTCCACATCAAATGGGCAGCTCTTTGTATTGGTGGAGGCAGCTGTTTCACTCACGAAATGTATGCAGGCCTGCCGTCAGCGCCTTGTTGTTCAGCATTCAGTATAAGTAGGCACTGGTAGAATGGGCGTTTTAACATGCTCAAACCCTGGTTGGAGGGTTGTGTTACCAGAATTTACAAAGCAGAAAGTTGGCAGCAAGCATCACTTTTCCATTTAAACCAATGGTTTAATATTCATTTTGCCCAATCCTGGTTCCAACCTCTTCCACCAACAAGCACCCAGCATCGCCACCGAGAAGCTTCCAGGGAGCCCAAAAGCGCGAGGCACAACGACACCAATCCACTTGCAGCGCGGGTAAGGCGAAACAGCCAAAGTGATGACGCAGAAGAGCGAAGAGAAAGACCTGTGACCATGGGCCCGGGGGCCCCCAAAACCTTAACAAAGGTAGGTCTGTGGCCTCCAAACTTTGTATGGGTTGTAGCCTACAAAAAACGATAGTTAAAGGGCCAATAGGAGCGAAATCCCAAAAACACTCGTTGAAACCACGCATCTTGAAAGACTTGAACCTTCAGAATGGACACCCACCATAAAAACAAAGCAAACCCTCAGAACAGCAGCAACTGCCTTTTGAAGAATAGAGCAAACTGTGTCCCCTGGCCAAAACAACCATCAAGTCAACAAAACCTGCCCGTTTGAAGAACCAGAAATCCCACTCCGAAATTGAGGTTCCTTTCACTATCAGTCTTTGGTGTGGTGGCGCAAACTGCTCAGTCTGTTCCCACCACCTGAGGCCTCTCCCTGGTAATGCGTTCAATTGTGCATATAGAAACCATGAACATTCACAAGCTGGCAACTAGCCAATTCACTCTTTTGTACATCCAATTGGGCTCTCAAGAAAGCAAAGCATTAGTGCCCTTATCAGACCATCAGCTGTATTGGTGACCTTCCTTCCAATCCCGAAACCAATGTTGATCATTGTGAATCATCCCGGCGGGTGGGAAACCGTTCCCACGAAATGCATGTTCGTGATGTGTGAACACATGTCCATTCGTGTTTTCCTATGGTTTTTCCATCCATGTTCATTGGATTTTGTGAGTTTTGTGCCGTAATTCCACTGTGTTTCCAGGAAACTGTTGGTTTTTGCATACAATTGAGCTTATTTTTGTGTTTGGACACGTATTCTACGAGGTTCATTTTTTGTGCAAATATGCGTTTTACTGTGTGTTCGTGCACATGAAGCGCGCTCTTTTCTTCAGACCATTTGGTTCAGAGCGTGCGCCGTGCGAGAAGCCAGGCATCCATCAGCTGAGGATTCCCAGCGATGCTGCCAGCATCTCACATATCTCCAGATGGCAGGGTTCAGCTTGCCATTGTTCAACGTGTTCACACTGGATGGAATTGCCTTCTTAATCATCTTCCAACAGTTGTCAATTCCACCTGTGTGGACTTTCAGAACTCCTGAACGACGTCGAACAGTTTTCACAAATTGGTTTTTCCTATGGCTACAGGCATGGTGCAACAGGGATTTGCTTTTGCACCAGGCTGGGTAGCACTTGGCGCCATCTGTACACACCACGGTTCTTTCACCGTGGCTGCGTGCCATGATCTGTGCCAAAGCACCGCTGTTCGTGATCTTCCGTAGTGTCTCCACTGGAGGCTTGCCAAAGTTGGCAGCATCTGCTGGTCCTGGGACACAAAAGCAGACATGAAGAACACATTGTTCAGTATGGATGGGCCCAATCATTATGCATTGTGTGGTTGACATGTTTATTTTTGTTAGTTGAACACAAACTTGAAAATGAGTAATCCGAACATATGCAGGCAAGGAACCAATGTCGTACAAGTTCACGATGCGACAGTCTCTTTGAAGAACACCAAAACATTGGAAGTAACGCAGAGTGCAGCTTCCGGCGACCCTGGTCTTTCGGAAACTCGTTCCGTCGGCCTCCAGTACTCCACTGAGTTGTCGTTTCGACTGTTGATGTTCTGCAACGCGAACTTCCGAGGTCATCAAACAATCTCGCAGTTTCTGCAAGGAAGTCCCACTGACGCCAGAATGCCCCAAATCTCGGGCCATGTCTTCCAGAGTGGGCGCAGACTTGTTCTTGAAGTAGCGTTTGACTCCGGCAACAACATGAGCCAGGGGCATGCGCAAAGTGCGCAAATGGGAATTCGCCAGCACATCTAAATATCTACGACACGAGTCACATCTCCAAAACAAACGTCCCAAGCCTCTGGCTTGGGACTCCTCATACGAGCAAAGGTTCCAAGATCCCGAGCAGTGACAGTCAGCCGGTTCCCAAAGCCACCCTGTCTTCTTCAAGTAGCGAAATCCTTCCAGGGTGACTTTTTTCTTCAGACTGGGTTGATTGTCCACATTTTTCTTTGCTCGAGGCTTTCTGGATTTCTCATTTTCTGCATGCTTTTTCTTACTCAGAGCTTTTCTCTTCTTGCGAGCGGCCTCTGACTGAGGTGACTTCTTCAGGAAAGACTTCTTCACTCCCCTCTTGCCACACTGTCTTTTCAAACATCTGCGCGGTTTTTTAGGCAGCTCGTCGTCCTCCTCATAAGTATTAACGACTAGATGGAAGCAAGTGCCACCGAACGTTAACATGCCCCACCCCAACCCCAACCCGGACACATGACGTAGCATCAACTTCATGAAGCAAGTGCCACCGAACGTTAACATGCCCCACCCCAACCCCAACCCGGACACATGACGTAGCATCAACTTCATGAAGCAAGTGCCACCGAACGTTAACATGCCCCACCCCAACCCCAACCCGGACACATGACGTAGCATCAACTTCATGAAGCAAGTGCCACCGAACGTTAACATGCCCCACCCCAACCCCAACCCGGACACATGACGTAGCGTAGCATCAACTTCGAGCCGCACGTAAAAAACGTCAAAACGCTGGCTCGGTTATCCACCCGTTGGCTGAATCATGGTAAGAGAATGAGGGATCAACGATGCCTAGACAGAAGCCAGAACTGGCCAAGAAAAAGGTTGACAATGCTGTATCACTATCTTTGTTCAACCTCAGCCACCGGCCGTTCTCAATGGTGACAAATGGCCAAAACAAAAGATGTACAAACGCCTTTGAATGGTGGCTAAACTATATAGGCGTTGATAAGGGCCAGCAATGATTCAATTCCCGAAATATACCAAGAAAAACTTCATCGACGGATCATGTGAATCACTTTTGCGATGTATGTACACCAGCATACCACAATCTACCAACAAATACTCCATCCGATCAAATCTTCCGGAATTTGTTGGAGAAAAACTTGGGTCATTTTGGATTGTTCACAGTACGTGCCTACTTAACTGGCTCTCTCTCTCCTTCGCCATCGGTGAAGCTGAAGGCGAGCAGGTGGCCCTACATAGCTGGCTCTACTATGCACTTGTTTTGGAGCCAAAAATGGCCATTTCCCAGGTTTCGGAGCCAACAATGGCCATTTCCCAGGCAAATCCAGGCAGATCCCTTGGGAATACACGCCATCCATGGGCTGGTCCCGGCAGCCGCCGGCCGCGCACCGCAGCAGCCCTGGGGCGTTTCAGCTGGCCCGCTGCGAAGGCCAACCACATGGCGTCAGCCGAGTGCAAAGCTCCCCGCGCCCCACGTAGCACTTCCTGGAGCGATCCAGCTGGTTGATCTGAGTCGTTCACCAAGGGATAAAAATCGCTATGGGTCAAGCAGTTAACCAACCAACTAATGGAGGCTTTACCAGCAATAATAAGGGAAAACAAGCTGGTTAATGATGGGGGAACGAGGGGTACGGGGACCCACAGCCAAATAACTAACAGGTCAACTATTGAGTTAAAATAAGTTTGTTTGATTAACTTATAGTTAAAACTAATGAGTTGTTATTATTGTGATGTTAATCAGAATTGTAAGAGTTAATTAAACAAGTTTTGTAATATGACTATAGTTGTTGATAATCATCATTTGTGATAACTAACATAATGGTCAACGGCGTATTTTGAAACTACTCGGTTGTATTTTGAAACTATCCGGTTGTATTTTGAAACTAATATTGTGAAACTTCGCGGTTGTATTTGGAAACTGTACGGTTGTATTTTGAAACTAATATTTGGAAACTCTGACGTTGTATTTTGAAACTAATATTTGGAAACTGGGACCTGTATTTGGGAACTTTCAAGTTGTATGTTGAAACTGGTATTGCGAAACTCGTATTGTGAAACTCGCACGTTGTATTTGGGAACTGGTGACCTGTATTTTGAAACTGTTTGCGGTTGTCTTTTGAAACTCTGGGTCTGAAACTGGATCTGGTTGGCTGGACAGCTTTCCAAGATCTCATTCCATCGCCCTTGCCTCCCTTCCACCCTGTCAGCAACTTTGCCCGGACTTGAACTCTTCAGCTCTCCCAGCTCTTGAACAGCCGGATCAGCACAACTCGCAAACAAGCAGGAAATCAGGAAAACCTGTCTTGCACAGCACATCCACCAAGTGTAAAAATCGTCGTGTCAATGTAGCAACGATCATTTAGGACGCCTTGTCAAACGAACGTTAACACGCCCCACCCCACCCCATCCCACCCCACCCCAACTCAACCCTGACCCCCAGTGCTGTGACTGTATAGCAACCATCTTGTGGAACGCGCATTCAAACGACCCCTAACATGACACACCCCACCCCAACCCCAACCCTTTGTCCTATCATTGTAGCAACTATCATCTGGGACGCCTAGTCAAACGAACATTAACATGCCCC
>VSDK01001997.1:676-22161 GCA_009767595.1 Symbiodinium kawagutii | reverse complement strand
TTCAAGGTAGCAACGATCAGTTAGGACGCCTTGTCAATCGAACGTTAACACGCCCCACCCCACCCCATCCCACCCCACCCCAACTCAACCCTGACCCCCAGTGCTGTGACTGTATAGCAACCATCTTGTGGAACGCGCATTCAAACGAACGCTAACATGACCCACCCCACCCCAACCCCAACCCTTTGTCCTATCATTGTAGCAACGATCATGTATTTACCACGCCTAGTCAAACGAACATTAACATGCCCCCCGCGTGCTGTCATTGCAACAACGGTTTAGGGCGCCTAGTGAACCGAAAGTTAACATGCCCCACCCCCCACCCCAACCCCGACCCTTTGCCCTGTCATTGTAGCAACCATCATGCAGGACGCCTAGTCAGGCGAATTTTAACATGCCTCCACCCCAACCCCGACCCCCTTCATCCCACTCCACAACCCCGACACCCCGTCCTGTCATTGCACAACCATTTGGGATGCCCAGTCAAAGGAAAGTGGAATAAAAGTTGTGCCAGACTAGTTGCGAAATCCGACCAAATAGTTTCCAAATCCGGCGCCATAGTTGCGCAATACTAGTTTCGAAATCCAGATAGTTGCGCAAGAATAGTTGCGCAACAATAGTTGCGCAATCCGACGCGAGAGTTTCGCAATCCTAGACGGCAGTTTCGCAATACTAGTTGCAAAATCCGGCCAGTTTCGCAATACTAGTTGCAAAATCCGGGGAGTTGCGCAAGAATAGTTGCGCAAGACTAGTTGCGAAATCCGACCAAATAGTTTCCAAATCCGACCAAATAGTTGCGCAATATTAGTTTCCAAATCCAAGGCAGTTGCGAAATACGACTTCGACCCTAACATAATTGTCAAAAACTATAAATAAGGGTTAAACAACTATAGTTGCCAACTTCTGTTTAACAAATCATAACTATAAGTATAAGGGTATTGCAATATAGCTATAATTGCTAACAACACATAGTAATAATATTAACCAAATACAAATATTTTTTGAATTACTACCTATAATCACTATTAGATTACAGCTATAACTAAAATATTATGTAATATGATTGGAATTGTTGATAATCATAATTTGCGATATAAAGTTTCTGTGGTGGTTGTGTAAGGGACTATTGTTGATAATAAGGATTAATAACTAACAAATTTAGGGTTAAACACCAAGGGGTTATAACTGCTTATGATAAGGAATAATGTATTGATAAATTCTTCAAACAAATTTGGAAAGGATTATAGTTATAAGTTATAACTAGAAAGTATCAATCAAGCTTCTGGTTGTAGTTAATCAACTTCTAATTATTTGGTTGTCTTGTAAGGGGTTGCAACTATAATTGTGAAAAATAAGGAATAGTAAGTAGCAATTTTAGGCTTAAACAGCTACTGACCATGGTGGTTTCTTAAACTGCGGGACCCCCAAAAATGGATGGCTGATTACCATAAATGGTTTATGTGGGATGATTTTGGGTTACCCCGGTTTTGAGAAACACCCATTTCAAAATCGCAAATCAATCTTGAAACACAAGCATTAGATTAGCATTGTCGATGTGGACCACTGGTGGGTTTCAAACCCGCTGAAAATTAGGTTTGTCAATCAACCGTCCCAAATGCTAGGGAAGAACATGTTTCAAAACACCAGCTAGATTTGCTGGAAATCACGCAGCTACATGCAAGTACCTGGTTTTGACTGAGAATTGTTTTCATAATGGACGGGGCGTCTGGGGGACGAAGGCCAACAGTTGTCAACGACTGCCAACTAGCATCATCAATAGAACTGGTTCACTTCAATGAGGAATTGTGGACTGGTATGCACATGACACCCTACGCATCAATCAAACGTCAATCAACCTGATATGTAGCCGTACATTGCAGGCATACAAACACGTACAACCAAATCAATCAAAAAGGTATCTCATGGTCCATTTGTTCTGGCGCCATCGAATTCATCAAATGTGGTTTGCATTGCTTTCTACATCCACTAGTCTATATAGCTCGATCGACACAAATCTTCACCATGACCATCCATCGTTATCGATTTATATCGCTTTGCTGTACATTCGCCACTGTATCATGATCACAACCTGCAGGTTGGCACTAGCTCACTTCGTGGCAAGAACATCAGTTGAGTGTGACAGCATGATTTTCCGACAAACCAACACCAAAAGTTATATAGGCATCATTACGCGGCAACATGTTTCGTTTCCAAATTGACCCCCCTGAAAAACAACTCAAAGACAGTGACGCTATCACGATGAATCACCCCTTGACCATGAATTCCAGAAAAAATGTTCATAACTCCTTGAAATCCCCAAAATCATTCCCCAAAATCCAGTGAACGTTCTTGTTCCCTGTCCCGGAGGTCGGCATATGCATAGATCTTCAGAACCTTCGCCGTTCCCGTCTTCGACGACGTTGACCACGCGTGGCTGGCCAAGCTCGAGACCGTGGTCACGCGCGCAGGCACCGAGGGCAACGGTCCAAGATCCGTTGGGGCCACCGCCTGGGTGAGCCACTGATATCTCTGATGGTTGGATGGATGATATATAGATGATACATTTTTAAATATAAATAGTATAAATGTATAAATATATATATATATATATATTTAAATTCATAGATGATACATGATGATCTCTTAAAATGGGGTATCCCCAATTCATCCCGTTTACGAAGTGTTTGTAGTCATAACCCAACCTATTTTGAGAAACTACCATATGGTTAGATAATATGTGCTGTTTTAAAGAAACCTGATATATGGAAAATCTAAATGATGTTTGTTGGTTCCTCAAAATGTCGATTTAGGTTGTAGACCACCATGTGTGATCATGATGATCAAATGACGGATAGGGTTTTATGGCTTTGGTTTCTTGAAACAAATGTATATATATATATGTGTGTGTGTGTAAATAAATATAAATACAAATATGCATGTATAGATGAATATATATATATATATACATATATATACTTTCTGCGAGAAAAAACAAGCATAAATTTACATATGTATATATATATAATATGAATATATAAATATATATACGTATATATGTAGACATTTAAATGAATATTTATATATTTATTGATAAGTGTAGACATTTATGAATATATATTTATATATATTTATATTTATATTTCAAAATTTATTTAATTAAATATAAATATAAATATATATAATTAAATTTTGAACAAACATATGTATGGTTACTTCTCAAAAGTAGGGGACTCCCAAAGTGTGTTTTTTCAAAAAATAGAAGCCATTCATATTAGATGATTTAGGGGACCCCTGTTCTGCGAAACCACTACATGGTTTCCATGAGAAATGCAAATTATTAATATTGGTTATATAGTGTATTGGCTGCTGACAAAAAAATGATTTAGGTGGCATGTAACCATCATGGCAGCCCTTTTCTGATGGTTTACTCCCAAAACATGCATGAAATCAATTGTGGATTATGAATGAATTGATTCTTTGAACCTGATCCTTGGGGGAAACAACCATTCAGGGTACACAGCCATAAGCCTTTTAGTCTCACGTCTCAGGGCTGCTCAACCAAGTTTTCAATCCTGGGTAGTGGTAGCCAATCAGTTCAGCCATTAAACCGGTTCACCACAAGCCAACCACTGCTAAACACATATCTCAAAACCGGTTCTCAGCAAATTATCCACTCGTGATTTCGCCAAGTTCAATGTGCTTCGCCAACTGCTGAAATTGGAACTTGCAAGGGTACGAAGTGATGCAGAATCACAGCCGATGTCAATCTCAACGGCCAATTCTTAGCTGGACTCAGAAGCTGATAGTTTCCCCATATTCGGATGCATGAAATACTGATGGACAATACCGAAACGCCAAGAAACATTGCTGCACATGATTCCTGTGGCCAAATAGCTAGCTTTGTATGACGATGGCCATCATACAGGCAACAAAAAGTTGGATTGCCACTGTGTGCCCCACACAAATCATACAAAACCCGGGCATGATAGATATCAACCGATAGTATATGCGTAAGACTGTCAACGACTGTCTGTGTCCAAAGATGCACAGAGAAATTTTCCATCTGGAAAAATCCGGCCGACTAATTCATTCACTCAAACGACTAATAACGAATCTAAGTACTCACCAATCTGCACTGTTAGATCCTTGTAAATCTGAGTAATTAAATTCGCTAATATTAATTATCCATTGATTTACTCACCAATCCATCAAAATCAATGGATCATCAGCCCCGACTGCTGCACAGTTTCATCCGCCCGGTCCCAACGCAGCGCCGCGGCCCCCACCGTCGCGCTCGCAAAGGGATTGCCATCTTGGACGCCCAAGAAATGCATGCGGCCCTGGCCGCGCTTGGCACCGGCGAAAGCCTCGATGACCTGGCGTTAAGGATGGATCAACAGCAGTGATGGTGGTGAGGAATGGTTACGGTTACGTGTTAACATGAGTAAGAGCTTATGGTTAATATGGGTGATATGGTTAATGAGATGGTTTAATATGGTTTGAAAGGGATGATATGGGTTTATGCTTAACATATATTCATGGTTAAAATGGTTTTATAATGTTTTACATGGTGAGTATGATTGATATGGTTTTATATGGTTAGTATTGTTAATATGGTTTTGTTGGAAATATGGTTAATTAGGTGGTTAATATGGATATTAAAACACTGTATGGTTAATATGTTTTTGTTTATGGTTAATATGGTTTTTTGAATGGTTAATTATGTGGTAAATATGCTGAATAATAATCGATGGTAGTTAAGAATGGTTTGATGATGATGATGATGATGATGATGATGATGATGATGATGATTCGATGACCAAGAACGCTTAATGATGATTAATAATGAATGATTTTGAAACATCAAGTAATTAATGATAATAGTTGTTACATGTCTTGGAGGTTCATTGGATTGCTGACAATCAGTGATTACGGACGGGCCCACCATGGGCTACCAGGAGGCCATAACTGACCCCATTGTTGCATTGCTGCATGACTCCATTTTGCCCGGATACCTGGCCTTGCCAAGCTCTGTGAACGTCATCGAAATTCACCATCATCAGCTTACTATCATTGAACCATCATTCACCATCATTAAGTGACCATCATGGAACAGCATGAACTGATCATCATTGAACGCTTGACCATTTCAATACATCATGTTGGACGGACCCCAATCAACTAAATGCTGACCGAAAGCAGTGGCAACCCCCAACGGTAGTTACCATCTCGAAATGGTGAGGCAGCCAGCTATGTTGGATCAATAAAGGGTATCATGAGCGGCTGTTAACACGTTTAGCTCTTAAAAAATAAATCATTACCAACAATCTTTCAGCATCATTTGCCATCAATCCAGCAAATGTTCTACCATTTGGATCATTCAGCATCATTTACCCACCACTAGCGCCATGCCGTGAAATAAACCATTACCAGCCATCGTTGACCTGAACCTTGTGGCAGAACTTTGGCACCATGCATCGTGCCAAGAACACACGTGAAGCTAGGATGCGGCTTTACCATGAGTTCATTCTTGAAACTTTTGAGAAGTATCAGAGTATTGCAGCTACTGAGCCTCCGCAGGTTCAGGGGGTTCCTGACTTCCAAAGCTATGCTGTCGTAAGGGGACCATTTTGTGTGCAGTCTCGTCTTAGTGATGAGACTTTGGATGTGTGTCCACTTGGCCGCACTTTTGCGACCAGATTCGCGGATTGGTGGTGTGCACTGCAATGGGGGGAAGGCGAACCAATCAGCTTCCACGAGCTGTACTTTTCCTTTTGTATGCACACTGGAACTATGGCACCAGTAGTGTTAGGGCAAAAACGGTATGGTTTGGACATGGACCACGAAGCTGACATAGCACCGTTAACACTAACACTTCAAGTCAATGCTTGGGATAAGATGATAGAATGGTGGATGCGGCACTCCCACCTGGGTATCAGTATCCATAAGGTGAATGCTCTCCATAAGTATGGCTATAGTTACCATGTCAAAGGATTCCTCCAGAGGCCAGTCCTAACAAACATGGTTGATGTTAGTATGGAAATGTGGACTACTTCCATCCAAAGGGACATGGTAGGACATCACGCACTTTCAAGCATAGCTGGTGTGTCCAGTCTAGTGGCCGAACCCATGCGGCTCTTGGGGGAGGCTAGTGTGTGATGCCATGTGATGGCGATGTCGGTCTGTCTACGTCTTGACTATGTCCTTGTAGCATTTGTGATGTACATACGCAGCAGCTGATGTGTATCATAGCCCTCAGGAGCATGCAACCGCAAAAGCAAAAGCCATCGTTGACCATCTTGCCAGTGTAAAAAGCCACAACCCTCCAACAGAAATGTCGAGACCGATCCTTACAAACCAAGCCTCTGAACAAAAACATCCTTAGAAACCACAGCCCTCTGGAAAAAAACAAGTCGAAACCAAGCCTCAGAAACCAACCCAACCCTCCGAACAAATATCGAAACCAAGCCCTAGAAACCAAAACTGTCCGAAAAAAAATGGCGCTTTTCCACCTGCCGGTGCCACCCCCCCCCACGGTTCCACCTGGACCTTCGCCTCCCACGCATTCATCGCTACGCTGCGCTTCAGGGCACTGGCCACCTCGGGTAAAGGCTCCAGGGCCACAGCACTTTCCAAGCGCCTGGCGGCGACGTCGAGCCATGCAAAGCTATGGGTTAACAAACATTGGCAATTTTTTGTTTAGTGATTCTTTGGCAATTTTTTGGCTATGCTAACAAAAATCACCGCAACGGCACTTGTTTGGCAATGTTTTGGTGATCTTTTGTTAGCATTTTTTGTTGATTGTTTGATAGCTATGGGGCAATGATTGAGAAGCATGACTCAGTTGAGCACAACATTGGGTGATTTCATTCATGTTACGTCGACTTTGGCTTTAACAAGTAAAGTGTCCAGGATTGTTGTGGATAGAGACAGCCAGAATGCTAGTTTGGCTAAGGTTTGGTTGAATAATGTTGAGATACTGGTGAATGTTTATCATCATAAACACTGCTTAATCATAGCTTGGACAGAACTTGAGCCATTGGACAATGAATGGCAATGATTTTGCGTAATTGTTGGTTCGCAGTGCTTAACGTTTCTTCGTGAACGATGGTGGTTAAACTGTGCCTAAAGGTTGCGCTATTGGCCAAGGCTTGATGTAACAGTGCTTCATTCGTTGATTGATGCAAAGGATATCAGCCAGGAGGACATGTAGATGCAAAGGTACACGGTACTCAATAGTAATGGCCAACCACTGGTAATGACTGCTGCATGAGATATCGAGGTTTCATCATGGCTAACAAGCGGGCTGATAACCAGCAATGGAGATTGGCTGACCGAGCAAATGTTTTTAACATTACGTACATATCAATACAGAAACTTGTTAGCTAAAGGCCAGGATATACTGATACTCGGCCAAAAATCTGATGTAGGCATCTCAAGAAGGGGAAGGAAGTCCAAGATCCTTCAGCATTTCAAGAAACATGTGTGGTTTCGTCGCTGAAAGTTACTTCATGGACGAATATTACCCTTATTGTAAAACACATAATTCTCAACTTGCACAGTCTGATTATGCATTGTTTCCCTATGAAATTGTTGGTAAACTTCTCCCCTATGAAATTGCTTGGTTAACTGCTTGACCCGGTCGCTCGCCACGTATGACGGACATTCCTAGGGGTCGGCGGCTGTGGGACCCCGGGCCCCGCCTTCCAAGGTGGGCCGCAGCCCACAGGGTGCAGTCGCCCAAGTTGGCTCCGACCTCCATGAGCTTCACGTGGCCATACACAGCAGCTGCACGGAGTATCAGCTCCATGAAACTGACGTCACCTGGGGGCTGGCCCCGCCATTGAGGTCAGCACCTGTTGCAAGATACGACTCATGGATCTTCATGATTGATCATTGGAGTTTCTTGATGATTTGTTTTGTTTGATTTTTGAAGTTTGTCAAGGTGTATAGGTGCAACAAGGAATGAATCAACCAGTTATGATTCAACTTACAAACCCGTTGCAAAACATAACCAGTGATCATTATTGTTGACCTGCATTAACCAGTATAAGCATCATTGTAACCATGCATCATATTGACAAAGCAAACATGACTACTGCAAGCAGTATATAAACCATATGTAACCATTATTAACCACTAAAAAACCAGTACATTGACCATCATTAACCATTAATGATTACTATTGACCATCATTGCTAACCACTCATTGAGCATCATCAAGTTGATCAGTACCATCCTTGACAGAACCATACCACCATGCGCAGCTCTGACCCCGCGCTCCCAGTTGCAGTATGGCAACCCGCAGGCCCGAACCACGTCAGAGACCTGGGGCGCCGCCAGCTACAATACGGTAGATAATGGTTGACTGGTTGGTGGTTGAACCACCCCTATGAAAATATGCTTGACAACAAGCCATGGGTTACTGTAATTGAGAATCACTAGGGACAATCAAAAAAAGACACACCAACCAGTTTATGATGTTCAATGTAATGGCTTATGATGATTATAGTCAATGGTTGATGTTGGTTAATGCAGGGTCGTGCTGGCTCGTGTTTTTTTTGTGATAGTTGGCAATATGTGATGGTTGATCATTGGGCATCGGCAGGACCCCTTCATCGTGAAAGATGGATTTCTTCCTTCAAATCACCAGCTTTCCAGTATCCAGCTTCAACCCATACATGAATGGCTAGCTGAAAGCAAAACGGGACTAAATGATTCAAGCCTACAATCAAGCGCACTTCCTGGACCGAAGACCTTGCTCGAAAAGAAACATCAAACATAGCAAAGTCATTAATCCGAACAGCCCTCGGGTGAGTTGTCAACTCTATCCGTTTGTCAATATGTCTGAGCTTTGTAAATGTCATTGGTTTTTTTGCCCGGGCTTCCCACGGCCTTGCCCTATATTGGGAACTCATTTTCCAACATGTTGCCTGTGAATACCTGTGATATCATGAATCTCATGGATGCATCAACACCATAGATCCATCAAAGCTTTGATATTCGTTCCTGTAAGTTCAACAGTTGAACCCAAACGGCTCCATGTTTTGGACACAGCCGGTCACTGCTACAACGTTGCAACATTCGCAAAGCCCAGTGCCCTGCTGGGTGGTTCTAGAGATCACCGCCTGTGTTTCCAACCGAACCATCATTGACCATTACCAAATAAGTACAATTTCCACGCATTATTAAGCATCACTACCATTAGGAACCATCTTACTAGTCATTGTCAATAAGCTTTCTCAATCGTTACTATAAAAATTGATACAATATATAATCTATAAATCAATACCACCCATGCTGGGCCAATATCAATCATTCATAATCATCACCAACCGCATGAACACCTACACCACTACCAACCACTAGTTCTCATAGAGCCAATGCACATCTGATTAATTCACCCGAGCCTGCCGGTTGCCTCTATAGCAGGTGTCAAGGGAAGCCCCGGCGTATTCTTGCACATGTTGCGGATGTGTACCTACAAACCGTAACTGAAAGGGTAGGGAGAACCTGGAAACAAAGAATCACCATAGACAACGCTGGGAAACCAGCAACAAATACTGTTTGCCAACCAGCCAACCCACCAGCAAATCAGCCATCATCAACCAACATCAACCAACATCAACCAACATCAACCGACCAACATCACCCAACCAACCTCGACCAGCCGACCATACCCGACCATGCCCAAGCCACCACTGACCTCACCCCGCCTTCTCGGGCATGGGCAGCACCGCCATCCAGGGGCGAACCCTTACAGCACTGCTGGGCAGGTGCCAGCGGACCTGCGCCTGCGGCTACGGCTAGGGCTGACTAACCAGGCTTACCCCAGCTGCACATCCAGCCGTAGGCAGCGTTGAGAAGTGGTCAAGACATGTCAAGTATGGTGGTTCATGGTGAATAGGTTGGTGAAAACTGGTGGTCGATAGTGGTTAAGACATGTTAAGTATGGTGGCTAATGGTGGTTATACTGGTTAATGATCATAATTGATGGTGATGGTTAATGGTGGTGGTTCATGGTTAATGGGGTGAATGAGATAGGTAGTTCATCATGGATAAAATCATGTTAGATCATGTTATGCAAATGTGGTGGTTCATGGCTAGTGGTTAGTTTTAGATCAAAGTGATGGTTGATGATGGTTTATGATGGTTGATGACCGTTGATGACGGTGAATGACAGTTGATGATGGTTGAGAACCGCCGGACATATGTGGTGAGTGATGACTAGTCATGATTCATCGCGGCCAAAAATGATAAAGTAATGATATCTAATAATCGATCATGGTTACCCATGCTTTCACAACTGGTTCACGATTGTAGACCGCTGTAATCCATGCTGCTTCGCTGCTGGAAGCCCATGGCCTCACAAGCCAAGCGATCGGCCATCTGGAAGATGGGCCAGCGTGAGGAGAGAGCCACGAAAGGGGGGAACTTCTCGTGGAGGAAGGCCTCCTGAGCGGATGGAACATGCTGGAACTCTGCAATGGCTGAAGCGACTGCTGGAAGCTGCGAACTGGACGGTGAAACTGCGGGGTGAACAAGCAGCCACCTGCTTGGGCATTGCGAAGAATGGATGGATTTGAAGGTGGTCCATGGCCCCTTCCATAAATCATCCAAATAGCTATAGTAGTCTTGCCAAGCATTGAAATCATGCCGTGCACACTTTCCAACCAGTCCTGGACATCACGGATGTCAGAATACTTGCTTGCTACTTGGCCATGCACGCAGCCAGCCATGATTTAGCAATCTAAATATGGAAAGCCAACCGCCCGATCATGGACACAACTCGCCTATTACTGCGAAGAATTGCACATTTTTACGTACAGTACGCATGTCCACTGAACATCAGATGGATGTGACATGCTCCAGGGGGCATGTAAAACAATGAAACTGCTAGCCTTTAATGAGAAATGCACCAGTTCAGGTAAAGATCCCGGACCTGACCGGTGATCCCAGCAATGATGGAATCGCAGCAAAACAGGGCGAGCTCAGCAACATAAGGCCAATCAATGAGAAAATATTAACAACCTTAAACATGTATAAACATGTGGCATGTTGTTGCGAGCTTTTCCTTCTATATCTTTGCTTCACAAGTGGATGTCAAAGGATATTATACATGTGCGCCGCTCCGGGTATTCTCCAGTAACCCATTGGAATCATAGCAGAGATAGTCAGTGACCATATCATGGTGGTACTAAGACCCCACAACAAATCGAAATGGACTATACAAGGGGTCAAGGTTCTAGTTTCTGTCCGGCAAATTGCAGCACTCCAAACTTCTCGAAATTCCCACAAAACATTGGCCAATTAACACCTTCTCATTTTGGAATAGCAAACTTGAGGGTGCCAAGTGCGGGTTTCAGCTTTACCGACGGAAGGGACCATAACAAAGAAGGGCAGCCCCATAGGATTGGTCCATGTGGCTGACCGGTAGCTGGACATGTGGATGACCTCATCTCAACTGGATTAATGCAATATAACCAGGTGGGCCTTCATCCGACGACAAAGGTTTGTGATACCAATGATGATTCACCATGGCTAATGTTGATCCATCAATAATGGCGGGCGGCACATCCCGGAAGTGACAACTTCAGTTGCAGCACAAACCATTTGGGAGGACATCATTTCACAAATCACAGACACAAATTGAATGGGTAGCCATACCACGGCACCGGTACCGCAAATGATTGTCTCGTGGACATGAGGGGGAATGTGTGTTCAAGTGTGTGCGTGTCCTTTTCCTTTCTTGGGCAGGGATAGAACAATAGATACAGCAGCCGATCTGCCAATGGCAATGCCTCCGTAAGCAACATTATATCATCTGCATTCACCACCAGTGAACACTGTCAACTATCATCGACAGCGAATCGTTATATTGTTGGCACCTAAATAATGATTACTGCTGATTGATCTTTATAACCTATCAAACCTGCTTTAACCCCGTTCAATTGCATGATGGCTTGATCAGCCATATCATGCCATATCACAATCAGCCACATGCCCCATTCGTTGCGACCGAGAGTCACCCAACAAGTAGACAGCGCGTCTGATCAGTCTTTCCTAAGGAGCTGCAGCAAATTTCCCGTTCCCTTAGGGAGTTGATTGGCTCCTTATTGGTTGGATCATGGCGGTGTAGAGTTAGAACTGAGGAGTTCACGGCTTAGTGATCGTGGTTAACGAAGGCTATTAAAAGTGGAACTACTCCTTTTGCTGACTATATACATCTGGTTACATATCTGATCATCTTGCTTATTAGTGATTTTGAAAACCCGATTAGGCATGCCTGCCGGATGAATTTCGCTGCAAATAGCCGATGGATAACGATGGCATGCTGGATCCTGACCATCTGTTCCTCATAGCTTTGTGCTACGCACAAGCTGCGGAAATACTGATGGGAACAAACGGTCACAAGAAATTTGAGCAGTTAAGAACCATTGCAAACATAAATGTACACAATCAATGCACATATCTTGTATCTGCACACTCACAGGCGGGCTGGCCTACAGCACCGGAGTTGACTGCTATATCTGGGTTGCTTCATGTATGCCAGCATCCTGAAAGGGGAGGCCACGGAGATTCGGGAAGCTTTTAGTTTCAGTATTGGTTCCTGTGTCCTGTGTACCAAGATTTGCGCACACGCATAGACGCAAATCATTTGCATATATTCTCTCTATTTTGAAAATCTGAACAAAAAGTCAATCTCGATTTCTATCTAGGTATATTCATAATTCATATATACAAGTACAGTGGCCTCTAGGTGTGGAATAATTTCCAGTGGATATCAAGCAACGATAGGGCGGCGCTGGTCCATCAAACCAGAAGACATCTCTGAGTAGCCCGAGCAATAAGATTCAAGACCTTGACCTCAGCTACACTGGCTCGCTTTGACCACTAATATCACTAATAGTCTATCAATAGAGTGTAACCATGCACAACCATGCATAACCATGCAGAACCATGCAGAACCTATGGCCCTATAACCAGCATACGCAGCAGCTTCAGCAAGCCAAGTGGCTCGTTCTCCCACCTCCTTGGCTGGATTGCTGAGCCGACCACTGCGCAAAACATCCGCGAGCGCTAAGAGAGCCAATGCGCGCGCCAAGGGCGAAAAAGAATCCTATCGACTCAGTGGAGCTGAGGAAATGGAGTTGTTGATGACCATAGCCCGAGCTGGCGTCACAGAGCCCTAGCTGGTTTCACAGGGTTTCCTGTAAAACAATGTGATTTTTCCGTTGCCAAGTTTAGAGTACCAAAGGGTACATTCGCTCAAGAAACCGACCACAGAGTTAAGCCAAGTCTTCCAACTGCCCAGAAAAATCATCCTACTGTATCTCCTCAACAACATGTTTCACCCATCGGGTTGGCACCAAGAAATCCCAGGGGGGGTTTTGAGGAGCTGCTCTTGGTGGAGGTGCTCCCACAAGGAGCATATGATGAACCTGTTGAAGTGTATGGAAAAGGCACAGCCAACGTCATACACCAGACCTTTCGAGATTCATTTCATGTGGTTCCGGTCCCCGGCAAACTGCCAGGACGGACGTGGGATGTCACCACATGGCACCACCACTTAGAGCCAGCGAAACGGCAAACCGAGGCCAGATTTCAGGTCCTTGTAAGACAAAACGAGGCCAGAAACCTTGGCATGGCTGGTTACGGAGGGAATGGCGATCCAACGGCTGAAGGACGATCGTCCCCCCACTGACCTAGCTGCTATATTACCATCTACATTGGTTGGCTACCACCTTAGGTGGGGTGAACTGGCAGCGAACCCAACGTACAAATGCTGGGGGCTCAGCTGGCAATGAGATGATCCAAACATCGCGGATTTTGCCTTCTGAAATGTTAAAGTTACCTGAAGGAGGACAGGTCCGATCCCTGAATTGTAAGGTCCGAAGAGTATCCCTACGCCAGGCTGTTTCATGATGGATATCCGGATACCATTTGGTTAAGCTCCTTCGCTTCCCCATTGAAAGCCCTTTAAAGGCTATATGGGTAGCCCTGGCTCCTTAGCTCCCCCCCAACCATCCGCCAGCTTCGTTGGTCCTTGAAATTAGTTGATACATCCGCGGATCATTATTGAGGCCATGGCCAGCTGCCTTCCACAATGGCCACAACGATGCCATGGATAGTCAATCAGCTTAGCCTTTAGTGAACACACCCCGCCATGAAACATCCTTTGTAGCTGGTGTCCCGGGGTAAACCTGGTGATTCTCCATTCCCAGTCGTTAATCTGTCTACCCTTCCAGGGACCTTTCTAATAGATGACCATGGTCAAGCAGCCTGTGTTATACATACGCCAGCCCTGGTTACTACGGAGGTCACTGGCGAGATTGGCCCGGCCAGGCTGGGTAACCATCAGATCTGCCGTGCAGCCGTAGCTGGCACCGGCTCCCCGGAGGCCAGCTGCTGGTGAACGGTGTCCAAAAACTGCACCTCCTTAGGCACCGGAGACAATGAACAACCGGCCGCATGGCCAACGGGGCGAATCAACGGTGAACCTATCGCAGGTGCTCCATGTATGCGATATTTACCAAGATGTACCGCCTATAGAATGACCCAAAGGTAGGTACACATATATACCGGGATTGTCATGTGACATCCGAGATTCAGCGTGCTGCGGAAGCTGGGCAACTATATGGTAAGCAGCTAGCAAAGGATTGTCACTTGGTTTTTTTAGCTGAACAGCTAGCTGACCATCTGGCAAAAAAAATTACAATCTAACCAACAATGGTACTGACTATCCAACCAGCATATCCTGCTAGGCTAGGCCAAGCTACCAAATATCCGCTTAACAGTAATGAGCCATTGGCTATATCAACCACATGCCCTTGTGATCATCAAGAAAAACCTAGCTACATCTGACACCTTTCCCCAAGCTCCACGATGTCAACTGGTGCTGCGACATCGCTATGCCAAGGTTCATTCGCCAATTCGGCCGCCAGCCTCTGGTTCAATGGATTTTCGTGGCCCATTTCACGGAAGGCGTAGTACCTTGAAGCGTGCGAAACGACACTTCTGGAACTGCCGATTGCCATTGCTTCAACGCAAGCCACATGCTGCAGGGTCTGTGAGATTGCCGCCAAGGGAAGTGGCTGGAAAAAGCACATGAGATATCATGAGATGACAAATCAACACCAACCAGTAAATGATAGCAAATGTTCGATAACTCTTCTGGTTGGTTGGCAAAGGCTCCAACAATGGATTATAGCGACCCCCAATTCCCAGGATTGAATTTCATGAAGTCATGAGGCGGAGCATGTTCCTTGCCTGTAGCTGATTCTGAGACTGGGATGTTCACGGGAGTGCTTTTTCTGGTTGATGATTGTTGATGGCTATAACCAATCCATTCAAGAAATGTAGATAATCATCCCCAGGTATGATCGAAACAAACTACTGGAACCATCAACCAGTGTTGAATCAACAAGAAAACAAGAGATGACAAGGGTCTGAATTCACCGAAACCATCGAGTTAAGCATAGGTACATGATATACATGGACAACCTAAACTGAGTATGCCTTGCAGGCCACGGTTGCCAAAAGGTTTCTTAAACAAAAATGGTAGTAGGCAAATAGCATGTTCACATAAGTGCCGTGCCAATGTATGCATGAATGCGTGCATGGGAGATATGCCACTTTTACACGCATTAATAATACCGACTATGATCAATTTATACCTTGTACATCCTTGTACCACTGCCAAGGTCACAATCGTGAATATCAATATGTCTCGGGCTGCGTCATGTTGCCGCCAAGTTGTTGGGTTCTTTACAATCCCTGTTGGAAACAAACCTCGTGCCCCTACTGTACACGATATGCTTGGCTTTTGATGCTGGAAAGAGAGCAGCCACGTTTAAAAAAGTATGGCCATGATCCAAATTTCTCAACCTTGTCGTTACAATGTTACAATGAGGGAGTAGTTGGCTTTCCCTCTAAAAACGGATGATCGTTTGCGTGGCGCCCCTACCTTTCACTTCGGGACGATCGCTCCTGGCTCCATTCCCTTGTGGTTCCAGTTGCTCCATGCGACTCAGCAAACGGAAAATGGGCCAGCCTCCAGCGAGGAATCGGTACGGGATATCACTGGTGCTTCGATTGGCACGTAGAGTAGAGGGTGTCTGGATGGCGACTGGCCATGACTGGCCATCATTACCGGTAGCTTGAGATTGCAATAAATTGTGCAAATGATTTTCAACCTCCACGCTATCAACTGCAAGCATCTGCAAGCTTCTTTCCATGGCCCACAATGTCCACTCAACTGCTGGAAAAAACAATGAAGAGGATGGAACAAGCTAATTCCACTTTCCCATTAGGGGTCGGCGTCAGCACCCCAGCCAGGATTGACTCCGCAGATCGTCAAACCATAATTTCTGGTGTTGCGCCTGTAGCCGCAACCTGGTGCCAATCCAGAGTCGAAGCCAAATAACGGAGAGTTTGGTGAATCATCACGCCTCCAGGGCGGCACAAGGTGCACCTACTGGCTGACTATTGCTTGGAAGTTGCTAAGGCTACCGCTACAATTGCCAGTGACCAGGCCTGAGCTTTGCAACACATCCTGGGCACATGTAATCAAGTTTTTTGATGCTCGCCGCATGAGTCTCTTGGAATTCTATGAGTGACAGTGAGATTAGTGCACTCCAGGGCAGAGTCAACGCCTACGCTTGCGGCTATCACGACTACGTTGATCTCTACGGCTGCGCTGGCTGCGCTGGCTGCGCTGGCTGCGCTCAGGTCTTCTTCGGCTTCGGCTGGCCTTTGCGCGTCGGCTCACTGGCTCCGGGGAACTCAATTCTTCTGGGCGCCAGTGGCTTGCACTGCGACTTCGGCTTGGAGATGGAGTCCTGGCACGTCGCCGTCGCTTGGGAGACTTGGGAGCAGATCGACGTCGACTGCGGCTGTCACTGGGACTGCGGCTTCGGTCCGCTGGGCGAAACTTGGCAGCCAACAGCTTCTCATGACTCGCAGTCTGAGGAATCAACTCTGGGACACCTCGGCGAACAGCTGGAGCTGCGTTCGTTCGCATTCCAGGAGAGGTTTTGGCGAAGCGAATCATCACACATTTGCCTTGCACATTGCGACCATTCAGCCCCTGCATCGCCTTTCTTGCATCATCCCGGCGGTCAAACTCCACAATGGCAATGCGAGTGTCAGGGGCTCCTTTCATATTCTTGTTTTGGGTGATGTTCACATTCCTGACCTTTCCATAGTGTTCAAACTGACCTTGCAGGGCTTCACTGGTCACTCCATCCTTGATGCCTTGCACGCACAAGGTTGCATAGGGAAAGGCCATCTCTTAAGTTACATGGCGCACCAGTGCGAGACACGTCTTCCCGAAAGGGTTGGTCAAAGCGCTTGAGCCAAAGAAATGATCAAACCGCTGCTGCTCGTGCCAATTTCAGCTGGCTGTCTGCATGTGAGCCACTCACGCGTCTAAACACCATGAGCCAAGCGAAAGCTGATTTGCATGGTGCTACTTCAACAGTCACATGTTCAAGAACTAAGTGCTGTGCGGCCCCCACCAAAATAATGGGGGAATCCATATAGCCATGGGTGACCACGGTACTATTCCCAGCTGAGGATAGGGAAGCCATCAATAGCTTCAAGGCACCGCTCAAGCAGGACCCTTGACGGCAACTCCATGAAGAAACCAAACACCAAGTGGAGCCTACACAATTAAAAAAACTTGGAGACTCTTGTCGCACGATTTCAGCCAAAGTGATCAATCTTTCCACGCCCACTTGGATGATGGTCGCACTCTTGTTGGAGGATTTCCCACCCCAAGTGATTGATTTGGTCAAAGTTTCTGAGCCCCCTTGGATGATGATCACAGCCGGCTGGTCGACCCGGACGAACTCCTAAGTCTTGCGCCGTATGTGGATCGTAGGAACATGGTGTCACCAACGGTTTACAAATGGGTAACCAGAAGTGGTTTAACCATTGCAACTGGCTTGCAAATGACTTGAGAATGGTTGAATGCTTAAGTATAAATGGTTTACAACAAATGGTTAACTGTTCACTTGCGTATGGATTAATGCATGGTTTCCACATGGTTTGGCAAAACGAAATGGCCTAAGGGGTCGTTGGTTAACAAAACCATTTTATGGTTAAAGGCCTATTCAACTATATGGTTTGCAAATGGTTTTCTTTCATTGATTGACCGTATGCTAATGGTCAGCGAATGGTTGATGAAAACCATTTGTGAACCGCTAAGTGGCCATTCATAGTTACCTGACGCATCAATTATATGAACAATTTTTAAATTGCTTAATAAAGCCGGACAGCAGTGGAGCGGCGATGCGGACGCACCTTGAGGCTTCAGCAACTCATCCAGCAACGTCGATTCCTGGCAGCTGAACGGCGGGCTGAGCTCGGCACTTGGTATCACCGAGCAGTACTTGGTATATCGTTTCTACGAGCAGCTAATGGCTCGTGCTATTTGAATGCATGTATGTATCAGCATCATGCGTATACTTGGTTTCAATCAATTTAGATTAACAGAAGCATGTATAGATCAATGTATATAGATATGGATACAAGTTGGTTGGACACATGTGGAAATTATCATCCCAACAAGGGAACCAATGATCATAAAGGTTCTCCCCACAAAGGAATTGTCAAAAAGGTAGTGCCAATGATTGCCAATGTGGTATCAACATTTGCTTGTTGAGATATACGTTTAAGGGGTACCTTGCAATATCCGTCTATAATCCAGTGGATCCAGAGTATGATGTGAGCCCGCCAGTTCAAAGCTGCAACATTCAATGCCTGGTGACTTTCATATCATATCGGTTACCAGCTTTTTGACATGTTGATGTTCTACTAACTTTATCATAGCCCATTGTGTGTCGCTAACCTTGAAGCACTGGCTGAACACCCTCAACATGAGGCCTCAAACTGAAATGAATTGTTCCCCCCCGCCCACGCTACAAGATCCTATTCTGCACAAACAGCCCAACATATCTGACTCCAGTAGTGTGCTCACAACTGCACTCAGAGCTGAGTCCCTGACATGATCGCTCATGGATGTTGATGAAGAACGGCTATGGATCAAATGGATGAAATGTTTGTGGTAAACTGCTATGAATTATGTATGCAATAGTGATTAAGCGTTTTCCCATGTTCCCAGAAACCGCTGTTCAACAGGGAATCTGTGCATTTAGGAGGGGCCAGGGAGCACTCACCAAGAAGCTGTGGACATGCAGTGCCGTTGCAGCCAAGACACGCTCAGCGACATGAAGCCAATTAACTTCCTGAAGCGAACACGTGGTGCCCAAGTTCTCCCACTGGCCTTCCAGATCCGGAAAAATGTAGAACAAAATGACCAGGTTTTCACCAGCATCAAGCAGTAGTGTTAATCTTCACCGGAATGAATCGTTTTCAACCGGCATTCGCACAAACTCTAGGTGTATATTCAAGTCCTTGCACCACATGGAATTAAGTTTTGCACTTGCAACATTCTTCCCCTGGCGTATCAACATGTGCCCATCTACCATTTGCTCGGTTGGCTTGAAAATCATTTTCCTGGTTGTGACTCGAAAAAAATTGGGGCTCCCGTCAGCATTCTCCACTTCGAAATGGCTGACCGGCATGTCCACCCTGGTGGCCAGGTGGCAAAGTGACATAGCCAATGGCACAATTTTGCCTGGACAGCGGGCAACGGCGCATTTCAGGGAGCGCAATTTGGGTGGTCGAAGCCTACACTTGTCGATGTTTAAATAGCGAAGCAGTACTGCATTGGTCAAGCTCATTATGTCAATAAGGTCAATATGATATGTCATCGAACTGTAAGTCTTTGAACGATCTGTCATCTGTATGGCCCAAAAAACGTAGTGTCAGTTACTGGCATGTACGGGCGAAAAGCGGCTTGCTGCGCTGTTAAGCCACTCGCTACTAGGCCTCCCAAAGAATCTCTAGTCTCAACCACTGAGCCCAGTTCCATGGTTCTGGTTCAAAACATCATCATGGCGTCCGCCGTTGATTGTCCTGCAGTCTAGTCTCCCCCTGTTACGCTTCCGGTAGACCAACTGATCAAGTCAGCCTCAACTTCCAACTGCAGTGCCAAGAAAACGCAAATAATACAATTCCTGTACACGGCTTGGCCAATCGGAATTGCCAACTGGATGGACACGCGCAGCACAAGTTGGAATGTCCAAACATGAAAGAATGTTGTTGCATCTGGTCATCTTTTTCAGTCTAGATGGACACACTGACAGCCTTAATCATGCCAAAAAAAACATCAACAACCCACAATCATTTCTGAGTAAGGAACACAATTGGTTAATGGAAAACCTGGGGTTGTCACCGTTTGACGATCCATTAATTAAGGAACCCATGAACATTCAAGCTATGGCCCATTGACAGGTTGCTGCTTTCCCAATTTCAACTGAAACGGTCACAATCCGGTCTCATTACTTCTGGTTCACCCAGGGAAACATCAAGGAAATCTCGTTGGTGGCTTTAAACCCGCCTACAGACATCGGTCAAAAAATCATTACAATAACATACTGCACATGTTCACAGATAGGGACTCAGTGTGTTAAAAATCTTGCAGTCCACTGAACTTGGTTGGTCCATTCCTCTAAGGGTTCCTGTTGGAAACCACCAGGTCATTGTCGACTGTGAGATTCCCTAAACCAAAAAAGAATTCCGGCCCAAATTCCCCAAGGGTTACTATAACCACCAACCAGCTAATGTTGGTGATCCCCATACTTAGCCACTTATTAACCATAGAAAACCCTTAGAAAATCCCATGGCGGCCACCAACACCGCTGGTAAGGGGCAAACGGGCTGGAGCGCGCCAAGTTACGTGGCTCGCAGGGAGATCGTCTCGTTGGTATCGATGCGCCTGACATCCCGAGGCCGGGCAGCGGTGCCACATGGCCGGGATCCCCTGGGATGGCTATAAACCTCGGCCAACCCCATGCCCAACAGGGACCCTGACCCATCTTGACCCAAGATGCTTCCAAAGGTCCCGCATCTGCCAATAGACAGGGGATTTTGCATCCAGCGTGATTGCTCCTGGGTTGTGGAAATGTCCACGGAAAGAGCGCAAGCGAAATGAATGAAGAAATGTAGCAGTGGCAACCAAATGTTAGCTACTGGTGGCTGGAAGTACGTTCCTCCCGAAAATCGCCGGTTAAATGTAGTCATCCCAAGTAAAACTCCGAAGCATTCCCAAAAGAAGAATGACTTCCTGCTGGGCAATCCCGAAAAAAGACATCTGTTTCGGGACAATCGATCCCACAGCTCATTCCCAAAAAATTGCTGCCACATCCCTTCCACTGAGCTGAGTCGTTACACCGTGAGCTGCGTCGGGCGCACCAAATCACCATGCTGCGATGCCAAGCCGTTCTGATGCCGAGCGTCTGGAGGCGAGGTTCATAGCAACATAGAAGGACCTCGGCTTTCGGTTCATGGGTGCGGAAAGCCGAGCTAAGAACAATCGTAGTCATGGAGGTTTTATATTTTTTTTTGGGGGGGAAAGA
>VSDK01001993.1:1296-12178 GCA_009767595.1 Symbiodinium kawagutii | reverse complement strand
GGCGGGTGCTGTCGGCAAGTGCTGTCGGCAGGTGCTGTCGGCGGGTGCTGTCGCAGCTGCTAAAAACAGAGGAATAAGCGCTCAAAAACCATATTCTATCTGGGGTCTGTGCCTGTGTAATTTTTATAGTCATGAGATTTATCAACCAGTGAGCCTTACTTTTACCCATGATTCTCAACCAACTTAGCCTTTCAACCAGTGAGGTTTATCAACCAGTGAGCCTTTCAACAAGCCTTTGGCAAATCTTCGGTTGGTCAGGTTGGATTGATCAAATCCACCTGTTTTCGGATGCTGGGACGCCGGGTAGGACGATCTGCGGGCAGCAGAGCCCCACCTGGCTCCGGGCGCGCGGGTACTGGCAGACAATGTCGGCGCCTGAAGCCGCGAAGCAGTGGGTAACAGGGCTGGTGGGTTTCAACAGTCTCATTGGATACCTTGGCTTAGCCTTGCTTCGCCTGTTGCAATGCCCTAGCTTCAGGTGGTTGGTGGATTTCAAAGGTTACCTTTGCTTGGCCCTAGCTGCTCAGGCTTAGGTTTCTGTTGAAAAAATCCAATGCAACCGCCTGTTCCTCTGACCAAACCTTCAAGTGCTTCAAGATTCAGGTCTTGCTGCCTGGTGCTCCCCTGTTCTTGGCCCATGTCGCCCATGGTGGATACGACGTGGCCATTCACGAGGCCGGCGTTTTCCGATTTTTGAGGTGCTGTGTGCCTGTGTTTTTGTGCGGAACCCTTCGGAAAGGAGTTCGGAATCCAACTTGAGAAAATCATCTTAGAAGAGTCATCCCTTGGAAATTCTTAGGCTTAGGAATCTTATATAGGAGAGTCCTCCTCAGGAATCAAACTCTTGGAATAACAAGCTGCTGCAAGTCGTGACCACCAGGTCCCTGAGTTCATGCAACCAGAGCTTGAGGAGCGCCGTTGGGATAGGCCACAGTGGGGATGGCTGGGGATGGCTGGGGATGGCTGGGGATGGCTGGGGATGGCATGGGGATGGCTGGGGATGGCTGGGGATGGCTGGGCTTGGGGACTGTTTCAAAGCTCATTCTACTTGGTGAGTTTCGGCAATCAGCATCTAGTTGCTGTAGAATGCTGCTGCAGACATAGCTGCAATGGGACTGTCGAGAGATGGAGGAACGCTTTCAGTACCTACCCAGACCCATTCCCGATGGTTTCTTCATGTTGCAGCCCTGTTTGTCTCAAGCTGTTTTGGGTCGTTGTCTGTCATTTGCAACCATTCTACCCCATTGTGAATCGATAATTGCTTTTATTCGATTTCCAGTTCCGTCTACTCATGAGTGTGTATGTATATATGACGCAACATTTGGATAGCAGTATATTTGTATTTTATACATGACTACATGCATATTGGATACAGTAACACATGTAGATCCCGACGTATATCCCTAATGTGCTTGGTTGTTGTGAAGCATGCCCGTGCAATTCCAGCAACATTCGATTGGTTCTTTTGCGTCGTGTCCTTGCTGTTGTCGTCGTTGTTCGTGGTTGTTGTCGCTGTCCTTGTTGTAATTGGTTGTCCATCCGGTCATCAATCAAGATCATCTATCATGAGCCATCGTGAACCATCATGAACCATCAACCATCACGAACCATCACTAATCTTTCACCATACTTGATTTGAACACTTCTGAACCACTACTAACCATCTTATTTAGAAAGACTAACTCAGACCTCAACATCCTAAGCATCTGATCATCACGGTACCTCTCAGTGGCGCGCAGGACTGGATCGTGAGCTGTTCCAGGCAGGATGGATCTGCCAGTCCTCCTGCCGACCTACGCGCGGGGGGGGGAAACCCCCAGCCGTCACCAACGAGTGATGGGTAGAACTGGTGTGTTCCGGTGGTAGAAAACTGACCTGGGAGGTGGTTAGCTGTTTCCACTTTTCCTTTTTTTGGGGGTTGAGACCGCAAGGGGCCTCAGTTTTGGAGTCTGACCCCCCCATTTTTGTTGCATGGGCTGACCATTGGTGAAGCCCAGGCAGTGGTGCAAGAAGGTGGATGCGCGGGCTCCCAGCTTGAGCATCAAACGCGAACGAAGGGCGAAGCTCCAAACGAGAACAGTGGGACCTGTAAGAACTTGAAGCCTTTGAACTTCCAAGATTGGGTTGATTTGCCATCCCAACTTGCGAGGGTCGGCTTGATCCGAAATCTACCAGCTGATACGATTTACGCTTCGGCTGTGACCTTTGCCGAGGAGATTTGCTGGGAAAGCCAGCACATGGATGTGGACTGGATCGCCTTCCAGGTCTGGCGTCTTAAGTTCCTCTTTCCGTGGTTGTGGTGGAGACGTCACTGGGGGCACCTGCCCCGGAGCTGGTTGTGGGCGCCAACGGTAGGTAGGGTTGTGGAGTTAACTCGCAGCAGCTGGATCTCGTTGAGTGGC
Source organism: Symbiodinium kawagutii (assembly GCA_009767595.1). Taxonomy (NCBI): domain Eukaryota; class Dinophyceae; order Suessiales; family Symbiodiniaceae; genus Symbiodinium; species Symbiodinium kawagutii. The sequence goes on along the minus strand of VSDK01001993.1, from coordinate 9,776 downwards.
AACGGCAGGCAGAGCTTTCGCCCGCTCTTCGAAAGTGGTGCGATGAGCATGGACTCAGAGGAGCCTATCGAAAGGCGGCTCAGGAGAGGCCGATGGAGATGGAACTGGTGGCAGTGCTGGATCACTACGCTTTATTTGTTTTTTTGTTTAAATGTTTTTTTTACTTTTGTTGTTGTTGTTGTTGTTGTTGTTGTTGTTGTTGTTGTTGCCATGGCTGCAGTACTCCCATATCCTAGTACCACTCACCGGAAGAGCAACACTTGCGCGATCATTAAGAATGGTGAAGAATGGCAGTGAACCATTGACCACCCATTCATCAGCCATGTAACCACCCTGGTGACCCCACCGTGCCTGGTGACCTTCGCAGATCCTGAAAGGACCTGCAGTTGCGTGTGCCGCAGCTCCGACAGAAGCTGCGCGACTTGGGAGAAGCTGACGAAGGCGCGCTGCTGACAGAAGTCCAATCATCACTGGAACCAGTTGGATGCCTTGGGTCAAGCAGTTAACCAACTCAAGGGTGAATGGTAAAAAACAAGGATGGTTAAGGGATAATGGAACCATCAATATAACAAGGATGGTTAAGGTATATAACGGTATACCAACCCTTGAGGGTCAATGGTTAATAGTGATGGGTTAATGGTAACAAGGATGGTATCCGGGACAACAACTAGCAAGCGAAGAGGATATACAAGCTATGTATGGCCATGGGTCAAGCAGTTAACCATCAATCATGGCTTATGATAACCAAATCATAGGGAAAACAAGGTTTAATAAGAAGGGAACCAGGGGTACGGGGTTTTGACCCACAGCTTTGGTAACCAATGGTTGATTTGAGAACAAACATGCATCAGGTACCGATGTTGAAAGTTGTATTCAACCAGAACAGAAATGCCAATAGATGATGAAACTAACAGAAATGCCCCAGCAAAAAACACATGGTAAGTGGATGGTTTGTAGTAGTTAATCAATGGTGTATTGACGGAGTTGGCACTTCAAAGATATTCAACGAAAGTTATTGGAAGCATCGGCAGCCACATTTTCTGGTGCTTGAAGCGAGACATTTGCCGTGCACTGGACAATTGGCCAAGTGATGTGTCATTTTACGAAGTGTTCTTATGCTGCCCCCGTGGCTGCATGCAGACAGATATTGCCTGAAAGCTAGCACTTGCAAGCATGCTCGGTACTCTGAACCCTCTCCACTGATTTTTGTGTCTTAACGAAGTTGTGAACAGATTCGACAAGATTGAGTGACGAAGGCATGCTCTCTCTCAGAAAGTCATTGGAAGCTTGAAAGCATGCAGCCTTATTCTGTGAACTTGCGATTGGTTTAGCAAAGACAGACAAATAAGAAGTACATACACACCGATTGTCTCACCTATGGTCCACAACTGTTTTTTGCCTGCCAAATGCTTGAATGAAAACACGCCGCATGTACTGGCCAAGTGATGTGTTATTTTACGAAGTGTTCTTATGCTGCCCCCGTGGCTGCATGCAGACAGATATTTCCTGAAAGCCAGCACTTGCACGCATGCTCGGTCCTCTGAACCCTCTGCTCTGATTTTTTGTGTCCTAGCAAAGTTGTGAGCGGATTCGACAAGATTGAGTGAATAAGGCGTGCTCTCTCTCCGAAAGTCCTTGGAAGCTTGAAAGCATGCAGCCTTATTCTGTGAACTTGGGATTGGTTTAGCAAAGACAGACAAATAAGAACTACATAAACGCAGATTGTCTCCTGCCAAATGCTTAAATGACAAAACACCACATGTACTGGCCAAGTGATGTGTTATTTTACGAAGTGTTCTTATGCTGCCCCCGTGGCTGCATGCAGACAGATATTTCCTGAAAGCCAGCACTTGCACGCATGCTCGGTCCTCTGAACCCTCTCCTCTGAATTTTTGTGTCCTAGCAAAGTTGTGCACAGATTCGACAAGATTGAGTGACGAAGGCATGTTCTCTCTCAGAAAGTCCTTGGAAGCTTGAAAGCATGCAGCCTTATTCTGTGAACTTGCGATTGGTTTAGCAAAGACAGACAAATAAGAAGTACATACACACCGATTGTCTCACCTATGGTCCACAACTGTTTTTTGCCTGCCAAATGCTTGAATGAAAACACGCCGCATGTACTGGCCAAGTGATGTGTTATTTTACGAAGTGTTCTTATGCTGCCCCCGTGGCTGCATGCAGACAGATATTTCCTGAAAGCCAGCACTTGCAAGCATGCTTGGTACTGAGTCTTTGGAACTGAGTTGTCTGTTGGCACATTGAGGATTCGATATGACTCAAGCTGACAAAGACAGAAGGCTGTGCGCTGCATGCGCTGTTGGTTGAGAAGACTTGAAAACCTAGCGTCCAATGATGTGCAATCAATCGATTAGTCTTTCTGAAGCTTCCTTCTGGCAGCGTGAAGACACCTCCTTGCTGAGCTTGCTCTCATGCTCTCAATTGCTTGCATGTTCACGATGCTGACCTTTTGTCTCATGAAATGATGATATTCAATCGAGATTAGTCTTTCGCACTGACGTGTCTTGTGGCACGATGTGGATTCAATCCCAATTTTGTCTGACGCACATGTGATGTTGTTGCGGTGCTTAGGAGGAATCATGATAAACACAGTGGCCGAAAATGATGCGATTTTTTCGATTAGTCTTCTTATGCAGCTTTTGTGGTTGACTGCAGACATGTCTCTACTGAAGGCCAGTATTTGCAGACAAATTTGAAACACCCATTTTTTTGTTCGAACTCTTTGTCATGCATGCTGAAATACCTACAGTGGTTGATATGTGTCGGATCGTGGAAACAATTTGAGGGGAGATTGCCTGCTGCGAAGACGAAGATATGCAAGGTGAGATTAGTCTTTCGCTCTGAGTTGTCTGTTGGTGGCTGTGCGCTGCATGCGCTGTTGGTTGAGAAGACTTGAAAACCTAGCGTCCAATGATGTGCAATCAATCGATTAGTCTTTCTGAAGCTTCCTTCTGGCAGCGTGAAGACACCTCCTTGCTGAGCTTGCTCTCATGCTCTCAATTGCTTGCATGTTCACGATGCTGACCTTTTGTCTCATGAAATGATGATATTCAATCGAGATTAGTCTTTCGCACTGACGTGTCTTGTGGCACGATGTGGATTCAATCCCAATTTTGTCTGACGGGCATGTGATGTTGTTGTGGTGCTTAGGAGAAATCATGATAAACGCAGTGGCCGAAAATGATGCGATTTTTTCGATTAGTCTTCTTATGCAGCTTTTGTGGTTGACTGCAGACATGTCTCTACTGAAGGCCAGTATTTGCAGACAAATTTGAAACACCCATTTTTTTGTTCGAACTCTTTGTCATGCATGCTGAAATACCTACAGTGGTTGATATGTGTCGGATCGTGGAAACAATTTGAGGGGAGATTGCCTGCTGCGAAGACGAAGATATGCAAGGTGAGATTAGTCTTTCGCTCTGAGTTGTCTGTTGGTGGCTGTGCGCTGCATGCGCTGTTGGTTGAGAAGACTTGAAAACCTAGCGTCCAATGATGTGCAATCAATCGATTAGTCTTTCTGAAGCTTCCTTCTGGCAGCGTGAAGACACCTCCTTGCTGAGCTTGCTCTCATGCTCTCAATTGCTTGCATGTTCACGATGCTGACCTTTTGTCTCATGAAATGATGATATTCAATCGAGATTAGTCTTTCGCACTGACGTGTCTTGTGGCACGATGTGGATTCAATCCCAATTTTGTCTGACGCACATGTGATGTTGTTGCGGTGCTTAGGAGGAATCATGATAAACACAGTGGCCGAAAATGATGCGATTTTTTCGATTAGTCTTCTTATGCAGCTTTTGTGGTTGACTGCAGACATGTCTCTACTGAAGGCCAGTATTTGCAGACAAATTTGAAACACCCATTTTTTTGTTCGAACTCTTTGTCATGCATGCTGAAATACCTACAGTGGTTGATATGTGTCGGATCGTGGAAGCAATTTGAGGGGAGATTGCCTGCTGCGAAAATGAAGATATGCAATGTGAGATTAGTCTTTCGCACTGAGTTGTTTGTTGGCACAATGCGCATTCAAAATGGCTTTAGCCGATAAAGACAATAGCCCGTGCGCTACATGCGTTCTTGGTTGAGAAGACTCGAAAACCTAGTGTCCAATGATGTGCAATCAATTTATCACTCTTTCTGAAGCTTCCTTCTGGGAGCCTCAGGAGAGTCGTGGGCGTATATGTCAAGGCATTCCAGGCTTTTGCCACTTCAATTGCCCACAGGTTTGCAGGTGGTTGGAGCCCGCGGCTAGTTCGAAGGTCAACAATTGTTTTGCCATTTTGGGCCACTCACAATTAAGCATTAACAATTCACAACCACAATTTTTTAATCCATTATCAATCAATTTTGGATAATGAATTGACAAAAAAATCTGCCACTTACAATTTTGCCATTGACAAGAAACAATTTTGCCACTCACAATGAAATCTGTCAGCTTCTACCACCGTCCAGGTCCCAAGTCCGTGTTGGCCCGGGCATCCCAGCAGCGAAGCTTTCCTGTGGGGGAGTGACAATCCGCAGACCGACTAGCTTACCTATTGGTACCACTTGATAAGTGTTGACCTATTGGCGAGTAAACCGGTGATGAATTAGTGGTACCAATAGGTAACTTATTGTGTAAATACCAATAAGTGTTTGCCTATTGGCAAGTTTTAATTGGTGACACCATTGGTTATAAACTTGCTCATAGGTAGATTAATTGAAGAACCTTATTAGGATTGGCAACCAATAGTAGAACACTAATCAAGTATGTAGGATCGGTATATCAATAGGATCTCCAACGAAGGCTGTTGTACTCATTGGTAACCTGGTTGCTTCTTATGTGCCTAGTGTATCATTGGTGTATGTTTTTTCAATATGTTGTACAACTTGGGACGTTCCATCAGTCACTCGTACAACCAATGAACCAACCACTGTTGTGGAATGCAAAGTCAGTAGAAAATACATGTTTCCATGTGGTACGCTGGCTGTTGTTTGGCTATGCTTAGCAGATGGTACACTAAGTGCATATTGCATGGTACAAGCATTGCGGTCTAGCAACTTGGTTTTGCTTGCCATGGAGAGCCATGGCGGAACCCCTCGTGTTTTTAACCGGAAACGGTCGTGCAATCGGCATAGGGGATTAAACGATCCGGCCAATTCGGGGCCGTCCCTTTGTTGGAACTATATGATAAATCTAATGAAGGACATCAAAACAGCAGCAACCACGTCACCTCTGATATCCACTGGAATCCACCGTAACCATACCCACGTTACATCCACTTCCTTGGGACGATCTTTCCCCATGCATCCTGTTGATGCCAAGGTCCGGAGGTACCTCCAAGCAATTGGTGAGGGCTGAGGCCACCAGCGAGGCGTCAGAGCCTGGGCGCCATGAAGCGGCACGGCGTTTTGGTGCCAAGCCATAGGATGGCCAATGGGCCCCACCAAAGAATGATCATTTTATGCGTGGAAATCCGTGAGTTTTGGGGGTACCATTATTTTGGCCTGTACCCGTTTGTGAATGTGTCTTGTTTTCCATCTCTATTCTTTCCTTCAAGACATGGATTATTTGGATTCTGGTGATTAAGACGCCAACATTGTGGGTCCCATTTGATGGGTTGGATCCATGGCAAGTGCGTGGTTTTCACATTCCTTTCTTCCTTGACAAAAACTTTGAAAAACCTTGGCGCCTTTGTTGCAGGGAGCAGAAGCTTCAGCCCCTTCCCGCAGAGGCCCGGTGGGCCTTTGGAATCAAAGCCTCCATGTTTTTGGATGTGATCCTGGTGCCCAGACGTAGTCCAAGCATCACCTCATTCTTGCAAATTCATTTTTGTAAATTTGTTGAGGCTTTGCGCAAGTTTTGGGGCGATTACTTGAGCCTTCCAATTTTGTGAAGCCGTGAAGCCTTTGGTCCAAAAGGTGTTTGGCCCTGGCTTTGGAGACTTTGGTTTCCCAAGCCCTGCGTGGGGTGATGGAGGAGGGACTCCTGCGAGCCCTTGCTGAAGCAGCAACTTCCGACGATGCATCAGATCATTTGCCGATGACCTGCACCATGAAGCATCAACGAGCAATTTTTCTTATTGATTGCTGTCTTCACATGTGTTGGGCAAGTTCAAGGATAGGAAGAGTTGCCTGTGTGTGCTTTGGATGCAGGGTGCCATCAGGTGCTGCTGCTGTTATGCAGAGTGCGCCCTCTGGAGCCAATGTGCTGGTGTCACTGGGTGCCGCTGCAATGCGCGGGGTCCAGACCATGTGACGCATTTGGTTTTTCTTATTCCAAAGTAATTATGGCAACTAATATTCCATGATAGATTATTTACCAATATTACCAATACTCTATTACAAATTATTAAGAATATTCCATCACAATCATAGTATTACTATGTTTATACATGCGTATTTCCCAATCAGAAGCCTAATGCGTTGTCCAAGGCGCCACATGCGGAGAGCGTTGCGCAGATCGCGCAGAATCTTATCTTCACACTCATCGGCTTCCTGTTTGCATTAGTCAGTTTGCATGGACTTACTAGAAAGTATCCAGTGTTATGCGGATTCATTGGACTCATGCTTCTTTTCACACCCCCCACTTATTTTCACTAGAAAGTTTCAAATTTTACGCTAATTTTCAATCATTTTCACATTCCCCACTTAGAAGTTCCAGACATAGAACTTGGTTGCAGTGGTTTCTTCATCTCCCAAAGTAGTATATTTGACCATTGCCCTGACATGATTCACAGTACTTGGCGAACGAGAGGTTGATCCTGTTTTTAATTCAGGACGGGACACGCGCGATTCCAACAAGTCAGAGCCGAAGCAGCGACTTCCGACGATCCATCAGATCATTTGCCAATGACTTGCACCGTGAAGCATCAACGAGCGAGTTTTTTTTTTGTTTGGTTGTGTTCACACTTTTTGGGCAAGTTCAAGTATGGGAAGAGTTGCCTGTGTGTGCTTTGGATCCAGGGTGCCAGCAGGTTCGGGTGCTGTTGTGCAGAGTGGGCCCTCTGAAGCCAGCGTGCTGGTGTCATTGGGTGGTACTGCCATGGGCGGCGTCCAGATCATGTGACTTATTCTGCTTTTCCTTTTCGCAAGTGATTTTATGTTTGCTAATATTCCATCATCAACGTTTATTATGATTTACAGTAACTAATATTCCAATATTATCTTAGCAAATAGTCCATTTCTGTATTATGATCATTTACTTTATTCCATGAAATATTCTGTTCTGTCTGTTGTATTCAATATTGAATGAAATATGATATTCCATTTATTTTCAAAGCAGAAGCGTCATCCAAGGCACCACGTGCGGAGAGCGCTGCGCAAATCGCGCGGAATCTTATCTTCACACTCATCGGCTTCTTGTCTGCGTCAGTCAGTTGGCAATTTCCAATTTTATGCGGACTCATGCTCATTTCCACATCTCCAACTTTAGAAGCTCCAGACAAAGAACTTGGTGGCAATGGTTTTATTCATTTCTCAAAGTATTTGAGCGTTGCTCTTACATGATTCACAGTACTTGGCTAACGAGAGGTTGATCCTGCTTCCGAATTCAGGACTGGACACGCCGAATTCCAACAAGCCAGAGCAAGAGCAGACAGCAAGCATTGCCAGCATTGTGCGGGCCGGAGAGCACGTTGTACTTGCAAGGAAGGCTGCCCTCGAAAGAGCCTCAGTGAATGCTTGGCTGTAGACTCAGTCAGAGCAGGCAGCAACCATTGCGAGCATTGTAGGGGGCTGGCAGGAGGACTTTGTGCTTGCAGTGAAGGCTGCCCTCGAAAGAGCCAAAGTCAATGCATGGCCCAAGATGACGAAGACTTCCAATTGCGGGATCTTTTGTCCAGAGTGACCGAACCCAGAAGACAGGCAAGACAGCAAAGGAACCGTGGTGGCCGAGGCCATGCATTTGATGGTAGTCAATGCGGTGTTTGCCGCCAGTGCGGACGGTGCACCTTTCGAATCACCGGGCATACAAGTTGTATGTATGACAGAAGTCGCGGGCGTGATGACCGGCCCCGCATTTGTGGCTGTGGCGGGGGCCGTCCAGTGTGCTCTCGTTGTGGTGTGGGTCCTTGTTGTCAAGAAAGCCCTTGCACGGCAGGGGTTCACGGTGCACCTTTCGAATCACCGGGCATACAAGTTGTATGTATGACAGAAGTCGCGGGCGTGATGACCGGCCCCGCATTGGTGGCTGTGGCGGGGGCCGTCCAGTGTGCTCTCGTTGTGGTGTGGGTCCTTGTTGTCAAGAAAGCCCTTGCACGGCAGGGGTTCAAGCCAATCGCCAAACTCAAGAAAATGAAGCACATCAAAACGCTCCCATTCCAGGCAGAGTTCAAGCTGAAGAAGAAGAACTCGATTTGGCACTTGCCTTGTCATTGTCAGAAGCTCAAGGGCATCAAGGCTATTCGCCACCTTCACCCCCTCCAGCCCCTGCAGCACGACCAGCGCCCCCACCAGCCCCAAAGGCTGTGGCAAAGGCTGGC
>VSDK01001979.1:225227-263053 GCA_009767595.1 Symbiodinium kawagutii | reverse complement strand
TTTTGAATATTGTTAATATTTTATTACTATTATCACTATTATCATTACTATTATTATTGCTATTATTATTATTATTATCATTATCATTATTATTATTGTTATTATTATTTTGATTTTTGTTTTTATTATTACTATTGTTACTACTATTATTATGGTTATCTTTATCATTTTTATGATTCTTATTATAATGATTATTATCATCATTGTTGTTGTGGTTGTTCTCGTAGCTGTCGTCGTCCAGCAATGTTTTTCAGCCACGTGCCCCAAACCATGGTCTTTGCAAACTTTTTTTACACGCCGCAGCCAAAAACATGTAAATACCAGCGTTTTTTTGCTAGCAACGTGCCCAAGACTAAGGGTTTCGAGGGTTGTTGACACGTCACAACCGGATCAACCTAGATACCAACGTTTTTGTGTTCGCCACGCATCCAAAACCATAGTTTTTGCAGAAATTGTAACAGGGGGCAGCATCGAACCAGGGTATTAGCGAGGTTTTTTTGCGTGGGAGCTTGCAAAACCATCGTTATTCGCGACGCTTTCCAACGCGGTGCTCTACTTCCTATTAACAAGCACACATCCAAGTGTCCTGGGCGTCAAAAACAAAAAGGAATCAAATTTAATTTCGTTTTTGAAAAATCAACCTGCGCAACGCAAATTGGCTTCCCCCATTATAAATCAATTAGCACAATGATTAGCATGCAATTTGTACATGCACAGGCGCACGGTTTTGTGTTTCACACCTGTCCACTGGCGAAGCCAATCGAAGTCCCACGCTGGAACCTGCAAAGGCAATAGTACACAATTAGCACATACAAAAGGACAATGTTTCACAGCCTCGTTCACGAAAGGGAAGCACAAAGGGCATACGTGGGTTGAGCCGACAAGGAAAGTGGGGGCAAGGAAGAGAAACTGAAGGAAGGCAGCCCACGGATTCAGATCCCAACAGCTGTCACAAGTCATCCACCCTGGTGCCTCCGGCTTGCCCATCAGCGTCGGAAGCTTCATCAGGCACTGCTCAGCTCCAGACTCGCGCAACATGCGGCGAGGGCAGCCATGTCGCAAAAAAAACGCGTGTTTTAGTACGTTTTCTGTGACTGCAGCAACAAAACATTGATTCAAAACACCGATTTGGAGCCAAGTTGGAGCCTATGTTGGACATATGCCGACAATCTTGAGACACGGGGTCGCGCTCGGGCCTTTCCTCCGCCTGAAGGAACCAATACGGCCCGGCGCCCGGAAACCAAGGCTTACGCCCAACAGCTGCCGGCCCTGACATCGCTTCCCAAAGTCAACCAAGACTTCCCTCCAGCTGCCACCGGACTACAAACCCCTGCAAAACACAATTTCTTCTCACATACCACGCATATTCTAATTTTTGGTGACCAAGGTGCACGGATATACGCCCGGGCGGCGCTCTGATTGGCTCTGCAGGCCTTTTTGACAGCGGCATGTGAAGACATTTGGGCCTCTTTGCTAATCAAAGGTCTACTGGGCCCACGCCGCAAGGTTCCTTTAGCTCAGTGGTTAGAGCGATGGTCCTATGAGCCATAGGTCGCGGGCTCAATCCCCGCAAGGAACATTTGCTCCATTTCAGATGACTGGCCAAATCATTTTGTCAGAGCAGAAGCTGAACCTTTCGGCCACTGCAAAAGCATACGGCCATTGGCCTTGCCAACAGCAAACCATGGGTTTTTGCACTTGCTGCCATGTCAAACTTCGCTTGACGGCATGCTGCGACAAACTTGACAAGCGCTGTGACATATTAGCACTGGCCCTGCAGGATGAAGACCACATGTCTGGCAAGCACCGCCGTTGTAGGCCACTTGGCGCAAGGCCCGCAGCGGTGTTTCAGTGGCTGAAGCCGACCCCCAAACGCGGGTTGGGCCGCACCTTGCCACCAAGCGCCCTTGACATCACAGCCGAACCTTCACCAGGCAGCAAAGCTCACTTTCACTTGCACGCGCAGCTTGTGAGGCATCTCCAACTGAACTGATCGGCCAGGCTTAATTAGGCCCGATGGGGTGACAAGCATCTGCATGGACAAGGCCTTAGGCCTCCACTCGCAACTCTCAAGCTCGTGTGTGGACAAAATTGCACGCCTCCACGCGCACGTGCCCAAGCTCTCTTTCCCAGCAGAATCATGTTCAGCCGTAAACCTTGTACCTATTTGGTACCCCAGCCCTGCAGAACTTCACCCGGCCTCCAGATGCACTCGGTACCCTGCAACGGTTCGCCTGACGGAGCAAAACTGGCGACACTTTCGGGAGTAAGGGTCAAAAACAGCCTCCGCGCCCAGATTGTCTTTAGTAATGATGATGAACCAACGGCATTGTTAACTGCCGTTTTTTCCTCGTACGACCTCTAGGCTTTCGTGGTAAGCCTTTGCTCTTTCTCTGAGTTTCCTGCTTTTGGGGGAGCATATGCTTGAGACAAAAAATACTTTGGGTCAAGAAAGAAGCAATAGAACTGAAAGGCGCTGACATATCAACCTTCACAGAAGGGAGTGGGCTGCCACCACCTAATTTGCTTCTGTCATGATCGCCTCGCAACAATGTGTGGGATAGCCTTTGGGGCCCATCCTTGTCGTGCTGGAAAATGGTGTCTTAGCAATTCATTTTAACCAGTGTTTGGGATATACTTTACTTATTTCTAAAATTATTTTTTGTATTTGCACATAAATATATATATATATATATATATGTATATATACATAAAGATATATATATATATATGCACATGTACATGTTCGTTAGTCCTCAGCCTTATATTACCTGAGATACAAAATATTGATATCTGCCCTGGATGGCCCCTCCCTGCAACCTCCCCATCTGCCTCGTGGGAGAAGTTGCTGGAAAGGAGCCTGCCAGACATGCTCCAGGGAGGCCCCCCTTGGTGAATGGGAAGCTCCAGGGTTCCGTTTCGATACCTATAGTGTTTCACTGCTACAATAAGCGGCAAAGATGTTTAGGACTGGATTTTATAACAAATGGTGAACCAACAATCAACTCTAGTTGGGCTAATTGAGTAAATACGAACAATTAATGTGGACAATTTAATTACCCCCAATGTTGATAGCAAATGGTCAACAATTCAGCGCTACTTGGGCTAATTTTACTCTACGTCGGACCAACTAAGAGTGATGAATTCACAAACTCGTGGGGGCTAACGAGCTCCTTGGGATCCAACTACTCGAACATATTCACTGATGCTTACTTAGGCCGCTATGGTTGAAGATGGTCAGATATTTAACGCAAGGTCAGGAATGTTGGTATCGAGCATGGACAACTTACATAATTGATAAACGACACAATATCAATATGTGTCATCAATGTCACTAAGTGTCAGGATGTCCCAATTTTGTTTGATACTGGTTTTGAATGGGAATAAAATATCAAAAAAAATGTGGGGAGACTGTGACCGGCGATTGCGGTTCTGTTCTCCAAGGTAGCAGTGATAGGTTACAATCAACAGCACGACAATATGAATGCAGTTGCCGAGACAATGGAAAATAGCAGGTCCGGCTGCACCCAGGAATTATCTTGAAGCAATGAAGCCTCTTGAATATGTTTGCATATCTCCGGGTTAAAAAAACAATCCTTTGAGCACTGTGAACAAGCACGAACAAATATGCAAATCGTCGACGACGAGGTTTGACCAGTAAAAGCCCCTCTTTTCAAGAAGGTACAAATTAGCTTTGGGATATGCATGCATGTGTGTATGTACGTACATACGTACGTACGAATGTACGTTTGTATGTATGCATGCATGCATGTATGCATTGCATGTAATTCATTCATTCATTCATTCATTCAATTCAATTCAATTCAATTCAATTCAATTCAATTCAATTCAATGCAACTCATTCATTCATTCATTCATTCACTCACTCACTCATTCATTCATTCATTCATTTATTCAAGCCAACTCAATTCAATTCAATTCAAATCAATTCAATTTAATTCAATTCAATTCAACTCGTTCATTCATTCATTCATTCATTCATTCATTCATTCATTCATTCAAACAATTCATTCATTCAATTCATTCATTCAAACAATTCATTCATTCAGTTAATTCATTCATTCATTCACTCACTCATTCATTCATTCATTCATTCAAGTCAATTCAATTCAATTCAAGTCAATTCAATTCAATTCAATTCAATTTTCAATTCAATTCAATTCAATTCAATCCAATCATTCATACATCCATTCATTCATTCATTCATTCATTCATTCCTTCCACTCATTTTATTCATTCATTCGTTCATTCGTTCGTTCGTTCGTTCATTCATTCATTCATTCTTTCATTCATTCATTCATTCATTCATTCATTCATTCATTCAACCTATTATCTCTCTCTCTATCTATCTATCTATCTATCTATCTATCTATCTATCTATCTATCTATCTATCTATCTACCTATGCAACTGGTTATTCTACTTGTGGGGTCACTTGCATGTCAATCTTTACCAGTCGGAGCCCCCCTTGCAAGAGCCATCAACCAACGGTTGGTTGACCGTTGACTGACATCACTGTCCAGGGTTTCAACCAGAAACAGCTTGTTTTTCAACATATCTGAATCAATCTGCAAACAACTGCTTGGTTCTTGGCCCCTATAAGTTCGGTTTATTCACATTTCCAACCTTTACTCATGAGTTGGTTATCATCTGGCTACTGATAAGCAGCTATAGTTGGTGAGACCATCAGTTTTCGGTTGGTTACCCCTTCCCAACCATTGCTTGGCCATCGGGATATCAATTTGCGCAGTTGAATAATCTCCAGAGCCCACAACAATCGTCTACTGGTATTCGCTGGATATTGGCCACTCGTTTCCAACTACTGATTCAACTTCCAACAAACAACCAGCTAACATGACCAGCTGCTATAACCAGCTGTTACAAGTAGCGGTTATTAACCTGTCTAGTCCACCTATCCCTGGCATCCCAATAGCTACAACCAGCTTCCACCGGCGACCCGCCTCCCAGTTGCTGGGCTCGTGCCACAGGTTCCATCTGCCGAACAAGGCAGGGCCTACGGCTGCTGATGGGAACCATAGCTTTGTCCAAGGCCATTGGTGTCCCAGCGAGTTCGTTTCCCTGATGACTGGGGAGGGGTACCATTGATGGACCCATCGGAATGAATGACGATTTGTGGACATGTACACAGATATATGAATTTAAAAAAAAAATATATATATATATATTTATTTACATGATATACACATTTCCGCCACAGGCATTTGTACATATACATACAGGCATATCAGGCCCTATTTGGTTAAGCTGTCAGGGTCCCAGTGACTCATTGCAACTGGGTCCATATGGGAATCCCACTACGGGGCAAAGGCAGCAAGGGATCCATGGTGTGTCATCCAGCCGATCCGTCGGAAGGATTACTCTCAGCATCGCAGGAAAAATGGAAATCGCCAAGGTTGCCTATGGGTTCGTACTGGTTTGTAGTGGTTCGTAATGGTTATAATGGTTAAGTATCAATGGTTGGTAATGGTTATAATGGTTAAGTACCACTATAACGGTTAGTAATGGCTAACCACTATTGTCTATCATTGCAATGGTTTATAGGGTTAGTAATGGTGAAGTATGGGGCGTATTGTCCTGCTATGTCAGATTGTGGTGTGGCAAGATCCCAGTATTAGCCTATGGGGTAGTGGCAACATTGTTAAGTAGCCACATCTAGTTACAGTGTCACCCGTGATCGGTTGCAGATATTATCATGGGCCGTTGGTAGCAACGATGACCTATCATGAAACCGATGACAACTAGGTAATAGCTGAGAGTGGTGAATGACTCACTATTGGATCACTATCATTGCCACTGTCATTAACCACTATTAGCTACCATTGTTGACTGCAATAGGGCAATATCACGATGGCAATCATTGTCATTAAGCAGGCTAGTAAATCATTAACCATGCTTCTTAGCCACCATCGTTGACAATCATTGGGCCGACTGCAACCGTTCTCAAGAACCATCAATCCAACGCACCAGGTCTTCAAAGATGGCGACCAGTTGCATGCCAATTGATGCTTCGTGCTGCGCATCAACCTCACAATTACCTTATGATTCACCAATATACTATCTATAACGATTATGGATTGTTAGCCAATTATTAGCCACGCTGAATCACTGAATGTTCTGAACACTTAGACTTCACCATCACTACCCATTATCAACCATTCTTAATCACAGACCATTGACATTCACTATTGATCATTTTGAGCCACACATAAACCACCACTACTAGCCACTATTGACCAACCAATGACCATCATTATCATTCTGAGCAAAAGTAGCCGCCTTTATGATTAACCACTACTTGATAATCTTTAACCACTGATCAACCACTACTTAAGCATCACTAACCATGAAATAAAAACACTACTTAATCAACCATCATCCAACATAGACTTAATCACAACTTAACCACTAATCCACCACTAGGAAACCATCTTTAACCACTCATCAACCACCATCATCACGAGCACCTACCCCGGCGGCCTCGCAGGGATGGGACTCGTAGCTCTGCCCTCGGAGTGGTGCCCGGTGGACTGAGAATGGTTGGTCGTGGTCAACCGAAGTTGCAAAAACGACTGATGTGGTTGGTTTATGATTATTCATAGATGATGATTCATGATTATTCATAGATGATTTATTATCTAAGTTTATTATCTAAGATTATTATTCATAGATGATTTATGGGTTCCCTATCAACATGGTGGTTTCTCAAGTCATAGGGGTCCCCCCAAATCATCCATCAGTAATCATTTATGGCAATCAACCAACCATGTTTCGGCTTCCCTATTTTAGGAAACACCCATGTTAGGTGAATGATACGGGTGAATGCTACTGGTGAATGATGGATAATGCGGGTGAAGAATCGTGGTTAATGATGTGAATAATACTGGTTAATGATGGATCGTGAGTACTAATGATCGATTATGATAGATAAGTGGTCAGCTAATGACAATGACTATGGTAATGAATAATAACAATAATAAGAATTCAGAATACTAATGATGGTCCAAAACACTTGATAAAGGTTGCTCATTGGGTTTATGTCCAACAAGAACCAACCACGGGATTGCCAACAGCTAATCGTTGAGTGACTTGGCGCTGTGACCCACATGAACATTTGGGTATGTGCCAAGTCCTAGGGTAACCAATAACCCAGAGAAAAATGATCATTCTACCAGGAAACCATTGGTTTGGGGGTGCCATTATTTTTGCACATACCCATTGGGTCACTACTTCACCAGTGTCACCAGCATCGTTTCTTGACTCTGGCTGCACCAGGTGGCCATCGATCCCAGTGCAACCAAACAGATTTGGTCGGCGACCAACATATTGCAGCCCTGAGCTTTCTTGAAACTCAAGAGACTGTACAAAGCGGGCCCTCAACCACTGAACTAAGTTGGTTTATGACTAATCTAACTAGGGTTAACTACCAGCTACAAGGGTTATAACCCAACTTATAAGTAGTTTTGGGCCCACTTTGTAGCTGGGAATAGCTGAGAATGGCAGCGCATCGATGCTTCCCAGCACACCCAGTTGAACGGTGACAGCTGAAAATCGCCTCCGAAGATTTCGCCCCTTGAAATATGGCGTAAGATGGGGATAGCTCCCAAAGTGGCTGGTTTAGTACCATAAAACGACCAATATTGGATGATTGAGGGGCACCCTGAGGCTTAAGAAACGCCCATATATCCAAAACGGGGCCAGGCTGGGGGGTGCTGAACTCTTGGAGGATTGGTTGGTCCCGGCTGAAACAGCAGGGTCAAAGCTCCAAACGAAGAACATCTGGACGGCAAAAATGGATTGGTAATGGTTGGTTGATCATTAGATAGCTAAAAATATTGCCTTATAGCAGTTGAAACACTATCTTGATGGTTAATGGTGGCTCATTTTTGATAGTAGTCGATGAACCATGGTCCGTGGTTACAGAAAATAGTTTCAATAGATATATAGTTCATATAGCAGTGGGTCAAAACCCTGTACCCCTGCTTTCCCTATCATTAACCATTGTTTTCCCTCTTACTGTTGGTTATTATCCCCCCATGAAATTGGTTGGTGAATGAATATATTGACCCTTAGCCATCTTGGTCCATGGCAATTAGAGCTAGACAAAGTCGTCGACCATACGATGGTGAATACAAGAATAATTGACTGTGATGGTCATCATATGGCTGCGGGTCCCCTGTACCACTGGTGAACATGCTGCAGCCATGACGAGTTTCTAGTCTTTGTTGGGATGTTCACCCAAGCATTTTTTGGATGGTTAACATTGACCTAACCATGTTTTTGACGGTTCACATTGACCCAGCCATGTGTTTTGATGATTAATATTGACCCAACCATCTTTTTGACGGTTCACATTGACCCAACCATGCGTTTTGACGGTTCACTTTGATCCAACCATTTCTGTTTGATGATGAATATTGACCCATGGCCATACCTATAAACAGGCGTAGCTGTGAGTCCCTGCATCCCAAGAGATCTGCTCCCAGCGCACAGCTGTGCGGAAGTGACCCACCTGGGATCCCTGGCGCTGAGAGCCAGATATCGAGGTGGAGCCTCGGAAGGTGAGGACCCGGACCCACACGTGAACAACTGTTGGATATGGAGATGATGTATGTAGATATAAATATAAATATATAGATATAGGTGAATAGATAAAATGTGTTTACAGTAATATTTGAAATTGGGCGTATATGTTGATATAATATATGGTTCGAGAGTTGGATGTAGCCCAAGTAAAACCATGAAGATACATTTAGATACGTTGATCTACTATACATGCACGCTACTGTATGGACACTAAAATGAAACTGGGTATGACACTAGGTATGGCCCGCTCAAAAATGGGCTGCTGAAGAGAACACAGAATTGATGATCATTCTGAGCTGTTGCAGAGGCCTTACAATGACAAGTAGTGCCACAGCGTGCTTTGCGAAGTTGGCGAATACATGGAAGCCAATGGACGACACAAGACATCTGCCAAAATACGGCACAACAACGGAGAGAAGAAAGTGAAAAATCAACAACAATTGGTCAATGAATCAATGAATGAATCAAAACAAAGTAATATTTATCACTCAATCCAGACATTGTCAAAAATGAAGTTGAAGGACAATGCATCAATGAATCAATCAAAATGGTCAACAAATCACCTTAACCAATCAAAAAACACCCACCAGGTCGACCAAAATTGGACCCAAAAACCGCCGGGCCTCATAGCGGATCCGCGGAATCACCACTCGACCGCTCACCTGGCTTCGCCCAAGCTGTCCAGCGGTGGCAGGTTGGTCAGCAAATGTCTGGTGGTTTCTTGGTCGTCAGGGGGGTGCCCCCAGCTATCATCAACACGGATTTCAAGCATGGCAATTTGATGGTTTATTGCCATGATCTTAGCCATTTATTGGCAATAAAGTGTTTATAGGTCAGGCATTTCTATTAACTATTTTATGCGTGATGAACTGACCATTTGGGGGGGTCCCCTATTTTGAGAAACAACCATTTGGCAGTTTTCCTGGTGAAAATGGATGGGACAGCTCAAAGCATGGCAGCAACAGCAGAAGCGGCAGCAGTGGCAGCAGTAGCAGCAGCAGTAGCAGTGGCAGTAGCAGCAGCTGTAGCAGCAACAACCAGAAATGCAAGCCTAAAGTGAACAGTGCCGCAGTGATAGCCAGCAAGGCAATGACCCATAAAATAGGCTTTTTCAAGCATCTTATGGCCATAATAAGATGATACACATAGGATTTGCAATAAAAGACCTTATAAATTTCTGGCCTATTAACTCATAATATGATGACCCCTCAATCAACTCAATAGATGATCCAATCAACTCATGCACATAGTTTGATCCCTCAATCAACTCACATGTTTCATGGCAAATCACCACCGAGTGGACCTTGGTGGTGACCTTGGTCGTGTGTTTGTTGACTGCTGGCGAGGTCTCCCAAATGTTATCACCAAATCACACGTGGTTTCAGTAGTTTAACGTGGTAATGTTGGCCATGCTATCACTGTATCCTCATGTATCCTCCAACCAATTCATGAATTGTTCCTTTAAAAGAAGTTTGGAGGATTTCAGCCAGGTTTCCCTGCTTCTCCAACTGCCCACGTTGAAGAGTGACGTTGTAGGGGGGTATGGAAGCGGATGTTAATATGAAGCTCTATTTTCCCTCAGACGATGACTCACATGCACCTAAATGCGTTGAAACTCCTTCCGGACCCTGGTACTGTCACCGCCAGTACGTGGATCGCCCCACGTCACAACACTTCCATCACCCAGAATCGCGGCAAAAGAATAGAGTGTCGCATGAATCTGCTGAACATTCCTCAACTGATCCTGGACTGCAGAGCTGTCACCACCGCGGCCTGCATCGCCCCATGTCACAACACTTCCATCAGCTAAAATTGCAGCAAAAGCACTCACAGTGGCTTGCATTTGTTGGACACTCCTCAACTGATCGCGCACTCTGGAGCTATTACCGCAGCCCCATGTCACAACTTGTCCATCAGCCAAGACTGCAGCAAACGAAGAGTGTGTGGCATGAATCTGCTGAACATTCCTCAACTGATCACTGACACTACTGCTGTCACCACCGTGGTCTGGTAGGCCCCATGTCACAACGCTTCCGTCAGCCAAGACTGCAGCAAAGGCATATGCTGTGGCGCGGATCTGCTGAACATTCCTCAACTGGTCCTGGACGGTGTTACTGTCGCCACCCCAAGCTGGTTTGCCCCATGTTACAACACATCCATCAGCTAAGATTGCAGCAAAAGCAGTCCCTGTGGCATGAATCTGCTCAACATTCCTAAGCTGATCCTGGACTGCAGAGCTGTCACCACCACCATTCGGGTGGCCCCATGTCACAACACTTCCATCAGCCAAGATTGCAGCGAAAGCAGAGCTTGCTGCGTGAATCTGCTGAACATTCCTCAGCTGATCTGAGACTCTAGAACTATCACCGCCCCCAATTGGCAGGCCCCATGTCACAACACTTCCATCTGCCAGAATGGCAGCAAAAGAATAGTGCGTGGCACCAAGGTGCTGAACGTTCCGTAAGTGATCCTGAACAGCGGAGCTGTCACCACCGTTTTCTGAATCTCCCCATGTCACGACACTTCCATCAGCCAAGAGAGCAGCGAAAGCAGATTCTGTGGCATGAATCTGCTGAACATTCCTCAACTTGTCCTGGACACTGCTGCTGTCACCGCCGCAGTTTGGATCGCCCCAGGCAACAACCAGGTCACCTGCTCCGGACCACATTGCAAAGGCTCTATCGGTCGCAGCTACCTTTGGCTGCTGCACAACAACAGCAATGGTGTCTCCATCTTGAAGCCTGGCAAGTTCCAGAGATTCTGTTGGATCGTCCAAGAGCCGTCCATCAGGCGCAGCAAGCCTCAGGAAAGATCGACCCAGAGTCTGTTGCACCGCCTCTTTCAAGTCTGCAACAGTACCCGACTGACAGACTGAGACCGTTTCACACCGTCCACTCGGCAAATATGCGCGAAGTTCCACGCTCGACATTCTGCGACAGCGACCGGGGGGCAATGCCAAGCTAATCACAGAGTTTCATGGTAGTTCCCGGGTAGCCTAAGCTGATGCGCAGATCTAAATTAAATGTAAAGATAGATGATCTCAGATAGTAAACAAATATAGATAGAGCAATGATGGATATGTACGCCCACTACTGCCAAAATAGTTCTATCTTGAACCAACTTCTTACTGGGGTCCTCTTAAGAGTCACAATGAAGTTGTGCTCATTTTGGCCCACATGACGTGCAGCTGGGATGACAATTGCTACCTCCTTTCTTTTGAAGGACCTGATCTTGACCAACGGCAAAATGGATTCCAGTCGAAAATTGGTGGCCAAAGTACTCAAGCATATCTGGCACGGGGAAAATACCAAATGCATTGCTTTGGTGTCGAAAACCACAAAGCAAAAATACACAGTCTTAGAAATAGTAAGACAGAAAAATACCGTCACAAATGGTCAGAAATTGATACTAGCACTAGCATACTCATCAAGTCTCTAGTAGACAACCCCATTGAACAAATTGAAAGTTTGGTTCCCAGGAAACCTACTTATTCTTCTACTAAGGAGCTGAAATTGCCGCAGTACGTGAATCTTTAGTCTCAGCGTTAGTTATCAACATGCCAGATGTTCCAAACTTTTCATGACACCATAACAATTGAATGGCAGTTCAATGAAACCATCAACAACAACATGGTCGTACTCAATACATAGCAAAAAACAAATCATGATGCCAATATAGCAGTTCATGATCTTGCTGACCCTGCAAATGATCTTGGCCCAAACAAGGGAACAGGTTGGAACTTGTTGGAACAAGAGGACTTGGAGAAACAAACGGGGTTCAGTCAACAGCGGATTCGGTCACGACTCGCTTTCGCGCTTTCGACTCCATGAGTTTGTTGGTACCGGTAAAATCGATGTTCAATGACATGGCTCATCTTAAGGAATGAATTTGGTTGTTTCTCAAAATAGGGGAACCCAAAAATGGTTGGTTTATGACTAAAACTGATTAGTAATGGATGATTTGGGGGTACCCCTATTTTGAGAAACCACCATTTGGGTTGGTGACCCCACAACCCAAAGGAACAAATCTGGCTTGAATATAGTCTTTCAACACTTCTTGAATGCAAGTCAAGTCCTAGTAAGCCATTCATCTACAATAATCGCAGTACTATTTCTACCTACTAACACTAACAGCTTGTAGCTCATGATTTGTAATAAAAAAACTTTGATCATGCTGTTCCCATCATGTTCCTGATACTGGCTACCTCCATTGATGGCCACTGCTACCCCCACGGGTTCGACAGCTCCCCTGTGCCACCGTCGAGGGCTCCGAAGATGGCACAGCCGCACCTGAAGAAACTTCCGTCCCGCGACGGATGTCAGGGTGAGAAACTGCTGGAGGGCGAAACAGATGTGGCTCATAGTGGTTCATAGTGTTTCATTGTAGTTCATGGTGGTTCATAATGGTTCATGGTGGTTCATAGTGGTTCATTTTGGTTCATAGTGGTTCATAACCACTCATGGTTCCAAATCATGGTTCTAGATAATGGTTCTAAATAATATAATCATAGTGAAACTGATGGTTCTAAATCGTGGCTCACAGCCAATAAATGTTTCTAGTGGTGATTCTGCAATGGTTTTAACAATGGTTCTCATAGTGGTTCCAATTAATAACCAATATAAACTACTGTATAAAGGTTCTAAACAATGGCTCTGAATAGCGAGTCATAACGAAACTGATGGTTCTAAATCATGGTTCATAATCGACGTTCAATAAGCTAATCCTTCGTAATCAACTAGTGATACTAGTAGCTCATAATCAATGACGTCCAACAATGATAGTCCTACGTAGACAAGCAGACCGGTTCTTTATTGCTCAATGGATCACCTTCAAACAGCACCAAAAATCACCCAATAGACAATATGGAGATGAAAACCCTGACGAAAATTGCCATTGCGATCTTGGCTTCATGCAAGAAATGCGAAAAATACCCAAAAAAACATCACATAAAAAAAACTACTTCATACAAGAAACTCAAAGTGGTGTAACTCTGTTTCTTTGTTGGCTGAAACCACCCTGGCTGGAAACCACCCTGGCCACCTCTGGTGTGAACCCCCCGGAGCCGTCGTCATTGGGAGTCCCAACTGCTCCGTTGCGAGTTGCCCTCCTGGCGAATTAGTGCGCTTAGGCTTCGGGTGCCAAGCCACCACAGGCGTTCCATTGAATGCATGGCCTTGGCATGTGTTTATAGTTTTCTCATGTATATATATATATATATATATGTATTTTTGATATATAGTTTGGAAATGTGTTTATAATTTCATTTTGATCTTTATTTATAGATTGTTTGATAGTTAAAGTGGTTGATGTGGTCTATGATCGTTCAGTTTCGGACTTCTTCGAAACGATCATGTAAGTCTAGGCTAGGAGTAGCATATCGCTGCGGGTCAAAACCCTTAGTCCCCCTGCCTTCCCCATCATTAACCATTGTTTTCCCTTTGATTCGGTTGGTCATTATAAGCCATTTTTGATGCTTAATATTGACCCATAGCCATATTTCAGTGCAGTGATGAACCTTGGACCCATCGAACCTGCATGATGCTGTCAGCAAACTTGCCCGGATATTGGGAAAGCGCACCAGGTAAGATTGTTCACCGCAGCTCCAGCTGGTTGGTGTTGCAATGAACAACCTTATCTGGTGTTCATGCTCCAGCAGTTATGAAGTATTTGTATGTTATCTTCTTAAACCCTGTGAGAAGGAATTTCAAAATCCCATTTCGCTGCAATTTCCAGCAGTTAGCGAGTGATTTCCCCTCAAAAGTGTTTTTTTTCGGAACGACATCATCAACGGAACCAGCTCCCCTTCAGCTTTTCTACCAGGGCAGTGCTCCTATCCCAATCGCACCCGTCGTTCCAGCAGAGCTCCTGGGTGTTGGACCGCTCCAGCTGTGTCTCCAGGCGATTCAGCCTCACAGCAACGGCCGAAAAAAGTGCTGAGGTGGCGGGGCCAAGGCTTCAATCAACCGGTGGGGGAGAAGAACCAACAATTTCATAGGGAAAACAATGGTTAATGATAGGGGAACCAGGCAAACTAAGGGTTTTGACTCACAGCCACGTGTGTTTCTCTTTTCCTGAATTCATCCCTGGCACCACGACAAATCCCTGTGCCCATGCACTGACAAGTCACCACAACTGGCACCGCTGCGACAGCTTCACATGGGGTCCTCATCCCAACTGGTTTGGCACCGCGCCTTTGCTTCATCTCGTGGTTGTCCAGTTGGAGTTTCTCAAAGGCCTTGCATTTGTGGGTGAGTTCGGTGGCTATTCTCACTTGTGAAAATCCCTGATGCTGCAAGCCAGTAGCATGACCCCTGCAATGATACAACTCAATTGTTGATCCTTCTTTTTGTAGTGAATTCGGTCGAATCGCAAGTGGAATCACGGGCATGTCCCACAGAGGATTCCCGACGATGAACACATGAATGTTTGGGGCTCAATTCAGGACCCTCAGCAGAAAACAACAGCCCAACATTGGTGATATCGTTGACATCGCCTGTGGACGTTGCACTCTTTTCAAACAGGGCAGCCAGGTCCCCCTTGCAGAGCCAGGCCATCAAGCTTTGTTTCAAACTTCAGTACCCACTGCCAACCGTCATCTACCATCATCTACCATGGCTATCATGTGCCATCTACCACTATCAACCGCAACCATCATGAGTCATCACGGCGCCCAGTTCTTTCAAGTAATCCGATTAATGTCATTTTGGGGAATACGCAGAACTTTAAAGATTGCCAAGCATGATCAATCTTGGGAATGGAAGGACGATGGCATGATGGTGGACAGTGATTGATGATGCCTCATGATGATTGATCGTGTTGACGAATGGAAGCAGCAGTCATACCCTCACCAACTGAATCCACAAGCCAATTTGGCTATGTGTCAAAACCCTTAGTCCCCCTGGTTCCCCCATCATTAACCATTGTTTTCTCTATTAAATTGTCGGTGACTACCCTCCATTAGTGGGTTGATTAATATTGACCCATAGCTGGCTGGATACAGCTGGTATATCCCCTGTTATTGTTGGTTGTTATCTCCTATCATTAACCATTAACCATTGGTTGTTTGATTAATTTTGACCCATAGCCATGAAGAGATAAAATATTCATCAACCAACTATGAAATGAATTGATATTGACCCTCCATTGGGTTCATTGAGGGAGTATATTGACCCTCCATTTCATCACAGGGAACTCCCTCACCGCGAGTCTATCCCTGCGCAGGACCAGTGCCCTGTCACCCATGGGATCCCCCCTGCTGGATCGGGGGGTCGGCCTCTGCAGCGGGAAAGGAACCTGGCCACCCAGGAGGTGTTGGACTGCGAGGAATTTGGTGCTTGATAAGTGATAATAAGGGTGAATAATAGTTGTAGTAGTTAATGATAGTTAATAATAGTTGATAATAGTAGTTAATCATAGTTGATAATGCTTAATAGTAGTCAATCTTACTTAATAATGAATGGTTAATTCAAAAACAGTAATATATAATAGTTATCCCTGTGAATAAAGGGTAAACCAATATTCGATAGTTAATCAATAGGAGTGATAATAGTTATCCCTGTGAATCATAGATAATGATAGTAGTAGTTCATAATAGTTGATAATACTTAATAATACTTTATAATAGTTAATATTGGTCAATAGTAGTTAATCGTAGTTGATGATAGTTAATAGTAGCTAATAATAGTTACTATTGGTCAATAGTAGTTTATCATAGGTGATAATGGTTAATAGTAGTTAATCATAGTTGATAATAGTTAGTAATAGTTCAGAATGAAAAGCAATGGTTAATAGTTGACAATAGAGGTCAATGATAGTGGACAATCATCAACAATAAATGGTTGAAACAACTACGAGTTTTGGTGGTTTCTCAAGCAACAAGGGACCCCAAAGTTATGGATGGTTACTGTAACTACTATAGATAGTTTCAATTGTATAGATGATTTGGGGAGTCCCCTATTTTGAGAAACACCCACATGACTGATAGTGGGATGATGGTAAATCATATTCATTGATGGGTTATCGGTGGCTAATGATGTCTATATAATGAAGTCTAATCTGTGTCATTTCAGTGGGGATGGTAAACAAACTCCAACCAGGAAGTACGAGAAACATTCCATACGTGGATTTTCCCATCACCCTTCGGCTTCAGCCATCCCCGTCGCCGGCTTTGGTCAATCGCTAATGCGGTGTTGGAGTTCAGCACATGCAACTGATTCGTCCACCTGAATTCCATCCGGGCTCGCCACTGATGGCCCATCATGCCATACCAAACCATGACAAGCGTCATGACATCTGCTGCATCTTGGGCTTTCTGTTAAACAGAATGGTTGCCACTCCTACTCCCATTGACCGTAGAACCTTTAAAGTGACGGCATCCTCCCAGTGCTGAAGGCCACTGCGCTTGGGATCGATTCATGCTAGTCATTCGAGGCTGTGCCCGGGGCCCCGGGCTGTGCCGAGACGACTCCACAAATTGTTTAGCCTAAAACTGTTTAGCCTTCAGATGGGAAAACATGGGACACCGATGAATGTTGAAGGTTTTTTGTGTGGGCAAACCCTTACCAGGTCGATCAATCTATCAACGAGTTTTTGAAAAGATAAGCCAGTTCACTCACCAGTCCTGCTCTTCACTACCGGAACAGGCATACATCGAGATATGAATCTGCCCATTGTTGGTACTGATTGAAATTGACCCATATCCATCATTCCTGATTGTTGCTGAGTTTCTGCCCACGTGATAAACGACCGGTCGAGCATCCTTCACCATTCTGCACCATGATTCATCATCTATATCCACCATGATTTATCATTCTCAAGCATCACTAAGATGATTAATGGGAAAAAAAAGCGAAACATCACTCAAATGATGCATCCCATGATTCATCATGGTTTATCCTTCCTAGTCATCCTTATCCACCACGCATCTTCCCCGCATCCAAGTCGCATACCCGCACAGCGCACAGCCCTGCCACCCAAACACTGGGACCGACCTGAGGAACTTCTTCGCAGCTCTGCCACGGTCTCCTCCAGCCACGGGACACGGGACACGGGCCGGTGGCCCGCCAGGGTCGTGGAGGGAAGCTCCCGAGAAGGGGAACCAATCAACCAATGAACCACCCATGAACCACCTATGAACTACCCGTTGAGCCACCCGTTGAACTACCCGTGAAGCACCAATGAACTACCCGTGAACCACCCATGAACCACACGTTGAGCCATTTTTGTATCAGCTTTTGTGAGTTATTGTTCGGCATAGATGCCCATAGATCAACCAGGTTATGGGGCGCTGGGTCATAACCAACCATCTGATCAATAGGTATACGAACATCTCAAACAAGACTAGTTTGGCCATTTCGGGGATGTCGACAGCCGGGGCACAAGGGCCCTTGACCCACTGCCACTGGGTGCAGACAATGCGGAAATCTTACCACGACATCGTCTCCTGCAGTGCAGACACGGTCTCCCCAATGCACTGGGAGAGCTGATGCGCCCTCGCGGTGCAGCAGGCGCGGAGATGATCGAAAGAAAAATCGGATTTGACAAGGGTTTCCCTTCGTTTAACGGCTGGTTTATTATCATCATCCTCTTTCAAGGGTTGGATATCATATGGATGTTTGTGGCATTATACCTGGCATTTCAAAAAAACTGGGACAGGACGAAAACGAACTCTGATGATCAAGATGATCATCGCTATTGTCATTTTGATGCTGTGCATCTTTACTTCCTGTGTCATTACTACAATTTCCGTGATATTGTATTTAGTTGCTACCATGTTCACGTTTATCACTTTGCCATTATTCTCCCATTTGTCCGGTTCCTTCATTTATCGTTGACATTACTTTTACCACTATATACTATATAATATATCATCATAATCATTCTCACTATATCTTCCTTATTTTTGCAACTATTTTTGGGATCACCACTACAAATGCTATTGTCCTTCTCATGAACGCTATTGTCCTTGTCATGATCATCATGGAGTCTCCATTATCATGGATCATGATCAGCCCTGGGATGTCCATTTCCTGATCAGTAGCTCTGGCGGTTCAAAGCATTTGAGCCCTGCGCAGCACATGGTGCCAAAACATTTATAGCTAAGATCCTATGAGCAACGGCAGACCCCCGGAACAGGTTTTTGTCACGGGCAAAGGTTTCTTATGCGCTTCGGGAGATCCGTTTCGATGCATCGAAACGAGCATCTGGCTTTCATGATTTCCTATCTGTTACAATTGTTCATAACTAATGGTTGATATAATGGTTAATACTGGTTAATATTGATGACTGTCTGTCATCGAATCATTCTACCCAACTTGGATCGGCTTCTGCAACCGATCCAAACCATGAGAAAGAACAACTTCAACATGCCTGCCAAGCTGTATGCTGGAGAGCTTGTCCAGGCTGCTAGAAATGAAACTAGAAGTTGATCACAAGATCCCAGAAAATGAATGATGACTTGTATGGTCGTGCTATTCTATCTTGAATACCCACTTCACTAGACAAATCCCACCGCCCGAAAGGGATGGATTGTGGGCAAGGAATTCCAAGATGTGGAAAACTCGCAGCAAAGGTTTCCCTGTCCACCTCTGCAGCGAATCTGCCATGGCCTTCTCCTGGCTGGAAGGTTCGCTTCGTGACACTCCAAAGAAATTGCTCAGAGTTTTGAAGTCACTGGTACAATCATTAGTTGAGCACTGGCTCTTTACAATTGATAGTTGAGCACTAGCTCTTTACAATTGATAGTTGAGCACTGGCTCTTTACAATGATTAGTTGAGTACTGGCTCTTTACAATTGATAGTTGAGTACTGGCTCTTTACAATTGATAGTTGAGCACTGGCTCTTTAGAATTGATAGTTGAGCACTGGCTCTTTAGAATTGATAGTTGAGCACTGGCTCTTTAGAATTGATAGTTGAGCACTGGCTCTTTAGAATTGATAGTTGAGCACTGGCTCTTTAGAATTGATAGTTGAGCACTGGCTCTTTAGAATTGATAGTTGAGCACTGGCTCTTTAGAATTGATAGTTGAGCACTGGCTCTTTAGAATTGATAGTTGAGCACTGGCTCTTTAGAATTGATAGTTGAGCACTGGCTCTTTAGAATTGATAGTTGAGCACTGGCTCTTTAGAATTGATAGTTGAGCACTGGCTCTTTAGAATTGATAGTTGAGCACTGGCTCTTTAGAATTGATAGTTGAGCACTGGCTCTTTAGAATTGATAGTTGAGCACTGGCTCTTTAGAATTGATAGTTGAGCACTGGCTCTTTAGAATTGATAGTTGAGCACTGGCTCTTTAGAATTGATAGTTGAGCACTGGCTCTTTAGAATTGATAGTTGAGCACTGGCTCTTTAGAATTGATAGTTGAGCACTGGCTCTTTAGAATTGATAGTTGAGCACTGGCTCTTTAGAATTGATAGTTGAGCACTGGCTCTTTAGAATTGATAGTTGAGCACTGGCTCTTTAGAATTGATAGTTGAGCACTGGCTCTTTAGAATTGATAGTTGAGCACTGGCTCTTTAGAATTGATAGTTGAGCACTGGCTCTTTAGAATTGATAGTTGAGCACTGGCTCTTTAGAATTGATAGTTGAGCACTGGCTCTTTAGAATTGATAGTTGAGCACTGGCTCTTTAGAATTGATAGTTGAGCACTGGCTCTTTAGAATTGATAGTTGAGCACTGGCTCTTTAGAATTGATAGTTGAGCACTGGCTCTTTAGAATTGATAGTTGAGCACTGGCTCTTTAGAATTGATAGTTGAGCACTGGCTCTTTACAATTGATAGTTGAGTATTGGCTCTTTACAAATATAGTTGAGCACTGGCTCTTTACAATTGATAGTTGAGCACTGGCTCTTTACAATTGATAGTTGAGTATTGGCTCTTTACAATTGATAGTTGAGTACTGGCTCTTTACAATTGGTAGTTGAGTACTGGTTCTGTACAATTGATAGTTGAGTATTGGCTCTTTACAATTGATAGTTGAGTACTGGCTCTTTACAATTGATAGTTGAGTACTGGCTCTTTACAATTGATAGTTGAGCACTGGCTCTTTACAATTGATAGTTGAGTATTGGCTCTTTACAAATATAGTTGAGCACTGGCTCTTTACAATTGATAGTTGAGCACTGGCTCTTTACAATTGATAGTTGAGTATTGGCTCTTTACAATTGATAGTTGAGCACTGGCTCTTTACAATTGATAGTTGAGCACTGGCTCTTTACAATTGATAGTTGAGTATTGGCTCTTTACAATTGATAGTTGAGTACTGGCTCTTTACAATTGATAGTTGAGCACTGGCTCTTTACAATTGATAGTTGAGCACTGGCTCTTTACAATTGATAGTTGAGTATTGGCTCTTTACAATTGATAGTTGAGCACTGGCTCTTTACAACTGATAGTTGAGTACTGGTTCTGTACAATTGGTAGTTGAGTACTGGCTCTTTACAATTGGTAGTTGAGTACTGGCTCTTTACAATTGGTAGTTGAGTACTGGTTCTGTACAATTGATAGTTGAGTACTGGTTCTTCACAACGGATAGTTGAACACTGGTTCTACCAATGGCAATCGACATGACAAATTGTTGATTAATGGGCTGTTATACCGATGGAACTAGCCAGTTATGACTCAGCCAATTGCTACACCAACACCAGCATCTTCGGTAGGTCTGCTGGAACTTCACATGTAGCTACTTTCACCCATCATTGTTCCCGATGATGATGCTGGCATCCAGAGGAACTGATAACAATCCTTAATGTTGGTACGGAATCAACCCTGCCTTTTGTAGTGTGGTACATGCAGCACTCAACCTTCGCTCTGGGGTGTGGTGAAACAGTACAGCCATATGACAACAGTTGGTTAGCTATACAGAGCTACACTATAATTACCCCCAAAGATGATGGTTCACTATTGAACACTAGTAGGCGTATTCAGTCACTGCAAGTGCTTCTTGTATCCAACATCGTACTTACCTGAATAAAAAAAGGATCCTGTGAAAAATTAAAATGAATGCTTTCCCCTTCCAAATTGGCTGCCTCAGAAGCCCAAACCAGTGGCTTCCCCATGCAAAAACCTATGACTTTACTCGGTATACCTGGAGACATGCACCATGAAAGGATCCCGACGGTCAGACGCTCCAAAAGTTCGTATGCAAACCATCAATCTTTCACGTACTCCAACACTTGAAGAAACACACTAAATCACTAGCTTCACATACCTTTCCCAAGGTATCTTGACGAAGCGCTATCTCAATGAATCTCATGGAATCTCAATCAATCTCAATCTCAATCTCAATCTCAATCTCAATCTCAGTCAATCTCAATCAGTCTCAATCAATCTCAATTTCGGTCAATCTTAGTCAATCTCAATCTCAATGTTATGAATTCCATAGCTCCACCATGCCTCTCCTTTTTCATGGCATCCCATGGGATCCCTGGAGGGTCGGGGGTCTCCATGGGACTCCGAGCCTTCAACAGGGCACCATCCAGCGACTTGATGGGCTCAGCTTCCTGACCACCACTTCTGCACCAGATTTCTTTCTGAAGGCAACACCGCGCAAGCCAAAAGAATCTTGGGCATTTTCAGGTAAATATAATCTATGTATGAGAAAAGTCCGTGATTATCGGGGTGTACCAGTGGTTCAGCAAAGCACACGCACACGATGGCACACGGCAACGAAGTTTGTTTTGTCAGCACACTTGAGCCAAACGTAGGTCAAGCAATCCTTTCAGTGCTTTACATGGATCGCTATGCCATCAATTCCCGGTTGACCCGTCAAGTGGGACAATTCCATGGACTGTACAAATGAGTATTGCGTACCAGTGCACTCAGTATCTTTACATGGTGGTTTACTCGTGTAAATTCTTCTCCCCCCTCTGAGTGACTGTAAAAATACGACCGTTGTACATCGTCCTTAAGCATAGGTTCATCCTGCTGGTAAGTATCGCGGCACTCGTGCCGGCTTCTTCTTCCTACGCTTCTTCACCGCTTGCGGTGGGGCATGAGGATCTGTCTGCGGATCCTGAATCTTCGGACCGGTAGCCTTCAGTCCGGTGTCTGTAGGCTTAATGACAGCATAATCATTGGATATACCCAACATACGAAGAGCATTACACCAAGCTGGGCCTCCCAAGTTCTTAGTGAAAACATCGGCTTTCTGCTTGTCAGATGATACCAGTTGCATGTCGCAATCTGGACGGTCCAACTGCTCCTTGATGCTAGCCAAGTTTATCTTGTGAGTCCTCTTCATGTGTCGCAACTTCTTGCTGTAACCAGCTGAGCATACCTTGGCACAGGCCTCGTTGTCCTCTCTCAATCTGAGATGACACGCTCTGCCCAACAAAGTTGAAAAGAGTTCAGCCAATGGAATGGCCTCTTCAAAGAGTGTAGTCGCCAAAGCGACTGTTTCCGCTTCTGTGGTGCTTCGGCTCACGGCCGTCTGTCTCCGACTGATCCAAGACAATGGGAACTGTGTGTTCCCAGTTGTGCTGCTAAGCTGAGTCCAACCTCCAGTCGTAGAATTACAATGTTCATCATCACCACATAGATCAGCATCGCAATACATCTCTACAAAGAGTTCTTCGGCTTCATCTCCAATCCAACCAGTAAGAAGAGCATCAGTGGTACCATGCAAGTAACACATCACCCTATGCAGATGCGAATCACAAGCCTTTGTCCAACAATGCATCTTTGTTGCCAACCAAGTAGTTGCTCGAAGCAAATCCGGTCGCGCAAGGCGCGAGAGCCACATGAGTCTCATCAGCAGCGACGCTGCTACACTTGCGAGTTGACCCTCACTTGGTTCTTCATCCAATGCTTCAGCTACCTTTGATAAGAATGGTGTCCCTACTTCCTTGTAGTTGGTACAACCAGTCATGCGGGGGTATTCTGCAATGATTCCCTCGGCATAAGCTCTCATGTCAAAAGCAAAACATTCCTCACCCTCATACTTGATGGTTGAATGGTGTCGTCCAAGGAAACGTCCTAAGTCCCCAATCTCGTCGATGGCAACCTTCTCGGAAAGGTCCTTCCAGAACTGCTCATGGTACCTGGCGTCGCCAGCAAGAACAAAGTCGTCTACGTACACCACAAGTGCTAAGTTGCCATGTTTCGGTAGTACATATGTAGAAGGAAATTCTGGAACGCGGATTGCTCCAAGAGAAAACAGCTGCTCTTCCAGATGCATTTCCCAATGGGATCCTGCTTCTGGATGCCGTGATAGGCTCTTCAGCAGTCTGATTACCGGCCTTCGGTATCGTGGAGAACCATCCTCATTGAACCATTCCTGTGGCCACACCTCCTTAGGGAGACGAATCCATGTCTCTGCGATTGACTTCAACACAGCCTGTAGGTAGGCTTTCACAGCGTCGGCTGTGGACACCTTATGTCCCTTCATCAGTCCAAAGGCAATCACTGCGTTTGCAGCGACGATGCTTGCAGGCGAAGCAGACAAAGTCTGGTAGAAGGCTGCCTTGCCATCGGCCGATTTCGCCGAATCTCCCCGGTAGCAAACTCTGCCCTTTAAGGAGCGACAAGACTGATCAAGCTCGACATTCTTCTCCGAGCAAATCGTCAAAAGGTCAGCAAGATGAATGGTTCTGCCTTCATCGATGGCTTCTCTACGGACATCGTGTTCCTCTCGCACTGAGGTGATATCCCAAGCACCCATCTTGTCAATTCCATCAAACTCCTTCTTGATTGCCTCTAAAGCCTCTGGCCTTTCCAAGACCTCTGCCCTTGGAAGCTGTCTAGTCACAGCTGCTGGCAACTCCGACTTATCCTCAGTCTCCTCCTCAATCACCGTCTTCCGTGGCTTCCGCTTCACCTCCAAAGGTGGTTTGTCATCAACGATGTCTGTGAAGATCTCTTCTTCTCCTGCAGCATCTTCAGGTGCTACATCCCTCTTGATGCCTGAAGCGGATGATGGCTCTGATTCCTTGAACTCTTCCAACAAGTCCGCCTCGATCTCATCGGGCTTTCTTCGTGAAGACGAAGCTGGTTCCAGTCCCGGAGTGTGAGGGGCTGGTCCAGGAGTGTGAGGTGTTGGTCCAGGAGTTGAAGGACCTGGTGTTGATGGAGATTTTCTTTGACCAAAGATGGCGTCGAAACGAGCCTTGCATTCAGATGAATGTCGATTGTGTCCATGAGTACAGCCTGGGCATCCTCTGGTGAATCCATGCTCAAGCAGACGTGACCATGTTATGTACGCATGCCTAGCAGGAGGGGGACGCTCATCTGTGGGAAATGAGTCAATCGATACCTCGTACGGAAGTACACCATGTGTAAGGGACTTGTCATAGATTTCCTTTCTCAACTCAACATGTGGATCGCTCATGTCCAACATGGCCGCGCGAGATGCGCGCGCGAGGGGAAACTCAATGTGTTCAGTCGGTGGCAGAAACACTTCCTTCTGGTGAACTATCTTTGGTGACCAATGCAAATGTGATCTGTCGCGAACCGCTTCGTAATCAAGCACCAACAAGTTTCCACGGTATCGAAGACCAGGCGAAAGATGCCACCCAACGAACAAACCAGGTTTAGTGGTAGGTTCCGACATTCCATCCCCTTTTGCACGGTAGAAAACCAAAGCACCCAATGGATACCTAGGCCCATCAAAAGTGTCACCAGTCGCAAGTTCCCATCTCGTCTTCCCAAGCTTCAGCTTCTCTTGTTCTGTTCCACGCTCATGGCGAGCTATGGGAGCGTCTCCAAAGAAAGACCTTGCCTTGGCAACCTAGTCAACAGACAATGTCCAAAGCTTCTTGTTGAAACCTGCCTGGATGTGAGAAGGTCTTGACAACTCCTTCACTGCTCTCACGTCGCGTTCAACGTGCGAATTGCGCGGCCAAAAGTTTGGAGAACTAGGATCAATGACCCAACAAAGCCTTGTTGCTGCATTAGTAAGCTCAGTAGCATTATCGGAACAAAACACGGTGTCAGTCTTTCCACTCAATGCATGTCCAGCGAAGTGCTTCAGTGCATCATAGTTGGCATCCTCTGATCTAGACGTCTGAGCATAGACTATACAAACACCTGAGTACCGATCTCTGACCAACAATGCAGCCTGTTCACCACCCATCCCCTTTGACTCTGCTGATGGAAAAATGGTGTCGGCTTCAACAATGTCTCCAAATTCCTTTGCACGCACATACGGTATGTCCATGTCTTCTGGATCGTTCCTGAAACGGTGTGCATACCTCTTCAACATCCTACCACGCATGCAATGTTGACAAAAGGGGTTCTTGCGGTCATGCAATGTCATGTGTTCAAGCGATGCAGCTTCCCTCTTGAGCCTCTCATCACGGCTCTCTCGGAGCTCTAGCGGCTCTGCCTCATCGCCCTCATCGTCAGCTTCTGAGTCAGCTGGCATTGCAAAACCTGAGTCCTTGTCATCAATGATCATGGCTTCATGCGGAAGCTCAACCGGCTCGTTCTCGCGGTGCTCCTGGCGAACCTCTGCAGCATGAAGAACTGGCATCGCAGGACAATGCTTGGCACAAAGGTCTGGGTACAACGCATGGATGATATGCTCACACATCAACCTAGGATAAAATCCTGTGCTTTTCGTTGCGCTACCTTCGATAACTGCATGTTTGAAATCCTTTGGATGCTGACATCTAAGCTGCGAAAACAAGCGAGCCAAACGAGGACAGTTTGTAGCAAGGCGCCACTGTTTCAAAGCCGGATTCCCGTTTTGATCGGAGACCCCAACGGCACATCCGTCAAAATCTATCACCGCAAGCTGCAACTCTGCAATCAGGCTTGTCAGCTCTTCGAGCGCCCATCCCGCGCAGTGTCTGGGCCATTCAAAGCTCACTCTGCCACCTTGCTTCGCTATGGTCCTAGCTAGCTTGCAGAACTTCTTGAGAAGCTTGCGTGAGTGGAGCCGCTCACCATCCAGCTTCGTGGCGAACTCAGGACCAAGCCGTGCAACGTTTAATCGCTGCCACTGGCTCCACGGATTGCAGGGCAAGCTGCCCCACAGATCCGTCCCCGGCAGTCGGTCCACCAACATCTCGATGCTTCGGCATGTGCCTGGCTCATCCACATTGAGAGATGATTCTGTACATCTAAGTACGTGGACTCCATTTTCAGCACCGACGATCCCGATGTTCGAGTCCTCGCTCGTACAAAACTCCACCAATGTTCCGTGCCCCGGGAGGCCTTGATGGTGAGGATCGCATTGAGCCACCTCTGCATGAAACTGAGTAAACTCATCAAAGCTTTCACTGATGATCCTTGCGATGTGATCATACACTTCAGCTTTGTCCTTGCCCAGTGTGTTTGCACCATGGAGGTAATGACTCATGAGATCATCCAACATGTGCTCAACGGCTTCCCTTCCCTTCATATCACAAGAAGGTCCATGTTGTCTCCTCCTTTGTTTGTTCTTGGCATGCCTTTCCCAGTGCTTGCGGCGATCCTCTTTGTATGCCTTCCGTCCTGCTCTTGGAGCTGGAGCACACGGCACGGGTTCGTCATTTGGGGGCTTCTGATGATACCCAAGAACATCAGTCATATGACACACACACGCAGGAACACGCTCAAAGCATTCATCGCAAAACTCCTCAACAGCATGTTCAATATTACATACAGCATTACATGAAGAAGTCGCGCAAGGCGCGAGCGGCATGTCAACACCACTGGCAGTCATTGCCTCATTCTCATTCGATTCCATCTCATCACACTTACCATCCGCAACTGCTGCGTGCGAGTTCTCTAAGTATTGTGGTTCAATTGTGAAGATTGGAACATTGTGTTGAACACGGGTAGCTGACCATCTGTTCTCGAGTGGACACCAAACCTTACATCTTCTGTGATCCAATGCAATGAATGGCTTCTGTCCGTGTTGCCAGATAAAGGTCCTACCCTTTCCAACCTGCTTGCCTATCGAGAGTGCTAGAGGGCAGCTTTCCAACAAACTCATGTTGAACTCACCAAGTCGTTTGGTGTACAGCTTCAACTCCTCTGTAGATACCTGAGGTCCTCCTCCCGTGGCAAAACGAATCGGGCTTTGCAGCGTTCTAAGCCATGGTTCTATCATTTCCGGTTCTATGCCTTGATCTGCTAAAGCTCTCAAAGATCCTATGTCATGAGCCGCACCTGTGTCACCCAAGAATTCCAACGACAACCTCCTGAAGTCCTGAATGGCAGGGTCGATCAAGGATGCTGCTGCGGTTGGACCAATGGCATCTACTGCATTCTCAATGGATGAAATCAAGGTGGTGAAGATTGGGATGCTCAACCTAAGAAAGATGCGCAAACTCGGCAGCGACTTCCTGCAAAACTTGCAAAAGCTTTCCCATGCTTCCTTCACCTGAATTCCTTCGACCTCTGCGTTCTATGCCTTGATCTGCTAAAGCTCTCAAAGATCCTATGTCATGAGCCGCACCTGTGTCACCCAAGAATTCCAACGACAACCTCCTGAAGTCCTGAATGGCAGGGTCGATCAAGGATGCTGCTGCGGTTGGACCAATGGCATCTACTGCATTCTCAATGGATGAAATCAAGGTGGTGAAGATTGGGATGCTCAACCTAAGAAAGATGCGCAAACTCGGCAGCGACTTCCTGCAAAACTTGCAAAAGCTTTCCCATGCTTCCTTCACCTGAATTCCTTCGACCTCTGCGATGGACACGGTCGACGATGCTGCGGCCACAGCTGCTGCAGCTGCAGGGTTGGACTTTCCTCCCTTGGATCCCTTCTTGCCCTTTTCACCTCCCTTTCCCGATTTGCCACCCTTGGCACCTCCCTTGTCACCTGCACCCTTGCCTCCAGTACTCGACGAAGCCTTGCTCTTCTGATGATCTGCAAAGGCCTTTCTGGATTCCTCTGAACCAGCTGCACCTACATGTGAATTTCGGCACTTGTCACCAAATCTACAATGACCGGCAGCATGCAATGCACAAGGCGTCTTCGGCTTTGGCTTTTCCGACGATGTTCCTGGAACACTCGGCATGGCAGTTCGATCACCTTTCTTTCCTGGCTTTCCTTTTGGAGGTCCTGACGGTGCATCAGGAGAAATCGGTCCTGGAGCTGCGGGCACTGCCAGCTTCGCCGGCGGACCCTTGGAAAGACTCTTGACAACATTGTCATAGTTCTGGTCATGTCTCTTCTCCCTAAGCTCATCGGCGATCTCACTCCACAACCACTCGAATGACCTTTTCTTGGAACCTGACTTGCTTTCCCGGATCCTATCTGTTGTCCTTCGCAGACATGGCACACCCTTGACCTGGTGCCATAGCCATTCAAACATGGTGGCAGGAGATGGACGATCACCCGGCTTCAAGCCATGGAGAACATAGTTGACTGTCTTCACAAACTCATTGAGCTCCTTGATTCCTTTGCCTTCAAGTGTCAAGTTCAAAAGATGCATCTGACCCAAGGCTACACGTCGATCAAGCCCTGTCTCGTAGTAGGCAATGATCAAGTTCAGCAATGGAGTGCCCTTTGGACCCTCCTGTCGAGCAGAGCAACCTTCAACCCAAGAAGTGATCTCATGTGCAAGTTCCACATTCGTGGACAACACATCGGTCTTGATCAACTCTGCTGCAATGTGCTTGTTCAACATGATGAAGTCATCGGACGCTTGCAATGCATTCCTAAAAGCCTTGCCTCGACCTTCCATGGCATGCGCGCACCACTTCACTAGGATGTCCCTATTTGACATGTCAATCCTAGACACGGATGCAAGGAACGCTGCTCTCCACTCACGACACGATGTGGCATCTGTGGGAAGGCGAGTCACAGTCACTGACCTCAAATGCTTGTACTTGTATACACTTTCCTCAGTCTCACCTGGATTCAACCATGCACCACCTGGAATGGACGGAGCATAACCGCCATCTGTTGGCGACGACGAATCTTGAACCCCCTGACTGGTAGTTCCACTGCCTGAGTGAATCCTACGTCTCAATGGCACTTGGTTCAACGATGGAGGTTGCGCCGATTGACTCACTGAGGGTGGCCCTGCTGGAGGACCCATGGGAGGCATAGGATG
The DNA here is from genome assembly GCA_009767595.1 of Symbiodinium kawagutii. Taxonomy (NCBI): domain Eukaryota; class Dinophyceae; order Suessiales; family Symbiodiniaceae; genus Symbiodinium; species Symbiodinium kawagutii. The sequence continues at coordinate 233,441 of VSDK01001979.1, read as the reverse complement.
TCCTTGTCCACCTGGAAATCCTGGATGCGCGATATGTCCATGTTGAATCCTTGGACCATTTGGATCAAACACTGGTGGTACAGTTCCAAAACACAGACCTCCATGTTGCAGCGCACCACCATAACCCAATGGGACTTGTCCGCCCATTTGCGCCTGATGTCCAACAACCCCGGGTCCTCCCATCACTGGCGCACCAACGACGGGCACCTGCTGTAGCGGCACCTGGGGGGCCGGTCCAGCATGCAGTGCTTGACTGAACCTGGTAGTTGACGGGGCGATGCTCTGGGGGCGTTGTGTGGGCACTACACCTGGCTGTTGATTTGGAAGGGTAGCCGCGCCATTACTGCAAACCTCTGTGCTGAACATCTCTCCACATCTCCAGCATGCTGGTCTACCAACAACATTCTGCGATCCACAAGCCGCGCAGTAGAAAACCTCTAAGGTTTGAATGCTAGCCACACTACCAGCTCTACTTCGGAAAGGGTTTCCACCGTCTGGCGTGAGGGTCTCGATCACCGAACCAGTCCCCGATGGCACTCTAGCAGCTGGTGTAGCTGCCACTGGACCTCTAAGCCCTTGTTGGACCTCCCACAACTCTGCCTGAAGCCTTGTTGCCTCTATCTCTGCATCACGTTGTGCTTGTCTCAACCTTGCCATCTCTTGGTTGGATTGTTCTAACATTCCCTCCGCCTGCCTGGCAATGTCATTGCGCTCCTGCATGAGCTGATTGGCATCTTCGCGAAACTGCTTAAGAGCAGCATCACGCTCTTGCTGAACCTGTGTGGTACCTGCATGCAACTGTTTGATCGCGGCATCGCGTTCCTGTTGCAGCTGGGATGTGCCTACATGCAATTGTTGGATCGCAGCATCACGTTCTTGCTGCAGTTGAGATGCACCTGCTTGCAACTGCTGAATCGCAGCATCACGCTCACGTTGCATCTCTGTCATTCTCTGATCACACATAAGCATGACACTATCCACACGGCTCTGCACCAATGCTCCAACCAACTCTTCCAACTGCCTAGGATCGATCAGATTCTGTACCAGTCGCTGATGTTGATGTTCATGATGATGTAGATTCTGTTGAAGATTCTGATGCTGATGCTCATGTTGATGGAGGATGTTCTGAACATTGTGATGTTGGTGATCATGTTGATGCAAGTTCTGCTGCAAGTTGGCTTGTTGAAGGGTAACGTTTGGGTGCCCCCCTGATGCCTGACTTCCATGACCACCACCCTGAACCAGTCTTCCACCCCTCTGCACTGATGCCGCCACCACGGCCTGCGATGAACTTGCATCTGCAATCATTGGAGTCGTTGATCCAACCTGCGCCGAAGCACCAGTGGGAACAACTGCACTTGGTTGGGGCTGAGTCATCTCTGGCGATCCCGAAGATGTTGAATACTCTCCCTCACCCGGACGTCCAATGACCTTGAATGGAGTTGCTGGGACAGATCTTTTTGTCATCCACCAATGAGCTGGACCTCCAAATCGCACCCCTCAGCGGCAATCAAACGTGCCTATCGCGTTTCCGCGAACGAGTGGTCACAACCCACAATGGCCAAAGAGCCGACAGCAGAAGTCCTTCCTAATATCGCGCAAGCTCGAGCCTCGCGACCAAAGGTCAGCGAACGATGAGAAACTCTTGATCTTCTTCGCGCAATGCGCGAGCACTGAGCCACTAGAGTAATCTTAGCCGAACTCAAAGTATCACTCAACCAATCGATGATATCACCAAGCTATCACAGATATACAATTCACAAGATGTACTGATACTGCACTGGCGGCACAAACTTGGCAAAATACACCTGATTACTCTAGCCACCCCTCAGCTGCTGCTCACGCCAACGTCTTGAGAAACGAAGGCTTCGGGAACTCCTCGGCCGTCAGGTCCTCGAGTGCTTCCTCAAGATAGCGCAACGAGTCAGTTGGATCGTGATGAGCTTGAATGCAACGAACACGGCTGGCACCTGCTCGATGACATGTCAAATTGTGGACTTCGTCTAAGAGGCGCCGTTGATCATCCACAAAGAAACATGCGCCGATCGCCAAGATGATCTCGGCTTTGGCGGCCCTGTGGCCGGTGATGCTATCACTGGATGGCGCCGGGTCCCGAATGCTCTTGCGCCTTGTAATGATCACCTCTTTGAACGGGCGGCCGAGGTGAGTCTCGATTTCACGGCACTTACGCAAAGTCTGTTTTTGCGTATCTACGTTGGACGAAAAAGAGCAGACCGTCAGATCGAAGCCCTTTTGTTGGAGAAAGTCCAAGAACGAAATGGTCGCAGGTCGCACTTCTCCACCAAATTCCAGTGTATGGTGGTAGTCGAGTGCGATGAGCGGCCTGTCAGAGACAGGCACTCCTGCTGATGCCGCTTTGCTCGATTGCGAGCGCACAGCCAACACACCTTCCGCTGCTGGCAGTGATTTCGGCCCAATCGGAGGCGGAATACCGGCCTCACGAGCCAGCTGTTGGACTCTCCGAAGCCTCTCTGAATCCACTGCCTCCGACAGCTTTGGAACCACAGCTGCCTTCTTCTTGGCTTCAGCTTCCGCCTTCTTCTTGGCCTTGATCTCAATGAAGGCTTGCTTCTTCGCTTCAACCTCAGCTGCCTTTCTCTTGGCCTCTGCTTCTGCCGCAGCTGCCTTCTTCTTGGATTCTGCCACTGCAGCAGCCTTCTTCTTGGCTTCTGCCTCCGATGCAGCTGCTTTCTTCTTAGCCTCAGCTTCTGGTGCCTTCTTCTTGGACTTAGGCGACCGAGGCTTCCCTGCCACAGCACCTTCCTGAGCAGCACGCCTCCAAGGAGTCTCCTCAAGAACGCGCTCAGCAGTCTCCTTTGGCGGTGGTCTCGAAGGTAGCCCCGGCACAACCGCCGGACCAGATGCCTCTGCCTCCTCCTTCGCCTTGGCCTCAGCAGCTTCTTTCGCCCTCCTCTTCACAACGATCTTCCTCAACTGCTCCAAAGACCGATGACCAGGAACACCCTCGTCCTCGTCGTCGTCCACCACAGCCGATGAAGAGGGCTCACCCGAAGCAGCAGCAGCACCTGAAGGAGTGGGCACACCCGAAGCAGCAACTGCTGAAGAACTGAGCACACCCGACGAAGCAGCACCTGCCGATGAAGTAGGACCAGTTGGCTTCCTCCTCAAAGGCGATCTTGATCGCTTTGCTCCTGACAGCTTCTTGACAACCTTCGGAACAGCCTTAGGTGGAGTCACCGGAGCAACACTTCCAGGATCAACGGGAACTCCAGGACCTCCACTGCCAGCTGCTGAGGGGTTCACCGAAGCTGGTACCCACACCCAGCCCAAGTGCCAGCTGCCCGACTCTGAGGTCGGTGGGGGCGCCGGTGGCGCTATAGGCACCGCCGTGGCCCAGCCGGCTCCTTCGGCCGATGCGCCGGTGGGCGCGCAGGCTCCGGCACCGAAGCCTTGGCCGGAGGCGGATGCCTTGGTGGCCTTGGTCCAGCAGCCACATGAGCCTCCTGTCGCTCACGATAGACCCTCTCCAAGTGAGGAAAGTCCAACGTGCTCGACTTGCCGTCCCGATGGGATTTGTCTCATCTGGTCTGTACGGGGCAGAATATGCGCCAGCTTAGGTGTGATCCTGGTAGCCATTCCAAAACTCTACACACGGTGCTGCTGTTGATGGAAGAAATCTTCTTGCTGTCCACCTCAAATCTATCCAACCAAATTTGCGATGGGCTACCACCAATTTCATGTGATGTCAGGGGCTGCAGTTTGAAAAAAACAAAAAATTGCGGTCAAAAAAGAACACCCCAACCCCAACTCAGGAATTTTTCTTGGGCAACTCCCATGAAAAGCGGACCATGTCCATGCATGGCCACACCCATGGCCACACCCATGGCCATCCATGGCCATCCATGGCCAGCCCCCTTTCACCCAAGCGACGCAAGGAGCGATCCCTTGATCCACAGGACTGAGTTCCACCTGAGCTCTCAAGGTGGTGTCTCAAGCTAGGGACCGGGGACCCCCTGTGGCTAGGGGTCGCTTGGTCGATTTGATGGTCAAAATAGATGATATATTTCCATGAATGGTTGAGATTGGATGATGTTCATCCTCTGTTAGCCATTTGTACCCCTATTTCGAGAAACCCCCATATACCCGGCAATCAGGATGTAACCGCCTTGAACGAGCAAAACCTTCCGGAACGAACAACCCAATTTGTACAGCTTCTCGGATTGATAGCTATGTTTTTTAGAGTTAATGATGATCCTCAATGATTTGGTACACTCCCCTCGCAAATAAATGGTGTTCTTGATGCCTGGCCAACTCATGCCAAGTTTGGTTTAAATCCGCATCCCAAAATTTCGGATCTGTTCGGCGAGTTGGGTTGTGATTGCGCAGCCGTGGCCGTGTTTGTCCATGTTGGGGCAATGACGCTGGACCTGTTTCGGCAACAAATCTGTTTCAAACTGGTTAGAAGACGTTGCAAAACCCCAGTCTATGGCGTCATTCCTGGAGGCCACCAGGTAGGTCATTCCGAATCAACACCTTGGTCCTGTATTGAATCGGATTTTTGACCCAGCGATTCAACCAGGATGCACGCATGAACCACCTAACCTCAAGCTGCCTGAGCACAACCATGGCTCACAGCGCCATCAATCCCATACTCAGCAACACATTTCCACGGCTTCAAAGCGTCTCTCCACATGGTTTTGATCTAATTTCTAGAGATGTCAAAAATGCTTCGGATGTTTATGCCTTCATCATTTTTCTCACATTTTTCAGCATGTTCATCCCATGTTTCAACATCTTGTTGCGGACAACCATGCGAACAATCAGCGGACAGCGAACCAGCCGCTCCCTGGGAAGACCACCTGCGCCAGCAGATCACTGGGAATGGCCTGCTCGCCCTGGCGCAGCGACTAGAAAGTCTTCCAAGCCACACGGGTTTCTTGTAGGGAGCCCCAAAAAATGGTTCGTTTATTAGTAACATTTCGTAGCCATGGTTGATTTCTTAGGGGATAATAAGCAACAATAGTAGGGGACATACCAAGCATGGTTCTGCCACAGGGGAGCCTCAAAATGGCTGGTTAGTACTAGAAATGCTCAATAACGGATGATAACTGGAGGTACCCCTATGGCGTGAGAAACACCATGTTGAGAAATTGACTTGTGGCGTAAACACAAACCCACTGATTTTTTACTCTATGGTCGGTCGCAAGCAGCTTCGTTGAATCATCAAATCGCTGGTTTTGAACCTCCTTTAAGACCCTAATGACACGAAGGATTGAATCAATCAATCTGAATTCTCAAATTTAGCATCGGTCATAGACCACCCTCATCAAAGTTGATTTTCTGGTGCAGTTTGCCAGCAGGGATCAAGTCGCCAGCAGGCTTTTTGAGATGGCGATGGGTCCGCTGCACCTGAAAACAAGCACCGTTTTCTTCACATTGGTGGTTTCCATCGGTTTCCCTGCTGTTGGGGGAGCATCACCGCGACACCACAAAAAACCTGCCTTCGGCTGTGAGCGGGGTGCCAACATGACGCCTCAGAGGAGCCGTTTCCGTTGAAGCTTTCGTGCAGGTATCACACTAAAGGAGACCATTCAATTTCGTGGTTGACAGATGGCTATGGGTCAAGCAGTTAACCAATCAATTTCATGGGGGATAATGACCAACGATAGGAGAAACAATGGTTTATGATCGGGGAACCAGGGGTACGGGGTTTTGACCCACAGCCAGATAGTTTTAACACTGTACACTGTCACTGGATCTGGCCGACACTTGAGTCCATTGCATGAAGACATGTGCTGTTTTGCTTCCTCAGTTGTTGTTGATCTCCTCTGCATTCTTGGTTTATTCTACTAGTCCTTGATCATCCATCTGGTGCCGAACCACCTGACCAATCCACCAACAAACAGCCACATCTTTCAAAATGGTTTAGTTGGCCAATGATGGAAGGTGATGACAAAAAATGATGAGTCTGATGACACTGACGACAAGCTGATGACAAAAATAATAATGGCCGTGACTATGACAGGGATGGTTAGGATGTTGATGACGGTGGACCAGTCGCTGATGGTGATGATCAGGAGGTTGATGATTGCCATGATGATAACGTTAGCACCGACGGTAAAGAGAATAAGGATAGGGACACACGTGTTGATGACGATCATGAAAATGTCAATGACCCCGATGACGGATGACGGAGGATGATGATGATGATGATGATGATGATGATGATGATGATGATGATGATGATGATGATGATGATGATGATGATGATGATGATGATGATGATGAGGAGGAGGAGGAGGAGGCCTAGGACATGAATGACGATGAAGGACTCGGACGCTGCACAGCGCCAGGCTGGGGATGCCACCGACTTTGGGATCCATGGCTACCTGGCAGCCGCAGCTGACCGCGATGACCCGTGGTGATCCAGATTTTTTTGATACGAAAAAATGATCATCGATGCTGATTAACAATGAAATCACCACTGATACAAATCATAGTAGGAGTGATGGATCCAGATTCATACTCCCATTTGTTTGAAATCACAAGCCATTTTGCAGTAAAGTAGCGCTGGTTTGAAAACAAGTGGATCTACCATTGACAATAGTACTTGTCATTCACGAAAATGCTATCAGCATGGCATTTTCTTTGCGGTTGAGACCCAGCCATTTTTCATGGTCCAACTCCACTGTGAACTGCCACCAGACCCATGGCACTCGGGCGCTCCCCAGGTTTTCGAACCTGCTCGTGCCTCGCTGGAGACTGGTACAACTCCTGGTGCCGACCGCGCTGTCCCCTGTGCCTGTCACACAACCAGCATCCTTAGCGCGTCCTTAGAATCATCGCTGGCACTCCTCGTTGTGGAACCCAATCAGGTGATCATCATCAGATCATCCTTATTACTGAAGTTCAGATGTTCATCTACGCCTAGTTGAGACGTGTTTTTTTGGTGTCTTGATCAATAAGCGTTCGCGTCTCAAAATGGGCCAGCGTTGTACACCGGCTGGGGCCTTGTAGAAAAACAGACCTTTGTTTTTGCAAGATCCACATGTCCAAAGCACAAATGTTTGGAGACAAAGATCTTCCTGCCAATGTTGGGCAACTGATGGATGCCTGAAGAAATACCCAGAGGACCGCAGACTTTCGGATCTCGCGGGGGCCAGGTCACACACCGAGATTCCCGAGAAATCTATGGGATGCAGTTGCCCATCTGGGACAGAATCGATGACGCCCAGCCATGGTTTCATCATTCCACTGGACCAGCACCTGAACATCTATGAAGGTTGATCTTATCCCTCGATATCCCCAACCACACAAGAAACCCTCCGAGTGTGACCCAAAGTAGATGGGGGGGTTCTCACGTCCTTTGGGATCCCAAGTCATATGGGACCCCTTTTTACACTATAAATCACAAGTATTTGAGAAAACGCCAAATAGACCTACCTGATATTTTCGTACCATAAATGACTATCTCTATGACTTCATGACTGGGTCCCTTGTGACTAATGGGGCCGTCATGTCGATCCAACCCGTGCTGAACTCCAGCGCCCCAAGCTGTGGAGGTCCAAAGCTGGAGCCTGGAGAGCCTGCGGGGCCTGTCCTGCATGCGCTTCACTTCCACCCGCAGCTCTTCCGCCTGTGCAGATGTGCACCACCCATCACTGCGAGGAGAGTCTTTGAAGATGTTTTCTTTGGAGATTATGATGTAAAATAAATCGAAATCATCACTTTGCTTTGGAGATTATGATGTAAAAGAAACTGAATTCATCTCTTTGCTTTGGAGATTATGATGTAAAATAAACTGAATTCATCACTTTTCTTTGGAGATTATGATGTAAAATAAATCGAAATCATCACTTTGCTTTGGAGATTATGATGTAAAAGAAACTGAATTCATCTCTTTGCTTTGGAGATTATGATGTAAAAGAAACTGAATTCATCACTTTTCTTTGGAGATTATGATGTAAAATAAATCGAAATCATCACTTTGCTTTGGAGATTTTGATGTAAAATTAAACTGAATTCATCACTTTGCTTTGGAGATTATGATGTAAAATAAATCGAAATCATCACTTTGCTTTGGAGCTTGTGATGTAAAATAAACTGAATTCATCACTTTGCTTTGGAGATTATGATGTAAAATAAACTGAATTCATCACTTTTCTTTGGAGATTATGATGTAAAATAAATCGAAATCATCACTTTGCTTTGGAGATTATGATGTAAAATAAA
>VSDK01001979.1:196095-222847 GCA_009767595.1 Symbiodinium kawagutii | reverse complement strand
CACTTTGCTTTGGATTTGATGATGTAAAATAAAATTAAACTGAATTCATCACTTTGATTTGGAGATTATGATGTAAAATAAACTGAATTCATCACTTTGATTTGGAGATTTTGGAGCTCATGATGTAAAATAAACTGAATTCATCACTTTGCTTTGGAGATTATGATGTACAATAAACTGAATTCATCACTTTGATTTGGAGATTATGATGTAAAATAAACTGAAATCATCACTTTGATTTGGAGATTATGATGTAAAATAAACTGAATTCATCACTTTGATTTGGAGATTATGATGTAAAATAAACTGAATTCATCACTTTGCTTTGGAGATTATGATGTAGAATAAATCGAAATCATCTCTTTGCTTTGGAGATTATGATGTAAAATAAATCGAAATCATCCCTTTGCTTCGGAGATTATGATGCAAAACAGATTGAATTCATCTCTTTGCTTTGGAGATTATGATGTAAAATAGATCGAAATCATCTCTTTGCTTTGGAGATTATGATGCAAAATAAATCGAAATCATCACTTTGCTTTGGAGATTTTGATGTAAAATAAACTGAATTCATCACTTTTCTTTGGAGATTATGATGTAAAATAAACTGAATTCATCACTTTGCTTTGGAGATTATGATGTAAAATGAACTGAATTCATCACTCTTCTTTGGAGATTATGATGCAAAACAGATTGAATTCATCTCTTTGCTTTGGAGATTTTGATGTAAAATAAACTGAATTCATCTCTTTGCTTTGGAGATTATGATGCAAAACAGATTGGATTCATCTCTTTGCTTTGGAGACTATGATGTAAAACAGATTGAATTAATCTCTTTGCTTTGGACATTGTAATGTAAAACCGATTGAATTGATCTCCTTGCTTTGGAGATTATGATGCAAAACAGATTGAATTCATCGCTGTGCTTCGGAGATTACAATGGTACAAGCGTTCAGGTCGTGCTCCGTTGTGGATGAAAAACAATAGACCAACAAATGACCCTGTCTCTCAAAAGGTTGGATGGACACCAAGGAAGTACCACCTAAAGGGTAACACCTACTATTGGGGATGCCTCTACCATGTATTGAAAACAAAATCAGCAACACGTATTACTGTGCATCATTTTTGCAAAATCTGATGATATCTAATGATCTAATGCTCACGGATTCTGTCTCCACTGATATCAACGATTATCCTATTGGCAACAGGCCGACAAGCGTATTGCTGATTCTGCGCTGGCTATAGACTTCCCCGCCAATAGTCACCCAGAAACCAAGTTTTAAGTATAAGTCGCATTGGGGTATCATTTTCTCTGCCAAAAATAGCAGGGAAGACAAAAGCACTCTGTGTCGGTCATGCTGGTTGGTCATCTAAACTATCAAACCATCCCTGTCGTTTTCTGAGCAACCTGTCGCTGGTAGGCGGGCAGTTGCATCATGTTCAACCATGGGATATCCCTTAACCAGCACAAAACAGTGGAGGATTTCTATCATTGACCGTGTTTCACCCATCATACTAGACCAGATTGATATAATCTATTGCTGACCACTATCAACCACTATCAACCCCTTATCAACCACTATCAACCAACATCAACCCCTTATCAACCAACATCAACCACTATCGACAACTATCAACCCCTATCAAATACTTTTCAATCAGTACCAACAAATCTCCAGTACACGTGAACTAGCATCAACGGTCATCAATCATCTTTTAGCATCAACCTTTCGTGGTCAGAAACGGTTCGAGGTTCAAAATCACCCGCCAGATGCTGGTCACTTCACCAAGATCCCGACTGGCCAAAAGGTCACTGCCTCCTCTGCCGCCTGCGGCGAGGTGGTGAATACAACCCACTGCGAATGGTGGTGGATATGGGTGTTTCTCAAAATAGGGGTCCCCCCAAATCATCCATTAATAACCACTTGTAGTAATGAACCATCCATTTTGGAGGGTCCCCTATTTTAAGAAACCACCATATATTCAATCGATACGCCCCTCGGGGCGTATCGAATGGACCTCTCCGAACTCAGAGATGCCATAGGAATAACCCACTCAGTGAGTTCCATGCCTCAAAAACTATCGTTTAGTAGTGGTGAATATAACCCACGGGCTTTCATTCGGTAAAGATGCCACGAACTGACGCTTGGAACGTCCGGCCAACTTCGTTTGAGGGACTCCCAAGCGTCAGCTGCCCGGACATTCAGGGGACTCCCAAGCCGGCCAACTTCGTTTGAAGCTCTGCCCTGAATCTCCCTTTGGAACGACACGTGGCCGGCTTCAGCTGCTCGGCCCCGTCAGCGGCCATGTCTTGCATCAAGGTAGAGCTCTGGTTCTTTTGGTTCAAAATGGTGGTCTTTTAAGCCATGGGGGGTCCTCCCGGTGATCATCCTTTTCATTGAATCATTTTTAAACCATCCATAACTTGGGGGTCCCCTATGACTTGAATAACCCCTAAACGTCGGTCAGAAAACTTCAACGCCAGCCGCAACCACGACCTGGACTTCACTGGTTTGACCACTCAGCAGCTGGCGGCTGCCAGCTTACTGGTTTGTTTAGCTCCAAGAAGACACCATCCTGGGCTAGATTCAGTATCCCCCCATCTTCAGCATTTAGATACTTAAAGACTTAAAGTATCTCAAAAAAGTATCTTTGAGTAGGATGGTTCTGTCTTCCTGCTGCAAGAACCATCTTCAGCAGTAGTGGTCATTATGAGTGTGGTCATTCATGGCTACTGCCCAGGCTTCAACAATGACCATTCCAAGTGTGGCTGTTGACCAGTTGTCTCACTATTGCTCGGTGTTGCACCCGCACCCTGGGCGGCCTGTTGTTCACTGGTTCCTGGTTGGTGCTTTCAACCCCGTCATGAAAAATATGCGCAGGTCAACCAGCCATTCGTAAATGCTTACATTTGGAAAAAATATCAGTCAAACCACCAACTAGATAGTTGTTTGACCATTCTTGTTGGTTATTATCCCCTATCAACCACTGTAATCACCTAAAAAAATGTCAATCGAACCCCAAACCAGCTACGATTGTTGCGTTGGCGTTGGCAAATCTCAACGCAGTTCGTTCATCCACGCGGCCCCCCCAGGTTCACTCGCGGCAGCCTCCGACTTCCGTCGTAAGCGAACAAGGTCATCCTGGCGTATCACAGGTCAGGTGGGCCTCATGCCACTAAAATGGGGCTTCATGATGGCTAGTAATGACTTTCATGGTGGTTAATAGTGGTTGATAGTGGTAATTAGCTAGTGATCAATAGTGGTGAATAGTGGTGAATAGTGGTTAATAGTGTCAGCTATTGATTTCATTTTATATGATTGATAGTGGCTTAAAAAGGCTAGTAATTGCTTGGAAATACACGGTGTAGCGACCCACAAGAACCAACCATGGGGATATGAAAACCATGGGCCATAAGAACCCATAGGATAGAACTGCTACATGCAGCAATAGGGAACAACAACCAGGAGGATGGTTGGTTGTGCAATGGCTGATTGAAATGATGGCTTTTGGTTGCTAATGATCCTCCTCTTTCATTGTGGTTCGTGGGTTCAGCTTGGAGCCTTTGTATTCGTCCAAAAGGAAGAGTACTTCAAAGTTTGGACCACAAGTCCATCAGGATTCCAGCCCACTAGGACCAGCTAGGATTTCCAGGCCACCGGAAACACGCTACAGCGTCATGACCTGAGGGCAGACCACGTACACTGTTCTGCTCAGCTTTTTTGGGATGTTTTTACCATTCAGCATGGGTGTTTGCGGCTTGTTGCATGCATTGCACATGTTACCCAATCATGTATACAAACCAATCATGACTTCCAAATGGTATTTATTTTATCTCCAAAATCATTCTTCTGCGCCAACCAAGGGGTGCAGAACAAGTTGCCAGTGGCTGCACGATGCAGTTTTGGTCAACGTTGACTTTGGTCAAACAGCGGCAGGTCAATTTCTTTTGAGAAGTTGGATCTATGGAATCATTGAAGTTTGGTTTGATTCCAGATCATCAGATCCCAGTTGGATCTATGGATCATCAGCTTGGGATTTGTTGTTGCAAACACCAGCTGCAACTGCTGCTTATCCGATCCGGCGGCATTCTCCATAGCCAACCCTTGCGAAGATCACAATCGGTATAACTATAGAAGATATATAAACATACACAAAACCAAAAAACATGGCGATGAAATCGCGTCATTTGCTGCGGCCTCGCCATCTGCAGGATCCACTGCCTGTTCGAGCGAGTTGGAATGCTTTCAGAGGTTGATGGGGGTTTGATGAAGTCATCCATGATGGTTCATGTGGTTCATAGGGGCTGATGATGGTTGATGATGATTGGTGGTGGTTGATGATGGCTGATGATGGTTGATGATGGCTGATGGTGTTTGATGATGGTTGATGGTGGCTGATGGCGGTTGATGGCGGATGACAGTGTTGATGGTGGTTGAAGGCGGTGGATGGTGGTTAACGGTGGTTGATGACGGGTCGTCGTGGGTGATGGTGGGTGATGGTGGGTGATGGTCGGTGATGGCGGTTGATGTTGATGGTGGATGTTGATGCTGGTGATGCGCATGACAAAGATTGATAGTGGCAAATACTGAATCAAATTGCGCCAATCATTGAGAATTGTTGAGAATGATTCATTTTGGTTCATAATGTTGCCATTGCTTGAGGAATTGCAGTTTGGTGGCCGAACGACTGCCACCATTAATGAAAGAAGTAATTGAAACCAACCAAAAATTGGAAAACAAACCAGAAATAAACAAAAATCACATTGTACAATATTTCAACGCGTGATTCAACGCGTTCATTTTTTTCGGCGACCTCAGGTTCACCACAGTTGCTTTTGGTAGATCTGGAAATAAAACGATGGCCTTGTTCCAATCTCACGCCCTTCGCCCCTTCCTTCGAAGCCCCCAGGAAGATGTCCAGCCTCAAAGTACTTGTAATGCTCAGAGCTTTGAATTTGCCCCAATGCCTCAGCAGTGGCGTAGATCTGCTCATCATCCCACAACTTGGATGGGACCGATGAATCCCCAATTTGATGCCATCATTGCTGAATGAAACATACAACAAATACCTACTTGTAAACTTGCAAAAAGCCATTCTCCAACTGCAAAGAATCAGCCTTGGAGTTCTTGGATTTACTTGGGAAGAAATCTGCCAGGAAATCGATCATAAATCCAAACACTGGCGTTGCAAGCCTGGTCCTCTACATATTCACTGATCCCATCCACAGGCATTTATCTTTCGGCAACGGCACTGGGAAATCACCAAGACCAGATGTGGCAGAACCCAACGACCATGAATTGCGCAGCCATTGGAATATTTGTCTGAACTCTGAGAACAACTGAACAAGCCGCAAAATCGCATATACTTCGTTGACTTCATTCCATTGATTAGGAGCTGGATGAATTGGTCGTTGCTGTTGCTGTTCCTGTTGCTGATATGGGGCATTTTGAGCCGTTCAATTTCTTTCTTCATTGGGGAGATCGGCAGCCGCACGTCTCCCTGTGTGTGCTCCTCGTGATTGGCTGAGCTGTGGCACTTTGAGGAGTTCGTTCGCCTCTTCAACCAGGACACGCAACTCGGGCCTGCAAAGCAAAGGAGTTCACCGACATGGATGTATATGTGCTTTAAAAAGATCTATATATAGATCTATAAATATATATATATATATAAAAATATATATTTATATATATATAAATATATATTTTTACTTAAATATACATATATATATATTATATTTACATTTATATATATATATACAGATATATATATATGTAAATTTATATATATATAAAGATAAAAAATGATATATATATATGTATATTTATTTATCTATATACGTTTATTTATTTATATATATGTATACGTTTAGATTTATATGTGCGATCCCTTTCGTAACAGCACACCCCATTTTTCTTTGGGGCTTACCTGAGAGTGCTGTTGGCCACGAGCGCGGTCGACGCTGCTGGGTTCCCAAACAAATGCCAGAGCAAAACCCACCAGAGCCAAACGTACCAGAGCAAAACCTACCACAAGGTACTACAAAGAAGTATTAAGCACTACAAAATATTACAATGTATTACAAAGTACTACAAGGTATTGCAACGTGCTACAACGTACTACAATGTACTACAAAGCATGACAAGGCACTACAAAGTACAAAATACTACAATGTAAAACAAGATACTACAAGGCATTACAAAATACTACAAACTACTACAAAAGATCACAGCTCATTTCAAAAGATTACACAGCACTACCAGGTATTACAAAATATTTTTAAAAAAGTAATACAAGCTACTACTAGGCACTATTAGGTACCAATTACAAAATATTACAAAATATGACAAAATATTGCAGGGCACTACAAGGCACTACAACGTACTACGACCTACCGCAAGGTATTACAAGGTACTACAACGCACTACAACGCACCACAAGGTACTACAAGGTACAACAACGCACGACAACGTACTACAACGTACTGCAAAAATTGCAAGGCTGGGGTCGATGGCTGCTGCCGCTGCGACCCGCAAATTGACAGGATGTAATCATGCGCCATTGTACCGGGAAAGCGAAGTCATTCTTTAATACTTGAATGTTCACTTAGTTTGGATGTTTTCCCCAGGTCCTGGAACTCCTGTTGCACTTCTTTCGCGACCGCCTCGGCCAAGGGGTCGTAGACGTACAGGGCGTGATTCTCCAGAACTTGCCTGCAAAGACCGGCGTTGGACAAAGAAAAAATAAAAAACCGAAATGAACTCGCGCAGCCATGCGCGCACCCCTGCCTCTGCTCCTTCAGCTCCAACATCTTGAAGGCATTGGCTTTGCGGAGAGCGGCCTTGCGAAGTTTGCACCCCTCGGCCCCTCGAAGCCCTCGCCACGCAGGAGGCGCGTGAGCGCCCTGCTGCTGAGTGTTGTGAGATCAACACTTGGCCGCTCCTTAGGCAAGTTCGCGCCCTGAACGCCGCCCTCCAGACCGAGAAAAGCACGGATGAAGTTGTCGCTGAAGCGAATCAGGTGCCTGAGGGCGCAACGGCTGCACAAGAATTGCAATCACGCGCGGCGCGCTGAGGGCGTTGCGGTTGGTCCTCTTCACGCGCGGAGGCGGCGGGACCGGCCTCAGGCACGGCTACCATTGCCATGTCCGGAGCCAGAAGAGCCTGCAGGCAAGTTTGAAAAAGTGGAACAATGTTGACGGAAGGATCACTCAAGGAATTGTGGGCCTCCTCTACTGAGCTTTCATCGAAAATGGTGGCTGCGTAGCTCTGCTCCGTCTTTGCTGATGAGGGGCGGTTTTCCTGCGGAGCGCGCGAGACATGCAGTCACGAGGGTGTAGGGTGACGCCCTTCCTTTTTTGGCGGGTCCTTAGCCGTGGAGGAGGATGAAGCGGATGCCTGTAGCCGGATCGAAGCAAGGGCCACGCCCGGATGAACGCGGGCGTACATGTTCTGAAATATGGCTGATGATCATGATGATCAACGCAACCAATGTGCGCATTGAGCCGTTCGTCGGTTTGTTCGTGTCCCGCCTCCGCCTGAGGGGGCGCCTCCGACGAAGCGGCGCCTCTGCTCTTGCGCTCGCCGTGTTGCGAGGTCCTGCCGTTTGGCCGACAAGTCGGGAACGGGTGAAGCAAACATGGTTCTCATTAAAGCGCTAAGTTGCGCCTCTCGGCTTGCGCTTTGCGACATGCGGCGCTGCTCCCTCACGACCGCTAAGGGGGGAAGCAAGCGACGACTCGAAACTTAACAAATACAAGGAGCGGACGCTCACTAAACCGAGGCCCTCACGCCACATCTTCAAAATATTGCACCAAATCCCTGTGGCAAGGCAGGCTGTAGACACATGACGCAAGGGTCCGAAATTGCTGTATGTGTCATTGGCGCTTGTACCGAAGCCGGCCCTCTCCCCAACAACTCAGCTTCTGACGTAATGTGTTGGGAAAGGGCCTTGAAGCCAGGGGCTTACTCTACGCAAAACATTTGCTCGAAAGTATGAGCGGAGCTTGGCGCTCCGTTGCCTTCCAACGCAGGTTTCTTTTTGTTGCGCTCCTGCAATCCGGAGGCTGAGCAATGACCGCGCCCCGCCTTGAAATTGTTGTTCTGCCTCGCTTTGTTCGAGGTAAAATGAGTGGGCTTGTAAGCCCACCTCGCCTGAGCAACAAGCACGTTCATGTCAAATATACAAAGCTAACAAGAGCAAAGTAAACGGCAACAAGGCAATGAGACCCGCGCGCCGCCGCCAGCCATCCAAGTGGACAGGCTGGGGGGTCGGAAGAAAACATGCGGGGCCGATTTGCCAAGGCCTGCCTGTGCGTCGGATTGAGCTCGGCACCGGGGAGGGATTTGCAGCCCATGCTTTGCCGCGCGTTTCGCGCCATGAAGCGCTTGTCCGGGATGGCGGCATGGGACACCTGTTCAAACAAAAGAAAGGCAAGCGCACACGCAAAGAGAGAGTGCTATCTGAGGTTGCAGCTGGCAAAGGGCTGTCTGGAACGAAGGCCTCTTGCTTTCTAGCCTCGGACCAATAAACAGCTTAATGACAGAGCAAACGCGAAGGGTTGATAGCTGTGTGGGTTAAGGGCTTGGCAAGAGAAGCTGGAGGCATCATGGCCTGGCTGGGGCGCACATGGGTTATATTTCGCATAGAACATCGCTACTACAGGCAAAGGCATGACATGGTACCCGCGCCTTGGAGCACGTAGAAGTGCGGAACTTCGCCGCCTGAAAGATGAACAAGGTACGTGTTCATTGATAATTAATATTTTACACTACATGCCAGACCCACGGGTGGCCTTCTTCGCTGCCTTTTTTCGGGCGTTTCGCCAGCGCCGTTCCTCTGGCGAAGACACCTGCGCGCCATGGATTCCAACTGGACAACACCAGACGACACGCAATCAAAGATGCACGAGCGCGAACACACGCACGCATGCACAGAGCCAGTTTGAGGTCGCAGCGGCAGGGCGAAAGTCGACAAGAATAGGAGCCTTGGCCACCGTTTCCGTTTCGGACACAAGAACATGCTGCAATATAGAAGCACCCTATACCTCTTTGTTTTGCTCTGGGTTGCGAACTCTGCTCAGACGACGCCTTTGGTGGGTGACCTGCGGCGGCAACGAAGCCGCACATGACATGTTGATTGCGACGGTTCGTGCTGCGTAGCCTTTCGGGCGGTCGTCGTCTTGGCATTCGACGGCACCTGCACAAAGCGCAGAAAGAATTCGAACAAAAGGAACATGAAACATGTTTTGCTGTCGCTTTCACACATCGG
Organism: Symbiodinium kawagutii; assembly: GCA_009767595.1. Lineage (NCBI taxonomy): Eukaryota > Dinophyceae > Suessiales > Symbiodiniaceae > Symbiodinium > Symbiodinium kawagutii. Next base: position 213,577 of record VSDK01001979.1, on the reverse strand, counting down.
TGGCGTTGCTTCCCCTTTTCTTTTTTACTGGGGCCCCTGCGGCAACGCCGGACTGGAGCCAGTCCAGTGTTTTCTCGGACAAAATTGGGGTAAAGTCCTGCAACATAGAGACAGCGACGCCCCTCAGTCCAAAGGCATACGTGAACTAAATGCCGCTTCTGAAGGACAAATGGCTCCTGCAGGCTAGACGGGGTGGCCGCGCAATGTTTGCAACACAAATGCGTAAAAGATTAAAATTGTCAAGGCGCCTCGTCATCGGCAATGTCACACCAACGCCTCTGGAAAATTGTAACGTCGCCAATGGTGGGCATGACCTCGGAAAGGAAAGAATCCATCTCCCACTAAATAGCCTCAAGGGTCACGCTAAGAGGAGAGACTTAAAGCACGAATTGTCTGGATAATTCTTGTTTCATGTTTTGTTTGCAGGTTTTGGTCTGCGTTGCCTGTGCGCAGCGGCTGGTTTCTGAGGGCCGCGCGTAAGCAAAAGACGGAAGGAAAATAGCGATAAGCGCCATGTCTTACACACGCAACACAAGAATGCTACGGGGCCAAAAACGTTTACAGGATGCACTACATGTCGAATTAAATACAAAGGACAAAGAAAGGAAAGCACACAAACAAATCATGAATGTTTCGAAGAACCTTGGCACCAAAACCGGCAGATACATGTAGCTTACCACAAGTCACTACAGGGCACTACAAGGTACTACAAGATGCTACAAGGTACTGCAAGGTATTACAACGTACTGCAAGGTACTGCAACGTACTACAAAATATTACAAGGTACTACAACGCACTAAAACGTATTACAACGTACTACAAGGTAGCAGAGACGAGATAAGAAGAGAAGAGAAGAGAAGAGTACCACACCTGCGAGACAAAGTCACCATTGCAAGACATCTGATGATCAGCTGAAGTTCAATGTGCATTGCAGAAAGCATGTGCAGGATCAGCACATGGCCTCAAAGCGCCACGCCTGCCACCCAAAGTCACCACTGCAAGACATGCGATCAACAATTGATATTCCATTTACACCACAGAAAGCACGCGGAGGATGAGTCCATGCCCTCAAAGCGCCACGCCTGCCACGCAAAGTCACAGTTGCAAGAAATGTGATTCTCACATGATGTACCATTTATATTGCCAAAAGCCCGCGCAGCAGAAGCACATGCAACAAAGCACACACCAGCACACCTGGAAACCTCCAGGCCAATGCGAGGACAGTCGACGATAAAGCCGGGATAAAGCGAGGATAAAGCAAGGATAAAGCGACCACGACCTCCGAACTGACCTACAAAACACCCGTGCATGGAGCACGATTCCATGAGAATTCGCAATGTTTCGTGACCTTGCCAACCTTCGAATGTGCACCGCGCTACAGTTTTAGGCATCCAACACGTACAAGTTCCGCACAGGGCCACGAAACCTGCTCTCTCAGCTACTTCTTGCGCACCGTTTACATCGCTAAAAGCAACCCCAGCAAAGCTTCATGCGCTCAAAGTACCAAGCCTGCCACACAAAGTCACCATTGCGAGAAATCTGAGATTTGTGAGGTGAAGTATGTGAGGTGCGTTTGTGAGGTGAGATGTATGAGTTGAGGTATGTGAGGTGAGATATGTGAGGTGAAGTATATGAGGTGCGATATGTGAGGTGAGGTATGTGAGGTTAGTTTTGTGAGGTGAGATATGCGAGGTGAGGTATGTGAGGTGCGATTTGTGAGGTGACATGTGTGAGGTGAGAAATGTGAGGTCAGGTATGATGTGAGGTGAGGTATGTGAGGTGAGATATGTGAGGTGAGATATGTGAGGTGAGATATGTGAGGTGAGATATGTGAGATGAAATATGTGAGACGAAATATGTGAGGTGAGGTATGTTTTGGATCCGTAACTCGGAGTTTCTCTACGAGACTTCCTTTGATAAATAGTACTTATATTCTATGTGTAATTACAATAATTATATAAAAATAATATCATGTATATCCTTCCACGTCTGATGCACAAGTCCAAAAACTGAGTAGAATTTGATGGCTGCGGAAAGTCTTCACGTCTCATGTTGGGGGATGGATCATTGGATGATTCGGTTCACAAATGACAGGGATCCATTCCTTAGGAACCTGGCAGTCCTCAGGCTACAGGTGAAGCTTGAGCTGTGGCCTCCAATAAGCAATAGTAATAGTAATGATAAGAAGAAAAGTTGGATTACTCCAGCATTCCTTTGAATGTAATGGTTAGTAATGGTTCTTAATAATGGTTAATAACAATAGTAGATAATGGCTATTAATAATGGATAACAATAATAGTAGTATATAATTGTTAATAGTTAAGAAAAACACCAAAAACCATGCACAAGGATCATCGCCCGTCTGGTTCAATCCACATCGAACATATTTGTCGTACGTTCTGCTCCAAAACTTTCATATTCCGAACAAATACGTTGCAGATGTTTAAGCCACTCTGCTCGGAGCAGCGAATCTTACTTGGGAAACTGACTGGAGAAACTGACTTGGGAAGTTCCTGGAACCGAAACCCCCGTCCAAACAGCGACCTGGAAACCCTGGGGAACTTGGCTTGGAGACACTTATCGTCCATGCATCTTGGAAATTTGTTTGGGACCTGCAACTTGGGAAAAGGACATTCCACAGAACCATCATCCCAGCAAAACGGGAACTTCCGAGCCGCCCTTTCAACCTGGAACTGTGCATCGTGCCTGGCGTTTGGCAAAAATTTGGATCCGTTTGGTGCAGATCAAATCCTCCTATACTGGAAAGTGGCACCCCCATAGCTCGGATGTCTGGCAAAAAAAACAAAAAACATGTTCTTTAAAAAGCCTCTGCCTGTAGGGCACCCAGCACCGTCGCTGGCCACCTGCTCCGATCAATGCTGCACGTCAGCACCTAGCACCAGGTGCCAAGCAGCTGAGCATCAAAACACTCACTGGGCCCATCATTGTTCACCGTCGGCATACAGCTAGCCATTTGGAGGAGGGCCTATGGTTTATAAACATGGCTCATAGCGACCATCAGGGGATGGTCGGATAGTCATGCAACTGGTCCAGAAGTGGAATATGTTAAAGATATTTGTAGAGATTTGACGCCCCTGGCAAGAAAGAACTGTGAATACATTTGAATCTTCCTTTCTTGAAAACATCAAAGCCCATCCGCAGCAAAAACTCTAGTGGTGCTTTCCTTTCGGGGGCAGCAGTGCGGAAGTCGCACTGGCAAGTGGTAACATCCACGGTACCGATCCGTCCGCAACAACGCTGAGAAAACAGTGAAGGCAACCCAGGGTACGCAGCAGGGCTGTCAGCACGGCCAGGTCAAGCATGATCAAACTATGACGCTTGGCAAAAATGGGCACCCCAATGGGCACCACGATGAACCAAGCATGCGATGGATATGGGCACCACTGGCATACCTTCCCCATGGACGAAGATGCATTTATGACTTCGGCCAAGGGGCCCTTGCGACCATCCAACACCAACGCCACCCAACTGTGACAACGCAAGCACCCCAGGACTGAGACAAGGTGACCATGGTGCAGCTTGGCAAACTGATGTCACCAATGATCAGATTACCTAGCTACTCTAACGCTATGCTCTACAAAAAATGAGAAAAAACGTCGACATGAAACTGAGACTATGCATTGGAGTTCCTTAGAAATACTCTGCGATCCCTGACTGGACTCCGTCGTTGCTCAGCAATTGAGTGACAGTCAAGATGAAACACAATCTACAGCAAACCTATACACCAAGTATAACTACAAGACTATAGCTATAGTCGGTAGCTGTTTGCTACAGTTTCAAAATTTCTATCGAACTGTAGCGGTGGAAAAATAGGATATTCATTGGTATTCCCTGGCGATACCGGCAGCAAGAACAACTCCACCACCGTGACCAACACACTACCCACAACCCCCAGCCCCCATGGCAACCCAAACGAACAAAATGATAGAGGCGCAGATTTAGCCAACTAGGAACTAAAACAAAGGATAAATAGTCGACAGAAAAAATAGTTGATAAAAATAAATAGTTGACATAAACGCCCAAAAATCCTTGGCTTTTGCACGCCCAAAGGCAGGCACGCACGCACGTGACCGATCGATGGATCCTTCAGATCCTGCGTGCGACGGTCCCAGTCGCCACGGTCCCTTGGGCATCCCAGGAGCGCCTCCACGGTGCAATCGGTGCCTGGAGAGTTGGTCGTTTCCACCACCAGCAGTTCCACAGCCTTGGAGCGGTCAGCGGGGGCACAGCGTGGCATCCGGTGGTTCACAGGTCGGGGGTTTCGGAAAAAAATAGGGGCACTGCAATAAACTGGTTGATTTATACTATTGTAAATGGTGAATAAACTGGATGATTTGGGGGAACCCTGATTTTGAGAAACCCCCATGTGCGAATGGCAGAATGGAAAGAGCAAGAAATGGCTGCGCTTACAGTCCTGCGTAGCAAAAAAGAAGTAAAATGTCAGGCGGTGGGAAGTGCGGATGCTGTGCCAGGAATTGAGACATGGAAAGCTGATGGGTAGCAACCATCAAGCCGGGGCAACAAACTGAAAGATGAAAGATTTCACTTCATGTCCATCGATGAAGTGGAGGAAAAGGGTATCCATGACCCCTTGGGAAAATACCAACTATCAACGTCGTCAGATGAAAGACTCGGGTTGTAATAAACCATACTGTTGTTTTCCTACCATCATAACTCAGATAACTTAAGATAACTCCAGGGGGGTGGCAATGGACACTGTTGAGAACTGCACCCAGCCCACTTGCAAGCGATCACCGTGTCGCAAGGGCTCCTTGCATGGAGAAATCTGACCGCTTTCCGCACAGGACCGTCCATGTAGCAACGTATTTTCCTGCAAAAAAATTTGATCGCAAAATACGCAACTACGGCGTAATTAAATGCACCAAAAAAACATATATAATCCCAAAAATTGTGTTCCGAATTAGGTCAAGTTTGTGAAGTGCATTTCAGCCTCGGTGTTGGAAACAAGAATCATTACATCAAATGTCGCCAAAATTGAAAAGGAACATGCCACATTGAATCAACATCATACATCACCCCTTTGAGTTCGGCTGAAAGATGATGATGATGATGATGATGATGATGATGATGATGATGATAGGGAACTTTCAACAGTAACAATGATTGGAAAACCCTGTTTTCCAAACTGTTTTGCCCTCAAAACAAGCATTTTGGCACATGTTTGTTCTTTTTTCATTTTGTTTTTGAATGCCGAAAAGAACATATCGATTTTTCCCAAGAAACTCGGTTCCTTTGGTCCGATCGGTACACAGTGGAACACACGAATATCACTCAGCGTGCTTTCTTTGGACGACTGGGACGATGTTTTTTGCTGCGTCTTCACGGCTGGGTGAATCACGTAGTGACATGAAGTCGTCGAAATGAATCACTAGAGAGACAAATGAGAAACTGATCTAAGGAGAAAATCCAGTAACTGATTCAAAAAGAACCTGTGGAGAGAAATTGATCTAGGGAGAAAGGCTGCTTGACCTCGTGATAAGTTCCTGGGTTGACATTGGTTTGCCTTGAGAATTGTTATCGGTTGGTGAAAAGGAATTGGGTGGAACCAAATGGCCAAGCCGAAACGAGAGGGGTCACTTAACTGATCCCCTCCCTCTCTGCGACGATGAAAAAAATTGACCTGAGATACGTTAAAGCCATTCGGCCTCGAAGAAAAAGGGTTATTACCAAAGATTCCGGCTATTCATTAACTGAAAATGAAGCCTCAGGCTCCGAAGGGCCAGTCTCGAGGGCAGGGCTGCCAATTTTTGTCAATTTTTGTCAATGTTTTGATATTTTTTGGTCATTTTTTGCCATATTTTGTCATATTTTTGTCATTTTTTGTCATTTTTTGTCCTTATTTGTCATTTTTTGTCATTTGTTTTCGGCTTCTATCAAATCAAAATATATTCAAAAGAAATGAAGGAACACACAAGCAGGCCATAATCATACGGCATATCATCATGATGGAACAGCAGGCCAGAATGGCACACCATCATGATGGAATAGCACGCCATAATGGCAAGCATACTGATTGAACAGAAGGCCATAATGGCACAAATCATGATGGAATAGCAGGCCATAATGGCAAGCAAGTTATAATTGCAGTTGATATAATGATTAAACAAAAGGCCATAATGGCACATGATTTTGATGAAGATCCACCGTCGCAGATACACCTGATGAAGCGATAACATCAAAGTCATAGATAGTCCAGAGGTCTGACCGCAGCTCACGTACCAAAATATTGCACCGAAGCCAGCATAAGTAGAATCACCAGTCCTAAGCGAGAGACAGAAAAAGTGAGGCCTGCCACGTGAAGCTGCGAGCCGAACCCATAGTAGTTATGCACTGCTGAGGTCCAAAACAGACAGCCATGTAGTGATCGTCAAGCAACGACCAAATATTCTCCAGGATTTTTGTTTCTTCTGGGGGGCCGCTTTAGCACAGGCGGCTGCCGTCACTGGTACAGAGAAACAAAGAATCCCTAAGGATTTCAATCCAAGACTGGTAACATTGGTGGCAGTGAAGCCAAAAACACGTCACGGTAAACAAAAAACTGTACAAGGGCCGCTCACTATCATTTGCTCAGCAGGATGCGTATGATGTTCGTCCATGAAATGGAAGTCATCCACCAAAGTATGAATTTGCCACCAGACATCAAATCAAGCAAAAGCACTGCAGATGAGTCCAGGTGTGCAAGGCAGAAAAGCGCATCATCATGAGTTCGTGGAGGCCATCTCTGTTTTTTTTTGCTCCTGGGGCGCCGCTTTAGCACTGGTGGCTGCGGTTACGAGTCACAACTACAAAATGTTTATAGATTCCAATCCATGAAAGTTCATTAACAAAAGTCTGCATTGAGGCCATCTCTGTCAAACTGAGCAGTCTCGGCAAAGTCTCGAAGTTCACCATGTTCCGCACCAGGTCGTCTCCCAGGGCTGTTTTTTTGTTTTTTTTTCCCGGGTAGCGCCTTGTGCACTAAACACAGGTCGCTAAATGTCTGCAGTAGAACTAATTAAGCAAACAGCACCATCCCCAAAGGAACCAAGAATCAAAGCCAAAAAGGCACCGTGACGTCAACTAAAAGGCACCGGGTGACGTAAACTAAGTGAAACTTCTGCACTCACTTGGCTCACATGTCGATCTTCAGGGCATCAGCATCATGCATCATCATCGTCCCGTGAGAACGTCTTACACGTGACTTCATCTTCCGCTGCACTCATAGTCATTGCGATTGGCACTGCAGTTGACATAAGGTGCGATGATGTGCCGCACCAGTTTGCTTACGAAGTTGCAGCAGGTTGTGACTACTCACTCCTCGGCAGACGACCATCCAGGCATCAGCGTCTCAAAATCTGCAAGGTCATCAACCAGGAATGAACCAAGGTGCCTCTGGAAATCAAACATTTTTTCCGTTTTGTTTGACTGATTTTGTTGGTGAAGATTTTTGTTTCTCCGAGGGCGCCGCTTTAGCACAGAGATGATTTTGTTGGTGAGGAGCGAAAACCGAGCATCTGGATGCTCAGCAAAACCAATCCAGTCACTCACAAACATCTAATGTGAAAACCCTCCAATGATCCAATCTGTGAACTCAAACGACAACTCAAAGCAAGTCAAAAAAGGATAACGGCTGCTTGCTTTCCATCCAACATCATTAAAATGAACAAGTCTTGCGCATCCACATGGCGCCACGAACCGCTGAATGCCAAAACAATGTGGCTAAGAAAACAAAAAAACAATGTGAGTGACTGATCCAAAATGACTTGAACCCAATCCCACATTGACAACCGGCTGAGTAAAATTTTGAACCTTCCAAAAGACTTGATTCGCCTTGGAAGCATTGTATAACCTTCATGAACAATTATTTTTCATTCTCAATTATTTGTAATGAGTTGCAACCACACATACTTGGGGGGTACACCGATTGGTCTCAAAAATTATCTCTCGTTTTTGAAGCTTGAAACAGCATCGATAAACTTGCAAATGCTCATAGCGCTTTCTGACTGGATATCTGAAGATTTACATGTTTGACACTCCTCCTCCGCTCCTCCTCCGCAAGTCTTCCCAAGAAAAATACGAAATTAGTTTGGGGAGAACAATGAACTTTCTTGTAGATAAGCAATCCGCGGAGGAGTTCAAAGCCTCCTCCGCTGGTTTCGCCAATATGAAAAGTCCTCCACCCTCTTTTAAATTTGTACTACTAAATAATACAGGGAACCTCTCCTCCACCGCTTCAACATTCATATCTTAGCACGTTCAAGCGTTGGGAGTCTAGGGGGAAGAGGGGGGCGACTTCCAAAAGCCGACGAAAATGACAATGGTAAAGGCGGCGCTGCTCACATATCCCGCACATTTCGACCACAACGTAGACATCAAATTCGCCCAGCAATTGAATTCCATCGGTTCTCTCTCACATACAGACCGGTGCTTTTCTTGGCGCGCTGCAAATGAAAACTACTTCTTTAGGTCCATTGACCGAAGCTGAATTTGATTTCATAGACATCACCAAATTTCAAAGACCAATTCATGCACCCCTGCAGTTCAAACAAATTCCGCTCCTAATTATCATGCTGGCGACATCGACATTGCCTGATAATGAAACAAAACAAACTGCCTTTTGCAAATCTGTCGGTTGTGGCTGGGCAGGGCCCGTTTTGGGCCATCAACATCAAATTAGGAGGCTCCGGTTGCCATTGAACCCACCGGTAAATATTTTGAACTTCCCGCCAGAATCCGCTACAGTCTAGCTGGTTAGGGTACTCGGCCCTCACCCGAGCGACCCGGGTTCGAGTCCCGGCGGCGGAATTTGCATGTGGCTGAGCAATGAAGCATGGTTGGCTTGTTGAAGTTTCCACACGATTCGTTTGCTTCCAGTGCTTACTTGCAACCACACGTTGCTGCTTCACCTTCTGGTCCATAATGCGCCTAGGTGATTCCGGGGGCATCCTGCGCTAAACTTTTGTTTAGTCATTGTCGAGTCTGGAGGCTCCATTGAACCCAGCAATAAGTATTTTGCAGTTCCCGCCAGAATCCGCTATAGTCCAGCTGGTTAGGATACTCGGCCCTCACCCGAGCAACCCGGGCTCGAATCCCGGTGTGCAATGTGCATGTGGCTGAGCAATGAAGCATGGTTGGCTTATAGAAGATTCCACACGATTCGTCTGCTTCCAGTGCTTACTTGCAACCACACGCTGCTGCTTTTTTTTTTCGTGGGTAGTTCCTATTGCACACGGAATCCAAGTCACCAAGTGTCCAATAAGACTGCAAAGGAAATCGAAAGATCATCAATTAAAAGTAAGAAGCAAACAACGAAGCAACAACCAGCAAACCAAGCCAAAACAAGCAAACAACAACCAAAACACCAACCACACACGAGATCATCTTACTTAACACTATATCGCCTAATAAAAGGTGAGACGTGTGAAACTCCGCACTCACGCATCTTAGAAGTCGTCCAACCGGGCATCATCATCTAATCCATCAATTACACAAGACAAGCCTATCTAAGGCTCCAAGATTGTGCCCGACCTGCGGAATGACTCCGAAATCGGCTGTAAAATGAATACCTCTCCCACATTTGCAGCTTCGTACAAAAACGATGAAAAGTAAATTTGAAAACTGAGGAGGTACCTCGAGTGGGCCCCCTGGATAGCTAGGTTTTTTGATGCCGTTTCTTCCTTCTATCTTGCAGTGCGTTTGCGTAAGTTTCTAGAAACCGCGCCCGCAAGAAGCCAGCGCAGGCATGTTGAACGACTTTTTTTCCAGGAAGTGCCTATTGCACACAGAATGCAGGTCACTATTTGTCCAGGAAGCCTAAGTCAAAGATCGCAGGATCTTCAATTTATGCAAAATGACCATTGGGGTAAACCACCACCAACCAGCCAAACCAAACCAACAAAAACCAGAAAACAAACAAAGAACCGCAAACAAACAAACCCCAAAAGAACCCCAAACTTCAGTGGTCATTCTGCACGTAAACTACAACATATGCACAAGGTGAGACAGGTGACACTCCGCACTCACGCATCTCAGTAGGCGTTCAACTCGGCATCGTCTTCACAACTCATCGGATCATCACAAAAGCCTTGAAGGCTCTCTCAAATGTTGCCAAGTGATCACTTCCTAAGACAGGCCAACAGCTTTTTTGCTCGCCTGCATCGCCTCGGTAGCACTAAGCTAAGGTCGATAAGAAGCAGCGAAACCAGGTGAAACAAAGTGAAACGTACGAAGCTCCGAAGCCATGAAGCAACAGAAGCAAAGGCAGCAAAACTGCGAAAATATATACACGCAATGAATTCCCCGCCTCACAACTTCTCTGCGTAGCCACTATGCAAATGGGACCATCAAACGAAACGTTGGCGCCGTTGTGATAGCTTGTCATGGCCAGCAAGGCCCCCAGTCCAACTAGCAGTCCACTGTGTGCTTGTCGACAAACCGGCGGGAAGATTGTCGTACTAATTGCAAGGTAGATCTTGACATGTTGGGTCTGCCAGTTATCTAGCTGCCAAAGATGCACTTGGTAGCATTTTGTTAGCAACACCTTTTGTCAGAAGCACGTCTGACATAGCTATAATGTTGTATGCCTAGAAGCCCAAGTTGGGCAATAAGGCTCGACAAGGTGAGGATCACTTCCTAAGACAGGCCAATAAGAAATGCACAACGCCTTTGCAACTTCGTACAAAAAAAGGTTCATCCCTGGCCGGCAAGCATCGTAAGCGCGAAGATGTAAAATGCTGCAAAGATCCGAAAGAATTCAAAAATCCTGCAAGGGGGGCCCCCCCAAAACTGTGCTTTTTTGCTTGCCTGCATCGCCTCGATGGCACTAAGCCAAGGTCGATAAGAAGCAGTGAAACCGGGTGAAACAAAGTGAAACGTACGAAGCTCCGAAGCCATGAAGCAACAGAAGCAAAGGCAGCAAAACTGCGAAAATTTATACATGCAATGAATTCCCCGCCTCACAAATTCTCTGCGTAACCCCCCCAAAAGGTCCACCACGGGCACAGCCAAGCGCTGAGTTGTATGTTCGAATTGAAACATCTAGCAGACTCATGCCAAATCCACAGCAGACAGCGCACGTCTCCAGTAGTGGGACAAAGTTGCAGAGGCAGCACCGTCAAGCAAACTGCTGCAAACAGCCAGCAAAGGCCAAGGCCAAGGCTAGACGTTTCAGAAGCAGCTAGATTGTCAAGGCACCGCGCCCCAGACACGCAACTGTGAAGATCACCATACGCACCACTGCCGATTTGTACAAAATCCCTGAGAAGAGTAGACAGCAATCACTAGCTTGGATACCCTCTTGCAAGGAAGGCAACGCTTAAGATAAATACCTCTGTAGGCAAAAATCATTCAACCGTCGTCGGAGAAACCACTGGCGAGTACAACTCACATCTCTCTTCTAGTCTTTCAACCAGTTCCCTACAGCAACACCAAAGGTCAGTACTAGGTAGCAACCACCAGCAAGTCAAGGACTCTTGCAGAAATGGTCCTCGATGGTTAACAGAGTGCCAAGCAACATGCCAAGCACTCAGGAGCACGAAGAGCCATGGCACAGGCCGCGCGTGCAGGAATACTTCTCTGAGCAAATCTGCTTCCCACTCCGCCCCGAGATAGCCATTTAGGCTAGGTAAACCGGCTGCGGCAATTCCGCCCTAAGGCAGACGAAGGCATACTCTACCTAGCACTGCTGGAGGCAGCAGTCGAACGTCTACTTGCTGGAGGGCGTCGCGTCAGCCAGGTCCATGGGAGGTACTCTTGCATGGCCATGTACCGGTTATCTCTCAAGTGATCGATCCGACGCCATGCCTCATTGATGGCATTCTGGCTCTTCTGAGCAATGGTCGAAAACCATTCTCGATGAAAGATTTTGTTGCTCTTTCCTTGGGGCGTCCACTTTGGCGTCTCAAAGGCATCTAGGGCCTGCACGGGGTCAGTAAAGACACCATCCGATGCGAACAATCTCTTAAGCGTCAAAAAGATAGTCACCACATCTGGGCACACTCTCCATCCGAGTATCAGTACCCTGTGCGGGCCCAATGCACATCAACTTACCAAGAGACACAGACATGATGTCCCAATTGCTTGGAACATAATTCTTAATGCTATCCTTATCAAATTGGGAAGTCTCGCCTGGATTTCTGAGCTGGGACGAGGTTTGGAACCCTCACTTCAAAAATCAGAGCGGCAGGGTTCAATCACCAGGTGAGGAGCTCAAGGTTCTTGCTGCCAAGAGACCCGTGCCCACCAGTCTGCGAGTCAACGGGAAACGGCCTCCTCGAATCTGCGGCTTGATGTCAGGGACCTCTGCTTTGTTCTGTGAACAAAACACACTACAAGAGTCTGTTTCATAATCGTATTTTTTTAACAAGAAGGCCCTTCTGGAAGAACACACGGTCTTGCCACGACCTTATGAACTCAAGTCGCTTGGCATTGCAGAGAACCAGGTCAAGGAAGGCAGTCGGGAAACAGATCTTGGTGTTTCGGAACGGCAAGTTGCCTTGGCGATGATTGATTCCATATTCATGCAACATGACCAACGACAGCATAGTGGAAGCATCTCCACTCTGAGGAGCGATGATCATGCCCTTATGGGTCTGCAAGTTCAATGTCCAGACTCTTATCGCTTGGTAGCGCCTTTCGGTGGGCAACAGAAGCAAGAGAGAAAGAGCCCTGTTCAATTTCTTTTTTTTTCCAGGAAGTGCCTATTGCACACACGATGCAGGTCACTACTAGTCCGGAAAGCTGCAAAGACTGCACATGATTTCACATGAGCATCAATTAAAGCATGATGACCTATGGGGGAAAACCAACAAACCAAGCCAAACCAACCAGCACCAACCAACACCAAACAAACCAGCAAACCAAAACCACCCCAAAAAAAGACAAAACAGCCCCATCGAAAAGGTCATCAAGCTGATTGACAACTATATGCACAAGGTGAAACAGCTGACACTCCGCACTCACGCATCTCAGGAGACGGTCAACCAGCCATCGTTCGTCTGTCTCTCAGCATCAAGTCGAAAAGATATTCAGTTGCTCAAGTGACAGCCCACAATTCAGGCCAGTTGTAGATGCCCAAACGTTGCAGCTTCGTACAAAGAAAGCGGCACCAGTACCATCCATCAGAATAAGTGCGAAGATGCAGAAAAAGTCGAATCACAATGCAGAAAAATGGTAAAGAGGGGGGCCCCAGCCCCCCCAAGTGAGCTAACCACCCTTTCCAGGCAGAGCACCAGTGCCCGCCCAGTCTGGATGCTGCCGGAGAATCCCACCGTAGACCCTGCTGCAGTTATGGACTCCCGCAATATTCTCGTGCTTCCTGTCGAGGCGACATGAGCAAGAGCCACCCCTCAATCCGTCACCATGCAGCCTGCCAATGAGACCACGAAGGAAGATAAACACCTCTGTAGGCAAATATCACTCGGCACTACCGGGGCAGCAGAGAGCACTAATCAGACTCCCACCGCAAGTACAACTTCTAGTCGCTTTCCGTAGTATAGGTTTCTAACGGCAACACCACGAGGTGTGACCAACCAGCCTAAGTAGCACCACCAGCTCAAAACGGCAAGCAGCAATGTCCAGTCACCCAAGTGCATCAAACAGCCAGCTTACTTCTTCATGCGGACCATGGCTCCAGCCGCGCGCAGGAATACTTCTGTAAGCAAACCTGCTTCCCACCCCGCCGCCCTGTTCAATTTCTCGACCAAGGTCCACTAGGCGCAGCCAGAGGCGCTTCTCTTTCCACACCACAAGTCGCAAGTCGAACTAAGGAGAAGAATCCACACCGAGTGACGTGGAGACCGAACCCATTCATTTCCACTGAGCAAAGTTGCACGGTTAGGCAGATCTGTCTTGTTGAGCAACTGAGTGGATCATGGTGTCTCCGCCGCCGTTGGCTCTTCCCGTGGTAAAGAGGCTTGCTCACAGAAGTATTCCTCTTTTTGCTGTCGGTGTGGAGTTTGCTCACCAGGAGTGTTCTCCCATCTTTGTCTGATGTCTGGAAATCGTAGAGGACAGGTGACCGGCCCCTGGATTGAGCGAGCGATGGACTCGAAATGCTTGGTGTTGACTCTCTCTTTGGTGGGGGCAGACCTCAGCAGGTACGACAAGACGACATCCTCAGAAAGTCTGCTGATGCTAACTCTGAGGGGTATCTGGGCGCGGTGTCTGCCGAAGAGGTTGACAATGCCAGGATTATCCACCGCCTCCTTGAGACCAGGGATTCTTGCCTTCTGAATCATACAGTCTACTGGCACCTTCGTGCTTGAAACGGCAAGGTTCCTCTTCCCGCAGGCTTTCTCCAGCTTCAGCAAGGCTGTCCCGGGCATGCTGGCAGTCAGCGAACATTCGATGGATCTCAATGCTGGTTTGGGTCGTCTCCCTCCGTGAACGGGGCCGCACAGGTCCTGACTTGTCTTGCACTGCTTGCAATTGGCCGAAGCCAGATTTTGCTCGATGCACACAGTGAGAAGCCATGCATAGCAAGTTTTGCTAGCTGTTGCAGAAGCTACCGGAACGCTTCTTGCTTCACGCGACGGAAAACGCAGAGAACTTGTGAGGCGGGGAATTCGATGCATGTACATGATTTTTGCAGTTTTCACTGTCGGCTCTGTGCACTTCTGTGCTTCAATGCTTCGAAGTTTCGTTTCACAATCGTGACCCTCTCCTGTGACACCCGAAACTCTGTTTGAGTATGCTCGATCAAGAGGGCACCAAGCTCCCTGCGGCACGGGACCAGTGGCTTTCTCAGCGCTGCAAGCTGCGTGGAGGACTCGATGTGGGTCGTCTCCCATGATGGGGCGAACCCTGGGTGGCCCGTGCTCGAAATGCACTGCACATCAAGAGAAGAAGTGGAACTGGTGTGGGCACTGCTGACTGACATAGGCTCATCAAGAGATGTTTCAGCTTCCGTAGGTGATTCAATGACCATATCCTGGGACTGAACATCTGGTGGGGAGGCTTCATCGGGGAACTCAGTTTTGCCTAGCAGCGATTGCTTTGCCAGAGACCAAGGTGAGAGCCGAGGCTCTCTGCTTGAATCATTGAACAAGGAATGCGGCGGCGGGCACCGATAGGCCGCACACAGAAGGTCACGATGTCCCTCCGGCAGTGAAAAGGACCGACTTTCGCCGAACCAGGTGACGCCGGACATTGCTTTCCAGCCAGAGTGATGTCACATGGCATGAAATTGCTCCACTTCTGACAATGCTGCAACTACCGATTCCCATCCTTGGTCCGTGAGGAATCGAAGGGCACCATGTGCCA
Source organism: Symbiodinium kawagutii (assembly GCA_009767595.1). Lineage (NCBI taxonomy): Eukaryota > Dinophyceae > Suessiales > Symbiodiniaceae > Symbiodinium > Symbiodinium kawagutii. The sequence goes on along the minus strand of VSDK01001979.1, from coordinate 198,295 downwards.
AGGTCTTCGCCTTACCATAACTGTGATAAATTGCCGGCCGGATGGTGCAAGTTGAGACCGCATTGGATTGGAACAACCATTGCTCTGATAGAATAACAGAGCAGTCTCCTCCCATATTGGGCAAAACCGACAATGCTCCCTGTTCGAAAGTAACTCTTGCCCATTCAATGTGGTCTCTAGATCTGGCGTGCGGGTTCAGGGTTTCATCACTCGATTGACGTGGCCATTGCTGCCCCACTGACCAACCAGCAGGCACTAGCCCATAAGATGCACAAGAACCTTCCCAGCAATGACCATGCATGACATGTCCACCGAGGTTCGATAGCTGACTCCGAGCAGAGGTGTATTGATTCGGCCAATTGTTTTTTGCTCGCCTGCATCGTCTTGGTAGCACCAAGCGAAGGTCGATAAGAAGCAGTGAAACAAGGTGAAACAAGTGAAATAAGGACTGCCCAGGGCTTGGCGGGGGAGCGCTCGGACTTTCCAAATCACCTGATCTTACACTGATGACACCTCGGCTGGGCAAAGGCTACAAGCTCTAATGGTCCCTCATTGGCACTAGAAGATAAGTATGCTCAGGACTGCTTGACCGGTCGTGGCCACACCATTGCAGTTCACAACATCGCACAGTTATTCCTCACCGGCAGTAACTATGTCCCTGCTGTCTGGGAAAAGGTGACGGGGATCAGAGCGGCCACGGTCATTCATAGGTCACTTTTGGTGGCCAGGCATGCCAAATGCCTGCCGGCGCATCGTCAGCTTCCCCATCTGCAGTTTGTTACTGCAGTGTGTTTCAAACTGTTGCAGTTGCATCCAGCTGCTCCGCATGTCTTTCTCAGGATTCTGAAGATGTGCGACACCGTGCCAGCTTGCCTGCCTGTCCCGCTGCGTGTCCGGGGCTTCAGCGCAGGAGCTACACCGGAGCGGTTGTTGCCCTGTGTGCGCATACCCTGTCTTCCATCTATCAGCTTGAGGTAGTGCTAGGAGCAGTGGCTATGCCACCCCAAACATTTCTTGGGCTGTGCAACCTGGCGGCAATCAGGAAGAGTACAGGAGAGGCTGCCCATCGTGTTGCATTGATCCACTTGCAATTTGATGCACTGTGCCGATGGACTCCTGATTTATGGGCAGATGTCATAGGCAGTAGGTTGTGCGTCTCATTTATTGAAGGCAAGAGTTCTTGGGCAGGTGTTGACCAGCACCACTATTCGCACCTTCTTGACATCCGCCTGAATCCAGGAAGAAGGTCCCTGACTACGCTGCAGACTGAGATGGTGGAGTCGCGACCCCTTAAGTTGCAATTGCAGGTTCCGCTCAGGTTGACGTGCTGGTTGAGAAGTACCACTCGATTCCCTTTGACTACCGTGATTGACTACCTTGGCTCTTCGGTTACAGAACTGTTGGCCAGTCTCAGCAAGGTTTGTAATGAGCTTGACATCAAGGCCCCCTCCACTGAGGAAGAGGCCAAACAGACACTGCTCGATAACTTTGCTATTAAGATGGCTCGTGATAATGACATCACCATGGCTCCTGTAGAGGAGTGGCTCACCAAGATAGCTCGAGCCTTGCTTGATCCGTTGCCCTTGCGTGAGCTTATTGTCCTCTTGCATGCATTCATCCCACAAGTGGGCGCTAGTCGTTATAATAGGGATGCTGTCCATGCTAAGAGAAGTGCCACTAATTTCTGTCCGAAGGTCAGTATAAAGCCGGTGGCAAAGGGGCATTTTGGTCTCCATGAGTTTCAGCTCCAAAATCACAACCCGTCGGCCGCTTTGGGGCTGTGGGTGCCCCTGGAGTGTGAAGACAGCAGTGTTGTCAGTTATTGGGAATGGTATGAGTATGACTGCCGGCAAATTGACGTAGGCATTGATTGGGGTGACGTGTGCATCTTTCATGTGCAGAGGAGAGCTGCTTCCACGGACATGGAGCGAGATATAGCTATGGATGATGCTGGGAGTGCTTTGCCTACAGAGGTATTGCGCTCGCCTAGGTCCCAATCTGCTAGTTTCGCCTTTGCTGGTGTTCTGACAGACATTGATCGACCCTCTGGCTCGTATGATGAGTGGAAACGCGCCAAACTGCGAAGAGCCACCCTCACGCATTTGCCTGGCGCAGAAGGGCTAATCAAGAGATCCAATCTGGAAGAATTCCTCCAGGATGCGCACATTGGCTTGCCTGACGAGCTAGAGCAGCTGGAGCT